>CM049309.1:9989075-10589075 GCA_026874595.1 Sipunculus nudus
AAAAATCTGACTTATTGGACCACCCCTGGGACTGGCCAAAAGTGGTCTTAATTCACAAGTGGTCTTATTAGAGAGGTCTGTTACAACTAATGTGAATGCTTTTGGTTCACCCAAGGGTGGTCTTAATAGAGAGATTGTCTTATATGACAGGAGGTTTTTTTTAGACAGATTCCACTGTAAATAAGTATATAATGCCAGCCTACCATATACCATCACAGTGAAGCTCCTGTTACAATATATTTTATATTTTTGTAATATAATTTAGTTATTGTAATTTAAAGTTGTAAATCATAAGTAGCTTCAGCCATCAACAGTGAGACATCTTAAAATTGCAATAATGATTTAACAGAAATTTAATCTCTTCCCCTTCATGCATCAAATCCCATTCATTGGTATGGGTGCCAAAGCCTAAAAAAAATAATATATTTTAAGTCATGAGATACAAAACATGTAAACAAATATTAAGTGTGGAAGAATAAAGGTAAAGTCATCAAATTATGCAAGCATTGTGCGAAGGAAAAAATTAGAAAGAATTCAAGCGTCTTATATGCAAGACATATAAACCAATCCAAGCTTTGTGCAGAAAAACTAGTGAGAAATATAGAAGTGGTTTTGTGCAAGTTTTGAGAAAATTTTATAATATACTGTGAAAGTAATGCATGCAGAAAAAAACTCAAAACTCCATTCCCTTATTAACAGTAGTAGAATCATCTCTGTAACACAAATCCTGAGAAATATCACATTTTTGTTCACACCAGGGGGCTGTTGCAGAATCACCTACCAGGGACTACATTAACCAGGCAAAAAAGGGTGATATGCAATTAGACATATAAAACTAGAACATAGATGCAGGGTGCAGAATTTGTTTGGAAGGTTGTAGGCCAGCTCAGCTCTAACATTCAACTGGCTCACAAGAAACCTTTCAGACCAAAGTGTTCAGGACCTTTTTTGTTTACATTAAATGCGCCATGTTTCAGTAAAGAATGAAAATCTGAAAGTAATCCATTTCAAGTACACAGAAATTCATGGGTAATTGGTAACCTGTGTGCCAGTGCCTGAATACTGTGGTTGGCTTTATATTCACAGGGTTTAAATTTTTAGTGATTTTCATGTTTTTCATTATTTCGCTATATTGGCAAATTGTTTATCACAAAATCTTTACAGCTCTTTGAGGGGAAGTGTAACCTAGAACAGTGAAAGTCCTTGATCATTACTGGCAAATAACACACAGTAGAATGATAATAGTGATATTATTCATAATATAAATATCTGATTTATGGATAAAAGTTAAGATTTGTTTAAATTCATAATATCAATCTTTTTAACTTTTGACTTTAGACAATACAGCCAAGAGAAAAGGAAAACAAATATCAGGAGCATATGAGGCTTTATATTTAACAATAGTAGTCTTCTACACCTGGGATAAACAGCACAAGCGAACTTTTCAGCATCACAAAATCAATGAACTTTAGAAAGCGACCAGTCTATTTGAAGAATGATGCATCATGTGTATTTGGAATGCAGGTAAATCAAGTGATTGGGTAGATTATCTTTTTTAAAATCATAAATAGCTTGGTAGGTCACTTTTTGAATCAAGGTGTATAGCTACAGAAGTCTGTGATCACCTTGGACGTTAGGAGGGCAGGTCAGACAGGTTTACTTGAGGTTTTGTGTATAAAACATAAGCCTGGTTGGGAAATCATTCAAAGGTGAGTGAAGTGATATGCCTAAGCTTACAATCCCACAGCACTATGAAGTAAATGAAAATAGCAGCTCTTGCCTTGTCGCTGGATAACACCTGTAACACACCACCTTTTAAGTGCAACCTACATGCTTAAGAACAAGAAACTAAATTAAGAAGCAGATTAATTAATCTGTAATCCCCACTAATATTAGTACTCCTCTCCATAGCTGGTGCTTGGCAAAAAATACAGCAATGTATGGAGAGTACCATGCCCAGGAGATGAATATACAGCATTGCTTGGAGACTGACAAAATTGGCACAGCTTCAAGCTTAAGCAAAAGCACTGTACAAATGATGTTAAGGTCCCACATTGAAAATATCAAACGATGCTGCCAGGGGCATGCTGATGACATATCCTCTCACCTGTACTGTTCTCATGGCCCGAAAGGTTGGGCAAAGAAGTACTGGGTGGTACAGAGGTCAACAGGAGGTCAAGATCATTGGAGGTCATTTTGCTATTGGAGCTTAACTGCTCAGATGACTTTGACAGTGTACTGCTGACTGTCTTTATCTTTTTCTTTGTGTCTGGAATACAAGCAGTAGAGCCAGTGTTATTTCCTATATAAGGAAACAATATGGGGGTTAGGCATATACACACTGGCTGGGTGGATGTATTAGCATACTTGACAATCAGTATTAGAGAAAAGGTGTTTTCACAGTTAAATTCCTCCATGGTATCCCCTCCATAAATGAAATTATACCTCAAGGAAATTAACTTGCCACTGTTAACCTTTGGGTGCTTTTTTCTTTTTTTGCAATAAATATTAAATGTATGCATTTCTGTCAAATATATGGATATGAAATTACTGTAGATGCAATATTTCGCCCTGCTTTTGTCTAATTTTGGAGAAAATTGACTCATAAGCTCACTACTAAAGACTTAATGATACATAATTTTCCTAAAAAGTCTCCAATCTAATGGGCACGCAACAGCAGAAAGACATGAATTTACATATCAGTCAGGGCTCGAAATAACGCTTTTCCACTTGTCTCAGACAGGTAAACATGTACACGGAAAGGTATTTTTCATTTTGTACCAATCCTTTGGAGAGGTGAATTTTTTCCACATTAATACCTGATAAGTAGTCACAAATATGACACAAAAATGAAATAGTTTACAGGTGGCACTGTAATTTATATATTTTCCTATAAAATGGTCTATAATTTCTTATATGTTCCCGCATTTAAGCCCTCATCTTCTATGTTTCCTGGTTTTTTTACTGCAAATCACGTTTCAGATACAACAGTGTTAATATTGAAAACATTCAGTTCTTTTTGCATGCAAGTGTGCATGTACAGGATGGCATGTAAGATGACAGAATCAGGTTTACGTTAAGTGGAATGGGACTGACAGTTAGATATGATGGTAGGATGCGTCTTGGAAGGGGGAATTTTTCTGCAGAAAGGCAAACCTGATTTAATGCCTTCCCGTTGGAATGGTGAAAATTTCAAAGTATTTCGAGCCCTGACAGTAAACTATGATTTGATATATTTATGAAACAAATGGCAAAACGCAATACTCAAAGAGCAGAAAAACAGATTTTTTCTCAAAGAGCTGACAGAGACAAAGAAAAGGGCTGTCAAAAATAAAAGTTATGTCTTGATTCTCAAAGTAGACACTGTGAAGCTGGTAAACATGTATGATAAAATTATATCAAATAATGCAGTTTGTTCACCAAGTCCAAGAGGCTGGAGAAGTATGATGAGTAGAAACAGAGTCTGTTTATACAAATCGTCAACAGGAAAACAAATTTGAGGAAATGCATGTGCCATTATAACTTAAATTATTTTGCATCTAATATTATTGAAAATTCAGGTGTTTTTTTCAAGACTGCAAGTGTTTTCAAAGGAAAACTAAAGACATCAAGGCAAGTCCAAGACTTGGAAATCTTAAATATCAAAGTTTTAATTTTTATAGTTGCTTTGGTCCTTCAGTAACTGATCTCTTTCTAGACACCTACATTTTTACCAGATGTTATAATATTCAAAAGTAAACATGAGTGTTCCTACACTGAGTAACAGAAATACTTGCATATTTGAAATATTGTAAGAGAGCAATGATTGAGTTGAGTCCACACTAGCTGAGTCAAGGTCCAAGTCCCAAATCCTTGAGGATTGAATCCAAGTCTACCTCCTATGAGTCTGAGTCTTTCTGAACATGAGTCCAAGTCTGAGTTCCAGTCCAAAATGTCTGAAGTAACCCTGCACGAAGCGAGAGTTATTGTTTTCAAATATTCAGTTTAAAACTCCCAAAAATAACACAGCTTTATTTCAAATTCCATATCACTATCTTCTGTGCAGGGTTTGCATTTTCATATCAGATGCTGAGATCATCATGTGTATTTTCATAATGTCAGTTTACACATGCTTTTAACTTTAATATTGCATCATTTGCCTTTTAACTCGCAAGCAGATGCTGATTTTGTTATATAATTTTTACTTGTTTTGTAATAATCTGTCATGAGTTTACACATGTCAGACAGGATATCCAATCTGAATGATTTTTTTTTCCTACTGTACTTGAGATGGACTAGGTTTTATTTATCAAGTCCTGACTTCTGAGTCTGTGTAAGAGTCCAGGACCCTCGAGTCTGTCTGAGTCAAAGTCCTGAAAGAGTGGACTTGAAACTCGACTCGAGTCCTACATTACAGTTAGAGAGAAATACAGATAATGTGCAAGACAATGGATGAAGGTTACATAAATTTGAGTGAAAGAAAACACTTTTTAGGGTGCAATGCTATTTTTAACACAATTGAAATTTCATTTTACTCTAATACAGGTCAGCAGTTTTCCATTAAAGATGGAAGCTTATGTTGTGGCCATGGTTTCATTTAACATGGCAGGCTTACCGCTGGACTTGCTATCAGCATCACTCCCATCGTGCGTGAGGGACGACCTGGGGGTGATTGGTCGTCTATCTGCCATCTGTACTGGACTAGGCTGAAATTAAATTTATGTTTTAAAATATATATACAGGTAACAGCCAAAACCAAAGTTTATACCTGAAATAAGATGGACACTAATTGTATAGATATTTGATTTGGAGCATGTTGTAGTACTTGCAAAGTTCCTGGACTTGTGATCAAGCTAATGTCTACCTAGCATTACAAATGGGTACTGGATTAAGTATCATCTGTGTATGGCAGGCCCTTTCCACCTAAAAACCATGTGTGGGCACTGTAATGTCCACATGGTGCTACCTCCGGGAAGTAAATTGCAAACTCTTCTGATCCATTTATTAGGAAGGGGACTTAAAACTTGCAGCTTTACTTTACTTACTTTATGATCTGTAATTCTGACAGTTCATGTACATCCACAAAAAAAACTATAAAACTATAATCTTTAGTAGTCTATAAAAAATTATTTACATATATTTAACTGAAATTTGTCAACTGAAATTTGGTGGTCTGTGGTCATATATAACAGGTGTTTCCTTGATCAATTTTAATTTTAACTAAACTATCTGAGCAACACGGCAAAGGTAAGCAGGCCTTATCAGTAGTAGTTTTTTTTCTTATCTTGGGGTCTCTCAAACCAGGGAAAAATGTGTATTTTTATCAAATGTAAGTATTTATATTAAATCTTCAAAGCCACTCACCTTACTCATCTGTAGTAGTAGTATACACTGCTTAATGGATTCAATCATTGTCTGGAAAAAAATACAGCAACACTTAGAGTTTACAATATCAATTATAAGCACTGTCTAGATAAAAATATGACTGGCCATATCATATATCATATTAGAGTCTTCTAAAGTGACCACAGGTGTCTGACTACTGTCAAATGTTGTTTAAGAACTGAATCAAAAGTTTATAGCCAAAAAGGGGTGCCTTGTAGGTGGCTGATGTTTTTGTTTCAGCACCGTGCAAAATATGTGTGTAGGTATTATCATAAATGGGCATATACTAAATAAAGAGATAGCATACTGCATTCACATGAAATACCCAATTGATAGGCATCCAGGGTAAAAAAAATTTACTTAAGTAAAGTATTTGCAAAAATGAGGTCACAGTGACCTAATTTTGGGTGCATCTGAGGACTGTACTAGCACAGATTATATAAAGGTTACTACTCAAACAACATCAGAAAGATCAAATTTTATTTACTACAGCATCCACATGAAATAAACTTGTCACAAGCATACCTTTTCATCCAATTACTAAAATGTCAAATTGAATAACTTTAGACTCTCAGTAAAATTAAATTTTTACAGGTACCCCATATAGCTAACACTACCCTAAACCATCCTTTTTTGTGCAACATAAACGTAATAACGTAATTATATTTATGAAATTTAAATTATAAATATCAATACTAAAATACATTTTTATTATTAAATCGTATTAATATTTAAAATTAAAAAGATCATTTTCAAATTAAATTATTTATTTCCATACCTCAGCAGCCTGCTTGACGCTACAGTACTTTGCCCTCGCATCTTCCTCAGGACACTGGTCAATCTTAGACTCTAATGACTACAACATTAACAACATCAATACAGTGACTGTTATAATCATCACCATCACTACATGGTACTAATATATAAAGCAGGGCATTAACTAGGCAGTAACTATCTGACCTTTCTACCTCCCCGTATATGCAACCTACCACCTTAGGTTACATGTTTTTTCCTGTTTGTTAACTTTGCTGTGTTTACATACATGCTGTTGATTAACATGTTCATGCATCCTTCTACAAGGCCTAATATAAGAACTTTCCACAACCAAAATTCCCTTAGATCATTATAAATATATACAGAGAGGAAACCAGAAATCACATAAATTTGCTTTCTAAAGGTAGGTGATTTGGTACTTTTAAATTGAAGCCTAAAGTTCAAACTACAATCATTATTTTCAGTACAGTACCTGAGTATATGTTTACACACAGAAACTATTTATTGTATATACCCTGTTTATGTATTGTTTTTCCTAAGGTGACCATGCATTAAAAATGTCAGTAATCAATATTATGAAACAGCATCTGATATATTGAAATCAGTGTATTTAAAAAAGTAATATATCTTTACATATATCATACATGTTGCCCTCCATTCTCTTTCTCTCTCATATGCCCACACATGTATATCATTCATTATCTTGACGTATAAACATTACTATAATAATAATATAATAATGATACAGCAATATAATTTATATTATTATAAATATTATTCATAACAGCCTTACATTTTCTTTGTTTCAGAATTATCAAGTATCTGTTATTTTGTAACTCCATGCCAGTGGTTAAAAACTCCAAGTAACCGGAAAAAAACCTAAATGACAATAGGATGAAGCAGCATATACAAGTATTATGAACTGGATTCTATTTACCTTAACCTGGTCAATCAGCAACTGAAGATAAGCATCAGTCTCTGCTAACTTCCTGTCAAACTGAGCAATACTAACAGTGGGCAGGTTGTCTGACCTCTGTGGAGAAGAAAGAGAGGAGTGACTCACACTATATAATTGTCATACACAGAAATACTGCATATGTAAAACCACTCAACCTGAACAGGTCAGGCTTGAACACAACTATATAATAATGTCTATATCTTGACATTCAATAGGGCAACACCCTCTAAATTAAGGACATATTTAAAACTGAGCTCACGTTTTTATTAACCTCATGACAAAATTCCTATTTCTGACTGTCTGTGCAGGCAAAATCCTGTTTTCTGGAAATGTAACAGGTTCTGACAGTGTAGGGTTATCATGTGACCTTGAACTATGCACTTTATATGACCTTGACCTGTATTAACAACCTCTGGCAACAAATGAGGAAGTAGCTGTCATTTTCAATTATCCTTGTGTCAACATATATAATTTCAGGTTTGCCTATCATGACAATGACTATTGTATTTTGGATGAAACAGAATTTGCATATACATATAGTACAAAAATTTTACTGACTGTTGCAAGAACAAGAATAATTATCTGAATGAAGCTTACATTAAATTAATTATTTTTTTTAGCACTAATTAGTTTGCTGAAAATTTGATAGAGTAAAATGTATATTTACTATCTAATTTTGTGTAAATAGATAAATAGAAAAATAATAATTTTGTTAGGCATATTAAGAATGATATAAGCAATGCCACCATGATATATCAATAAATTTAATATTTACTTTATCAAATTAAATATTTGAATAGATTTATTACAATTTTGGTAAGGTAATAAATTGTAATAAGGGTCATTTCATGCCATCTCAACCAGGGATCCCTAATTCACCATCTCAGATTTCATTTATGTTTGTATTTTGATAAATATATCATGAAATTCAGTGAAGTTTTGTCATTTTATGAAAACATTCAAATTTTCAGTGTTAAAACCATATTTTATATTAAAAATACAAAATCTTATTTTGTTGACTTAATAATTGAATACATTTTAACAGAATAATTTGACAAAATTTAAGAAATTACTAGAGGTACTCTGTTACCTGAGTATTTGGCAAGACAATCTGGTACTCGCCCACCAATGTGGCCAACTGAGTACTTCTGAGTAACTATTGTTGATTTTTAGACTACAAGGATACTTTAAGATCTATACAGTGGAACTTCTCTTAGTGGGCACCTATATTAAAGTGGACATCTTTATATAGTAGGGAGTTTCTGAGTCCCATTTTTCCTGTGTATGATGTTTACCAAGTAGACAGTTTGGACTAGTCCAAAGGGTGCCCACATTATACAGGTTTCATTTGTCTTTAATTGTCTATGGTAATAAAAACATCAGTCTATCATAACGTTCAACCTCATAAGTTTGAAGTCTGACTATATATCTGTACAATATCTGACACTGGCAACATGAAAAATGATGTAAGCTAATGGGTTACACAGGGACCACTTATAATCATGACCCCAGCCAGGATCTAATGACTAAAACAGCTGTGTGCTATTTTTAGTATAGCACTGAAGTCTGAGGTATTTTAAAATCATAATAATTACTATTTATGGATGTTACCAGAGGACAATGACCTAGTTATTGTATCGCATGTTTAAGTAGGTATCATGTTTAGATGTTTTCATGAGAACTTAGGTTAGAGAGCACATGTGCCTCATTTGATGTTAATTTCAGTACAGTTTAATTCTGTGGGAGCCATGTCTCTGCCATACGATCTCATAAGTAACATTGTAAATTGTAGACTTCAAAGGACGAACACCTGCTTAGTTTGCTTTTCTCAGGGTTTGATCTCTGCAGGTGTGCCCATCTTAATATGTATTTATTGATGGTTGGCATAACAGAGTGTGATGATTGGCCAGACAACAATCAGGACTTGGTTCATCAACTTGATAATTGTTTTACCAAAATAAAGAAAGCCCATAATACCAGCCCTCATCAAAATCTAGACTGTTCTAGCTGAGCCAAACACCCTAGACCTGAGCCTTAAGTTTGGAGCGGTCTTTACTAGACCAGCAGTTTTAGGTGGGTCTGAATTCTAGCACTCAATTGACCTCAGCTGAGAGATTTAATTTTATGTTAATAGAACTTGAACTAGCTGGATCTGAGTGACCCACTCTAGCTTGGGGCAGCACTTCTTGTTACTGATATTACATATATGCAGTTTAGATCACTCCAGATTTCTGTATGAAATAAGAGATGATATTTTGATTGAGCTTAACACCAACGCTCTAATGCGATAGTTTAGAGGTCTAATTGATCACTTGGCTTGGAAAAGTTTTAATTTTTAGAGATAAAATGCAGCATGAGCTAAATTAGCACACGCTAACTGGGTCTAATGACTCTTAACCCCAACAGGGATAAATCTATAATTTTTCCAATCTTGCAAAGGCAAACAATACTTTGAACAACATTAGCACCGCAAATAGTGCATAATACGCCGATTGTGTATATGGTGACCTCTGACTTCATTAATTATTCATGAATTTGTATGAGAATGTAATTCATGTGAGAAACACTACTGGTAAATATGTATGAGTTTCATGAAAAAGTCACCACTGACCTTATAAAATATGAGTAGATTTTGCTGGAAAAAAAAACTTAAGTGAGATATTATATTGATATTTTCATATACCTAGTAAGTTATTTTGTCCACACCACAAAGTAGCCTAGTGACCTCTGACCTTAATAAATATGCGTGGATCTTGCCCATAATCAGACTCCGGCGAGATTAATTATTGGTTAGTAGTGTGTGAGTTTTGTATAAATCCATCAAAGAGCCGGTAAGTTATCGTGTAAACACTAACAGTTTACAGACGGAAGGATAGACGGACGGACTGACGACGGGTATACTGTAATACATCCGGTCATAGACAGGTGTATAAAAACATATTATGGTGATCTAGATTACCTCCAAAACTAAATCGATCGTTCCATGGGCAATACCCTAAAACTCAACAGACAAATCAATCAAGTAACCAACCAAGACAAAAGTGCTACACCTTCTGGAGAAGGTATAATGAAGTGAATCCAAAGGACTAGTTGACACAACCATTGTACAATTATCTGATGCTGGGAAAATATTTTAATTTATTTATGGCCCCACTAAAAATAAACCCATGTATCTGGGTTAAAAATCCAGTATATTTTTGTCATTTTCTATAATAAAACAAACATGCCTTTAGGTATCCTGCTGTGTATGTGTAGTTAATGCATGGTTATGCTGGCCAGGCTTCTCTGAATGCTAGTGAGTAATTTATCAAACACTGTGTGTGATTATTTAACACAAGACAAACCAGACCTGTAGTTTAAGTGTGTCTAGATTCTAGTGCCCGATAGAATGTGTGCACTGAATTTTATGTGTGTAACTAGAACATAAGTGAAAAAGTTAGATCTAGGTGCCCCAATCTGAATAAATCTAGATTGGTGCTGCACTTCTGGCTACTGCTATTACACAGGTGCAGTTTAGATCAGTGATGTAGAACGAGTCTGGACTTAAGTCTACTTTCCTAGGGACTCAGTCTTGGACTAGAGGGTTCTGTCCTTAAGACCTGAACTCCAAGGTCCGGGACTCAAGGGTCCTGGCCTTGGACTTGGACTCAGGGTCCAGGCTTTTGACTTATACTCAGAGGTAAAGACTCAAGATATCAGGCCGAGTCTATCCCGAGTCCAACAGAAATAATCACATATTATAAGGAGGTGTACATAAGCAAACTACCAAATACTGATGAGTAATTTATCAAATCATACACTCTGTGAAATTACATAACATAGAATAACATATTCTGATGTACTGATGCATTAAAGGGGCATATTCTGATATCTGGGGTCTATTGATTAAAGATATTCCCTTGAGCCTTTTACAAAAATCAGCCAGCAATGCTGCTCCCCCTGCAAGAAGGCTGTTCGTTTTGTTTATATTCACATGTTTATTACACTCTCTCCCTCCAACTCTCTGCCTGTTTGCCTGTGTATTTGTCTCTCTCTCATTATACAGGGAATTGCCAAACTTTACATGTGAAAAGAATCCTTTAAAGGAAAAGATTTTATAATGATCCAGATTACTTCAACAATTTTATTGTTTGTTCCTTGTAATTTACCCTACCTCCATCAACATCAGTTCTTATTTTTTTCTGGTAAAGTTACGAACAGACAAACCACCCAACAAACCAACCAAATGTAATTAAAACATTATACTTCCAACCCATTAACAGCAGTATAATAAACAGAGAGAGAGAAAAGAGAACATGTAGGGATGGAGGAGGCCTCACACACACACACACAATATAATTCAAACAAGCACACATATTTTATTTTTTTTCTATATAGAGCAAACTGGTAAATACCTGTGATACAGATGAAATGGCCTCAAATTTAACAGAAATGTTCTCTCTGTAACCTTGTATCATTTTGGATATAAATTGATTTAAGATGACAACCTGTACATAAACTCCCATGAACAATGACAACTCCAAGAATACCACATGCTATCCATCACTGACACACATAACATTGTGACACAGTGAGAGCTTATTAATACAGATAAGGATCCGTGTGTACTACTGTAATATGAATTGTACATATATTTGCATAATATACAGGCAACAAGATAAGGAAGAATACCATATGTTGAAATGCTCTTTCATAATACACAGAAGCCCTAGAGTGAAAAACAGTGTGATGATAAAAATTAAATAATACAGGAAAATGATACACCATGACCCAGTACAAATGCAAACTGATTTACACATGTCATCAGAAAAGCTATTTTTAACCTTAAACCTGTATGGGGCCTGCTATTTCTTTAAAAAAAGTGACCCTCGGCCCGCAAAGCTCAGCTCCTAAATAAGGTACTAGTACTTCAGTCACATTTACCACAAGGCAAATGTTTCAATGACTGTAAAACATGTGCTTAGATACAACTATGTTACAGTCTCATACTTCTTGCCTAGAAATAATGAGTTTTAAATTCAATTGTAAGTGACATACATACAAAGTGCACATCTACAAATCAAGTGACATATATTTTGCTTTCAGCTGTAAGGTCAGATTCTGGTATGTTGCAGAAAACAATACAAGGCAGAAATTTCAGGAAATCAACTTTTTATAAACAGTAACACATTCAACTTTCAAGTTTATACAATCAAAGATTTTTATGTGAAGCCACATACTATAACAAGAAATACAGAAATCATAATGCAGAATGAAAATGTGTTAAAATGTTACTTCTGCATTTCATAATTGGATGGCAAAATGACAGAAATTATACATAAATTAATTAATGCTGACTCACCCTAACTGGCTGGGAATGTCGCAGGATGGTCGTCTCCAGTCCTCCAATCCATTTTTCTTTCTCTTCAGCGTCACGTGCTGCGTTAACACAAGTCATACCATAATTTGTTAATTGAAACATGTCACAAATATTTATATTTGATCCCTAACCATGGATAAAGCTAATGCATGAGCTGTGCTTATATGACTAATGTGTACAGTTGAACAAGTCTGTGCTTCTGTCATCCTTACATCCTGGTTTCACTGGATATGCTAACAGTCACGCTGATACCATGAGGTTTCCTGTGTGACACTAACAAACACAGTCCTGTCATGATTTTCTAAGCAGCCCGTATAGCAAAACCCACATAACAATTACTATAAATGTCAATACCACTTCCTCATACTGTGTATTAACTATGTGGGTTTGCATTCTCCCTATATGCTTTTTCAGTTAAATTAAAAGTCTTCTGATCATAAGGCTACATTTTACAGGACTGCTTAATTGGTCTGTGACAGAGAAGTACCTAAAATGAGGGGTTGCCTGTAAGGAGAGGTTTCTCATATTCACTGGTCACTGGTAGGAGTGCCTGCGGATCAACTGACCATCTGCTGTTAATAACTGTAATTCTCTTGCATGGATAGTAGTTAAAATGTACCTTGCTTATGAAACCATCTTTCATATCCCAATGCAGACCACCAAAATTCACAATTCCTACATCGTAGGATTATTTTATGAAAACCCCAATATAAGCATGTACGTGATTATCGGCAGATTATGGCATTTTCAGTTGTTCTTGGTGTTCAAAGTCTGCAATAGGGGGCGCTCTTCCCATGAATTGCATACTATGGCCATTTTGCATGACTGTGACATATTGACAGACATGGATAAAAAAATATAGGACAAAAATACATTTAAATGGAACAACAATCTTTAATTCTAAGTTTAATGTAGCATAAAGAAATATAACACTGATGTTCTAAATCTTTGGAAAACACTCATACTATCACTAGGAAAGAGCCATTTTGGGTCAAATTTCCCACTTGTGAAACTGTAACAAGATGGAAATGGCAACCTTTTCATGTCCATATTACTGTGAAATATGATGTATAGAATTATACCTTAAAGAATGACCTAGTAAATTCAGTCAAAATTATACATCACACTAAAAGGTCAAGGTAATGGACAGGTTGTTGACACTTATTTTGCTGCACAAGGTTAAGTTTTAATGCTGTGTGCCCCATCTCTCCTATATATCTGACAGAATAAGAGCTTTTAATTGGGAAAATATCACTTCTTTGGATGCACACATAATCATTTGTGATTGATTATGCAAAAATACATTTGATTTAATTGATCATGAAAGATAACAACCAATCATTGGTATAACTGATTAATTTGCACACCACTAATGCATAGGGTTTTGAATAATCTTAAATAATTGCGGGCAACATAAAGGGCAATATAGAAATTGAATTTGACCAATAAAGGGGTAATAGAACAACAAGGCCTACAGGCCTAATGCGAACCTGTGCATATGGATATACACCAGGTATAACGTTTCAATGGTGAACCACTACTTTTCATATATATGAACAATGCAATTACTAAACATTTTGAACAAGAAACAATACACAAACAGCACTGCTGAAATTCTGGCATGGGTGCACACAACACAAAAAACTAGACATTTCTTGGCACCGCAGGTGCCGGAGTATCCCCAGACATAGTAGGCCCCCCTCCTACAAGAACAGACCCCCATTTTTAGCAGCATATACTGACACTTGGCATATTTATTTTTTATTCCATCTAACGATCCATAATCTTGTTGAAGATGTTGGTCCTGTGACCTTGATCTTTTTAAAGATGTGTCCTGTGACCTTGACCTTTGATCTCATAACCCCAAAATCAATTTGGGTCTTGCTTTTCCAATGGGACATATGCAAGTCAAGTTTGAAATCCATACATCAATAAAGCAGGAATTATCATCCAGAAACTTATTTTTGGACAGATGGCTCCTGTGACCTTCACCTTTGACCTTGTGACCTCAAAATTGATAGTGTTCTTCCTCTCTTGGCAAGAGAACTATATGTGCAAGATGAAAGATATGAAATGAAATGTTTGGCTGAAAATGCATCCACATCTTTTTAAAGATGTGTCCTGTGACCTTGACCTTTGACCTCATGACCCCAAAATCAATTTTGGTCTTACTTTTCCAATGGGACATATAAAAGTCAAGTTTGAAATCCATACATCAATAAAAGCAGGAATTATCATCCAGAAACTAATTTTTGGACATATGGCTCCTGTGACCTTCATCTTTGACCTTGTGACCTCAAAATTGATAGGGGTCTTCCACTCTTGGCAGGTGAACTATATGTGCAAGAGGAAAGATCTGAGATGAATTGTTTGGCTGAAAATGCATCCACAATCTTTTTTTTTAAAGAGGTTTCCTGTGACCTTAACCTTTGACCTCATGACCCCGAAATAAATTTGGGTCTTGCTTTTCTAATGGGTCAATAACAAAGCCAAGTTTGAAATCCATACATCAGTAAAAGATGGAATTATCATCCAGAAACTAATTTTTTGACATATGGCTCCTGTGACCTTCACCTTTGACCTTGTGACCTCAAAATTAATAGGGGTCTTCCACTCTTGGCAGGTGAACTATATGTGCAAGATGAAAGATCTGAGATGAATTGTTTGGCTGAAAATGCATCCACAATCTTTTTAAAGAGGTTTCCTGTGACCTTGACCTTTGACCTCATGACCCCAAATTCAATTCCTGTCTTGCTTTTCCAATGGGTCAAATACAAGACAAGTTTGAAATCCAAACATTAATAAAAGAAGGAATTATCTTTCAGAAACTAATTTTTGGACAGATGGCTCCTGTGACCTTCACCTTTGACCTTGTGACCTCAAAATTGATAGGGTTCTTCCTCTCTTGGCAGGTGAACTATATGTGCAAGATGAAAGATCTGAAATGAAATGTTTGGCTGAAAATGCATCCACATCTTTTTAAAGATGTGTCCTGTGACCTTGACCTTTGACCTCATGACCCCAAAATCAATTTGGGACTTGCTTTTCCAATGGGACATATATAAGTCAAGTTTGAAATCCATACATCAATAAAAGCAGGAATTATCATCCAGAAACTAATTTTTGGACATATGGCTCCTGTGACCTTCACCTTTGACCTTGTGACCTCAAAATTGATAGGGGTCTTCCACTCTTGGCAGGTGAACTATATGTGCAAAATGAAAGATCTGAGATGAATTGTATGGCTGAAAATGCATCCACAATCTTTTTAAAGATGTGTCCTGTGACCTTGATCTTTGACCTCATGACCCGAAATTCAATTCCGGTTTTGCATTTCCAATGGGTCAAATACAAGTATAGTTTGAAATCCATACATCAATAAAAGAAGGAATTATCATCGACAAACTAATTTTTGGACAGATGGCTCCTGTGACCTTCACCTTTGACCTCAAAATTGATAGGGGTCGTCCTCTATTGGCAGATGACTTATATGTGCAAGATGAAAGGTCTGAGATGAATTGTTTGGCTGAAAATGCATCCACATTTTTTTAAAGAGGTTTCCTGTGACCTTGACCTTTGACCTCATGACCCCAAAATCAATTTGGGTCTTGCTTTTTCAATGGGACATATATAAGTCAATTTCGAAATCATTACATCAATAAAAGCAGGAATTATCATCCAGAAACTAATTTTTGGACAGATAGCTCCTGTGGCCTTGACCTTTGACCTTGTGACCCCAAAATTTATATGGATCATCCATTATTGGCAAGTGAGCTATATATTCAAGATGGAAGACCTGGGATGAAAGTTTGGCTTAAAATGCATCCACAGTATCTTTTAAAATGCCAGTCCATTGACCTTGACCTTTGACCTCATGACCCTAGAACCTATAGGGTTCTTACTTTAGTGGTGGGCCATACATAAGTCATGTTTGAAATCCATATGGCTATCAACACTGGAGATATCATAAGAGGTGTGTGATTTTCACCATATATGGCAATATTCAAGGTCAAGGCCACTATCATAGGAAAGGTCATGACCCCAATTTAAATAAACATCATCCAATAACCCATACCTATGTATATGCATAATATAAAAGAAATCTGTCCATTAGTTTTTGACTTATAATGCTCACAGTGCTGTAAGGTGGCAATTTAGGGGGTATTAAACGGCACGAAAACAAGTAAAGAATAATAGGTGGCGCCACCAGTTTCTGGAACATGACAACCCTATCCATGATCTTCCATCAACTTGATTTTGGGATAAATCCATGCAAGATTTCTTGAGATATTAAAGAATTTGTGTGATTTTCCCCAAAATTGGACCTATTCAAGGTCAAGGACACTCTTCTAGTAAAGGTCATGACCTCATTTTAAATAGGCGTCGTCCTCTTACCCATATCTATACATATACCAAGTTTGGTAAAGTTCTGTGAAATATTTTTTGGGTTATCGCACCAACAAGATTCATATGCGGCGGCGGCGGCGGCGGGACCGGTATGAAAACATAGTATCCCCCGACTTTGTCTGGGGATACAATTATTGTACGTGGCACCGCCAGTCTTGTATACGACAAAGCTATTTGACATGTATAAATATGCCCAATTTCAGGCTGATATATCAAATTCCTCCGTAGAATTAAGCAGGCACATACACTTTGCAAAGTCACTGTAGATGGCGACACCTGTCTTGTGTACGAGAAAGCCATTAAAGACACATAGAAAGGTCAGAATATCAGGCCTTGAGTCTGATGCACGGGGCTGACCAGGCTTAGGTGAGAAAGGCTGTTGCCCCGAGTGTACTGTGACAAATTACTGGCTCAGGCTACTGCACTGAGTGAACTCTTGACCTGCACCTGGCTAGACTGAGTGAACTTTTGACCCGTACTTGGCTGCACTGAATGAACATGAGGTGATCACATGATACTCATGAGGTGATCACATGCTACCCATGAAATGATCACATGCTGCCCATGAGGTGATCACATGCCTTGTGCTTGGCTGCACTGATTGAACTCTTGGCCTAAATCTGGCTGCACTGAATGAACTCTTGATCTGTTGCCAAATCTGAAACATTTGGCAGTTTCTCAACCTATTCAAGAAACATACACAATCTTGGCCTGTTATGTAACTCTGCTAAAATTTATCCAACACAAACCATTTGAACAAACTTGAGAAGGCTCGCCTCTGGGATCATTTCTGTAAAATATTGAACAATTTGGCTGGACTCTTTACAAGAAGAAGAAGTTTTTATCAGCTTTTTCCCTGTAAAATCTAAGTAAATGCAGATAGCAAAAATAAGCTGAATCCATCAACATTTGATATGTGTCTGATAATTGCATAAAATTTGGGGATGGTAGCTCCTGCTATTCCTGAGAAATTATGAATAGTGTACAGATGATATCTAATATCATAAATCTACATTTTTTAAAAGCTTTTAAAAAACATTCTTGTCAATATTTTCCATAGATATTATGAAATCTAAATGTCTAGAGGCATGATGTAATGGATGCTGATAAAACTGGTGCTAGGCTAGATGTATCTGCTTCACACAGCTAACATATAAGGTAAAATGACTCAATTCAATCTTTATAATTCAGCCAAAATTCATTTTTTGGAACCATAAAAGACAATTATTATTAGAATGATTCAGGGAATTATTCTTGCAAATATTAAACAAACTGGCCTCAGTATCATCAGTCGAAAAACGTTTTGTAGGTTTATAACTAATATGGGAAAATACAGCAAAATAGCAAAGTTCAGCTTCCCATAACTCAGCCAAAAATCATTGAACCAAACCCATTTGAACAAACTTGAACTAGAATACGGGTAGTCGACAAGCGACTACTTGTATCCGCCTAAATCAGAGTGGAACGGGTGAAGTGTTGCATATTAGCATGGATGTCTGCAGCCAAATTGTGTATGTAGGTTGCGCTACCTACCAAAAAATCCAGAAAGCTCTATACACATGCAAAACTTTGGCCCAATCGGTCAAACGGTTCCCAAGATATGAGCTTGGATATCTGCTGCATAAACTAGAATGCAGGTGGCGCCACCTGTCATAAAATCAAGAGAGCTGTCGGGGATGTATAAACTTGCAAAATTTTAGGCAGATATGTCAAACCACTGCCGAGATATGAGTGATTTTATCCCATGGCAGACAAACAGATGGGAGCTGTGCAAACATGGCTGCAGGTGGCGCCACCAGTTTTGCGTATGATAAAGAGCTATGTGAGATTTATACACATGCAAAATTTTGGCCCAATCGGTCAAACGGTTTCCTAGATATGAGCTTGGATGTCTGCAGCGTAAACGTGAATGTAGGTGGCGCCACCTGTCATAAAATCAGAAAAGCTATCCAGGATGTATAAGCATGCCGAATTTCAGGTGAATTAGTCAAACCACTGCAGAGATATGAGTGATTTTAACCCAAGGCAGTCGAACAGATGGACACTGTGCAAACATGGTTGCAGGTGGTGCCACCATTTTCGGTGTATGTTATAAAGCTCTCCAAGGGCTACATTTGTGCAAAACAATTTTCCTGATCGGTCAAACGGTTCCTGAGATATGAGCTTGGATGTCTGCAGCGTAAACGTGAATGTAGGTGGCGCCACCTGTCATAAAATCAGAAAAGCTATCCAGGATGTATACGCATGCCAAATTTCAGGTGAATTAGTCAAGCCACTGCAGAGATATGAGTGATTTTAACCCAAGGCAGACAAACAGATGGACACTGTGCAAACATGGTTGCAGGTAGCGCCACCATTTTTGGTGTATGTTATAAAGCTCTCCTAGGGCTACATTTGTGCAAAAGAATTTTCCTGATCGGTCAAACGGTTCCCGAGATATGAGCTTTGATGTCTGCAGCGTAAACGTGAATGTAGGTGGCGCCACCTGTCATAAAATCAGAAAAGCTATCCCGGATGTTTACGCATGCCCAATTTCAGGTGAATTAGTCAAGTCACTGCAGAGATATGAGTGATTTTAACCCAAGGCAGATGAACAGACAGACACTGTGCAAACATGGTTGCAGGTGGCGCCACCATTTTTTCGGCGGCCAGCTGAAAACATAGTATCCGCAAAACTCTGTTTTGGCGGATACAATTATCAACTTCTAAGGATAATTAATGTGTGAGCTTTAAGAATTTGGCCGAGTGGTTTTTGAGAAGAAGACTTTTGTAGACACTTAGCTAACATGGGCTGTCATGGCATATGACTAAATTCAGCTTCCCATAACTCAGCCAAAAGTCACTGAACTGAGACCATTTGAACAAACTTGAATTATCAACATCTAAGGATAATTAATGTGTGAGATTTAAGAATTTGGCCCAGTGGTTTTTGAGAAGAAGATTTTTGTAGCCACCTAGCTTACATGGGCTGTTATGGCATATGACTAAATTCAGCTTCCCATAACTCAGCCAAAAGTCACTGAACTGAGACCATTTGAACAAACTTGAATTATCAACATCTAAGGATAATTAATGTGTGAGATTTAAGAATTTGGCCCAGTGGTTTTTGAGAAGAAGATTTTTGTAGCCACCTAGCTTACATGGGCTGTTATGGCATATGACTAAATTCAGCTTCCCATAACTCAGCCAAAAGTCACTGAACTGAGACCATTTGAACAAACTTGAATTATCAACATCTGAGGATAATAAATGTGTGAGATTTAAGAATTTGGCCCTGTGGTTTTTGAGAAGAAGACCTTTGTAGCCACTGAGCTAAAATGGGCTGTTATGGCATATGACTAAATTCAGCTTCCAATAACTTAGCCAAAAGTCACTGAAAAGCGACCATTTGAACAAATTTCAGAAAGCACTACCCTAGGATTATTTCTGTGTGATATTAAACATTTTTGCCATATGGTTTCAGAGAAGAAGTTATTTGTAGCCCTCAGTGTGATACAGGCACTGATGACCCCGTACAACAAAGGCCGATGCAGGTGGCGCCACCAATACCTCAATTTCAGATATGACCTATGTGACCAACATTGGCATAAAATTTGGTGATGATAGCTCCAGCCGTTTCTGAGATTTAAATTTTAATATGCTTTTTTGCACAGTTAACAAAGTTCAACCTCCTGTAACTCGGCTAAAAATCTCCGAACTGAATTAATTCGAACAAACTTGAGAAAGATTGTTCCAGGGATCATTTCTGTGAAATATTGGACAATTTGACTGGACAGTTTCGGAGAAGAAGATTTTTAAAGCTTTTTTAGCTTTTTCCCTACAAAATCTAAGAAAATGCAGTGAGAAAAAAAAAAAAACAAAATCCAATATAGTTTTTTGGATGACTAATTATTTGCAAAAAATTGGGTGATGCTAGCTCCTGCCGTTTTTTAGATAAGTATGGTTAACGTACAGACGATGCACGACGGACGCCGCTGCACAATCGCATAAGCTCACAGGTTCGCTAATAAATCTCTGTGTATTATTCAGATCTCACTGTCACTGTTTTGTCTCACATTCTTAAGCTGAGCTCAAACCTTCTGCCCTTAAGTCCACTGCATTAACCATTTCAAAGTGTCCTACACAATAAAACTGAAAGTGTGGGTTTATACAAGCTGAACATCGTATACAGACCTATACAACACATGGCATGCAGTATGAATCCTGAGTTGAACTCAGTCAGGTGCTCCATAATAGTAAGTCCAGGGAAAAACTCAGGAAGGGGAAAACCTGGCATGTCTAAGCCACAGGTTCCTGACAATACTCCTGATTTATCACAACTCAACAGCAGTACTGAAGTCTCACTTCTCTTCCAGTCTGTGACCTCGGAAAGTTCAGTATCGGGTTCTGAGGGACCCTCATAATTAGTCGCTACATTTTGTAGTTAAAATGTGACCTCCAAACAAGGCATAGGGGACATTGTCATCACAGCATGGACATGCTACCACCACTTGCTTAAAATAAAATATCTTTTCCACCAAATATTCTTGTTTTGAATTTTCTATACAGTGAATCCTATTTTATAAGCATATAAATAGGACTGGAAAAAAGGGGGCCTTAATACAAAGGTCATTTATAATACATAGATCATTTTATAACTAATGTGAATGCTTTCATTTTACTCAAGGGTGACATATTAGACAGGTCATTTATAAGTTACCCCTTATAACAACATGAATGCTTTTGGTTAAATTAGGGGTGGTCTTAAAAGACAGATGGTCTTATAAGACAGGTGGTCTCTCAGACAGGTTCTGCTGTACTCATGCTAGGTAAAATAATGCTTTGTAATGTTTCCACTGTAAGTGAAAAATGTTAAAAAGAGCACCACTTATGGTGAATAATATGCCCGCTGCATATCTTGTGACCTCTGACCTCATTAAATATAAATGAATTTTGATGTGAATGTTTTCAGGTGAGACACTTTCATGAAAATCTATCAAATTTTAAGTAAGTCATCACACAGCCACCAAAGTCTGGTGACCTCTGACTTTGTTAAATTTGAATGGATTTTGCTGGAAATGAAACTAAGGTGAAATATTTTAATGATTAATATTTGTCTTTATTTTGATAAAAATCCATTATATTCCTGGTAAGTTATCACAGTGACACCACAAAACAGTTCAGTGATCTCTGACCTTATTAAATATGCACAGATTTGGCCCATAACTGAACTCTGGCGAGATAATCTATTGGTAAGTACAGACTTACGCTTAATTGCAGGCGGCTTTTGTCAAGCAAATTTGTTGCAATTAACAGAAGTTGCATTTAGGTGAAGTTCACCGTCCACCATGTGTAAGGGGAAGTCAAATGATCGATTGGACCACCGAATATCTAATTAATTTAGCATTTGTTTTGTAACACTATTCTATAGTAATAAAAAATAAAAACACCAGTATTAGATGACTTTTATTAAAATATAAAATCTCTCGTTCTGAAACTGGCTTTAGCAAAGCAATGAACAACTAGAATAGGGGTAGTCGACAAGCGACTACATGTATCCACTAAATCAGAGAGGTACGGGTGGAGTGGTGATAGGATATAGAGGTAAACGCCATCTGTCATATCAACAAAAAAGTCTATCCAAGATGTATACACGTGCAAAATTTCATGTGAATAAGTCAAACCACTGCAGAGATATGCATGATTTTATCCAAAGGCAGACAAACAGAAGGACGCTGTGCAAAAACGGTTGCAGGTGGCGCCACCAGTTTTTGGTATGTTAAAGGGCTATGTTAGACCTATACATATGCAAAATTTCAGGCTGATCTGTCAAACCAGTCCTGAGATATTAGCAATGAATGTCTGGAGTGTAAACATGGAGATAAGTGGCGCCACCTGTCACAAGAATCGAAAACCAATCCAAGATATATAAACATTCAAAATTTCAGCCCAATCAGTCAAACGAGTCCAGAGATATGGGGGTTCATGTGTGAACACAGACGCATGGATGGGCGCAGAACACAGAGGAAAGGTCAGAGGTCAAAACAAAATCGGAGCGCAGCAGTTCACATGTGACCCGAACATAATCCTGGGTTTCGTAAAATTCCGCCCAGCGATTACGGAGGAGTTCTCTGGACACCTACGCGGCAGCAGCGGTGGGCTGAAAACATAGTATCCACAAAACCTGTTTTGGCGGATACAATGATTGAGGCACTAAGAGTAGCCCGAACATAAGGGGTTAAAGATGTAAGTTTATATAAGAGCCTTTGACAATTCTATTATGAGTATCATCAAACGAACAAACCATGGGACAGCTAGCACACAAAGTTTGTTTGACAAAAAAACTCAAGCTAATTAAGAGCTGTCTCATGATCAAGGTGTTAATATGTGTGACATATTTTTAACCTACCATTGTTAACCCACTTCAAAGAGATGTGTGCTGTGACTGTATTGAACTGCATCACCGAGCACAGGGTAATTGAGGTCCTTTGTACACATGTGCACCTGCAATTACAGCCGCTACTTTTGAAGTTCCAGTCTATCATCATTATTGAGATAACACAAACACAACTCACAGACTCATTGAAGTACTTGCATTTAATGTGAGTTTTCTACCTTTCTGCCCATATTTTCCCTTGCATTAATTGAAAGTTTGCGATTATGAGGCTTCCGATTATGCATCACATTTTTAATGAAAACATATAGGAAATGATTTTGGTTTTCAGAATTTCTTGCAAATAAGCGGCATTTTCTGTTAACCGACTTGCAAATAAGTGGCGTCATCTGTAGCTATGGTTAGTTTCTTGAAAATCCATCAAAGCCCCAGAAATTATAGTGGAGACACAAAAAGTGAATGGACAGACCGCTGGTATACCATAATAAGCCCTGTCATAGACATTTGTATAATAAAAACAGAGTTATAAGAACAGCAGTTAAAGCTACTGCAATTCAGAAAATAATAGACAGCACCTCTTGCTTCACCTTTCGGTTAGATGCCATACCATGAAGATTTATAGAACACTGAAATGTATAAATACTGTCCTAATATAGTTGTTGTCCTTAGTCCTCTTATGCCCGAACCTAACAAACTAAGACAAACAAGCAAACTCATGGAATTTATGTCCCTCACTTCCGCCTCTTGTTGCCCGTGCTTGCAGATATTGTCAACAGTAAGGAATATGAGATGGATGTATTTAAGATCAATGAACATGCACGATTTCAAGTCAATATGGCAAACTATTCCTGAGGAAAGGGCATCAATGTATTCCACTAAAACAGGAAGACCAATAAATTTAACCAATCCTGAAATATGAGCAATTTTCACCCAAAACAACGGTTGCAGATGGCGCCACCAGTTTTAAGTACCAGATTGAGGTATCCATGATCTATGGACACAATTTCAGCCCAATACTGTTTGAGAAAAGGACATTTATTTATTATTACAATGGAAATGGGCAAGTCCGTGGTGCCATCTGTCTGGTCTACTAGAGTACTCTCAAAGATGAATGAACATGCCAAATTTCAGACCAACACATTGAACCACTCTTGAGATGAGCAATTTTCACCCAAAGCAAATGTATGGATGGATGCCATGCAAAAACCATTGCAGATGGTGCGGCCAGTCTTGAGTACAAGATTGAGGTATCAAAGATCTATGGACATGCACAATTTTAGCCCAATACAACAAACCCCTACTGAGAAATGGGCATTAATTACAAAAACAGGAAGGTAGGTGACCCAATACATTGAACCAATAACTGAGACAAACAGATGGCTAATTCATGGATGGATGCCCCGTGAAAATCATTGTAGGTGGCACCACCAGTCTTGAATAAGAGATGGAGAGGTCCAAGATATATGGACATGCTAAATTTCAGCTCAATACATTGAACCACTCATGAGATATGGGCTGTTATCACAAAGACACCCTGATTCATACTGCACATAAAGGATTGAAGGTGGTGCCACCTGTCTTTGTAAAGCACACTACAAACTTTGTTTTGGCGAATACAATAATGGGGCAATAATAAACTTTTCAGTAAAAATTGCTAAATGATCATTACTTTGAAATTTAGGTCAAAGTAATAAAATGAACATCAGGTGCAAATCTGTCACCTGTGACTATTATTCTGACCAAACATTATTATTCTGGAAAATCCACAGTGTATGCAACCTAGTGCCAACACAAGCAACAGTTAATTTCTTGAAGATGGTTTTGTAGTCAGAGGGATCTGGGAAAGCCTATCCCTCTGCTGGGGGCAGGTTTAATCAAAGGAGAAGGTACTCTGGATACTTTTAAAAGTACTCTGGAAACTAAGTACTCTCGATACCAGGGTTGGGGCTAGGTACTTGTACCTGTACCTGGGTACACATTTCAGAGTACCTGTACCTGCCAGTCATGAGTAGGAAGTACCTTGAACCTGTACCTGTACCTGGTACAAGGTACTCCAGGTAAATTTTCATATTTTCATTGCTTGCCGGAATCAAAGATTTCGGCAAGCATATTGCTCAGTTGCGTATGTCTGTTTGTTACTTGCCGGAAATCTTCGATTTTCGCAAGTATGTTGGTCAGTTCCGTATGTTTGTTTGTTTGTTTGTCTGTCTGTCTGTTTGTTTGTCGGTGCTCTACAGGCCACAATTCTGAAGCAATCGCCCTGAAACTTATAGAAAAAGTGTAAAATTGAAAACCCTGGGTGCCTATTGTTTTTGGCCTTGAACGGTTCAAGGTCAAGGTCAGGGTCCCTGAAAAACCTTAAAACGGATTTTCCTTCATATCTTTGTAAAAAATAATCGTAGCGGCTTATTCTTTAGCTCATTTTATTCCTCATCATGTTACCTTTCCACATGCTAGCAAATATCTCTGATCATTCGTTACCATAGTAACGTATTTTTGGGAAGAAATGATAGAATTCGATATTTTCTTTCTAAATTTTTCATTTTTAAAGCTAGAGAGTTCTAGTTTTCTGCATCAGGTAGTATTTCATGAGCTGTTGATGATAGAATTGTTAATCCCGCAAAACCTCGCACTATTTCTCGTCAAACGAGAGTTTTCGAGATTTCATTAAATATGACCTGCAGGTTGCATTTTATTAACAATGGCTTTGAAATTAATGTATTTTGTGTTATTTATAAATATCTCGAAATCGTTTTTTCATTTTTTTAAAAAAGCCACCAGGGGGCGTGGTACTGGTAACACTACAACTTATCATTTTTGCACAACATCTTAAAAAATATTAAGCATATAACAATTTCTTTTGTCGCATCTAAGACTAGGATCATTGGCTTATTCCTGGGTACATGTAGCTTTGTGCTGCCGTTACCATGGTAACCAAATTTTGGGGTAAAACTTGACAATCTGAAAATAATTAGTTTTTTGCTTCTATCTCTGTTGATATTTATACTTCAAGGGTCTAGTTTTCTGCATGAGGTAGCATTCCTTTGGCTCCAATCCAGTCAATTGGAAGTCTCGTAGAATCTCGATCTGTTTTTCCGTCAAACGAGAAATTACGAGATTTCGCAGAAATGCTGATAACTCGATCACGTTTTAGGTTAAAGAGTATACGGTTTCAGCCTCTGGTAGCCTTTCGGAAGCTTAACATGATAAAACTGCAAATCTCGCCAAATCTCGCATCATCTACCGCCAAACGAGAATATTCGATATTTTGAACAAAATATTCAACAAATGTCTTTATCTCTTTCAATTTTATGCTAGAGATTTTATTTTTCTACTGTTCAACAATCATTTGATTAGTGTTAAGTGATATAAATGAATATCTCGTTATATCTCGCACCATTTGTCGTCAAACGAGAACAGTGGACCATTTAAACAAATGCCTATTATGCTGTCATTTTATACCCTACAGACATATAGTTTTTAGCATTTGACAGCGTCTGACACTCTCATTCACATCATGTGATTTTATTGCAATTCTCGTCAAATCTTGCCTCGTTTTTCATCAAATGATGAAAATACATCCAATTGCCGTGAGCACAAGTGGCTTCAGGGTTGACCGGTAAGTGCCGGCAAGGCTATTACAGTTGCATGTTGGCGTGCGCGGTCGTCCATGAATCTCACAAAGCAGCATTGAATAGAGGACAAAAGCCGCTAAATGTGGAGGGAACACACCTGTGATTTTTATTGTGTCCCCTTGTGCGGCCACTTGTGTTGCCAGGAACCACTGGCAAATCTTTGAAACCAGGGACGGATCCCCGATTTTGTAGTTGGGGGTGTCAAAATATGGGCTGATCCCTGGTTAAGCAGTTGGGGGCAGAAGTTAAATTTTAATTATACATCAAATATATATATTAAAATAAAATATCTGGAAATTTATTTTTTCCTTTTAGAAAATAGCCCCCAGATGGCGCTGCAGCAATCATAATTGTGCCATATCTCCAAAACTATAGACAGTGTCACAACATTGATTGCAGCTTCTGAAACTATATTTAATGCGTTTAACCTCGTTGGGACTCTGTTGTATTCTGTGGGGGTTAAATTTTAGTTATACATAAAATATATATAATAAAAATTAAAATATCGCGAAACTATTTTTTTTCCCTTTCAGATGGCGCTGCAGCAATCATTATTGTGCCATATCTCCAAAACTATAGACAGTGTCACAACATTGATTGCAGCTTCTAAAACTAGATTTAAAGCGTTTAACCTCGTGGGGACTGTCGTATTCCGCGGGGGTTAAAGTTTAATTATACATAAAATATATATAATTAAAAATAAAATATCTCGAAACTATTTTTTTTCCTTTCAGATGGCGCTGCAGTAATCATTATTGTGCCCTATCTCCAAAACTATAGACGGTGTCACAACATTGATTGCAGCTTCTGAACCTAGATTTAATGCGTTTTCCTCGTGGGGACATTGTCATATTCAGCAGAAGTTTAAATTTAATTATACATCAAATATTTATTATAAAAAAATAAAATATCTCAAAACTTACTTTTTGTCCTTTTAATAATAGCCGCCAGATGGCACTGCAGCAATCATTTTTTTGCCATATCTATAAAACTAGAGATAGTGTCACAACATTGATTGCAGCATCTGAAACTAGATTTAATGGGTTTATCCTCGTGAAGACTGTCATATTCTTCCGTTACCATGGGGGCCTAATATAGGTTACAATTAAATTCTTCTTTTTCCTGAAATTCATAATATGAAGATTTATTCTAATTGACTGACGCTTATTTTATTCATGCTTTCCATTCTCCATGACAGGAGTACATTGCCTACACATGGAGTTATTTTCCGTCTGTCTGTCTACTCATTTGTGGCTATTGAAAATCAGCGAAATCACATAAAAATGTACTTCCATTTTAACCATGATAGCGGTTGTTCATTTGATCAAATCCAAACGTTCCCTGTCTGCCTGACTAGTAACTGTCCGTCTGTTTTGCTGTCTAATTTTGTGGCCATTTCCGGAACTAGATTTAATGCCTTTAACCTCGTGGGGACTCTGTCGTATTCTGCGGGGGTTAAATTTTAATTATACATCAAATATATATAATAAAAAAATAAAATGTCTCGAAACATTTTTTGCCCTTTTAGAAATAGCCGCCAGATGGCGCTGCAGCAATCATCATTGTGCCATATCTCCAAAACTATAGACAGTGTTATACGTTCCCTGTCTGTCTGCCTAGTAACTGTCTGTCTGTTTCGCTGTCTTATTACCGGCCATTTCCGGCAAGTGTTCGACCTCTGGTCGTCTAGTCTGTTTGTTTGTTTGTCTGCACTCTCCTGGCCACAATTTTGCCACAATCACCTTGAAACTTACAGGGATGATGAAAAACATAATTTCTAGGTGCCCTATTGTTTTTGGTTAAAATAGGTCAAAGGTCAAGGTCAAGGTCACGACAGGTATGGTTAACGGTTTTTGCACTATAACTTCGCCATAAATAGGCTTATCCACTTCTGCAATAGCTCATTTTTTTCGTCATCACCTGGCCTTTCTTTTGACATGTAGCTTACTTAAATTTGCTGTTACCATGGTTACGCAATTTTGGGGAGAAATCATGGAATTTCCTGATATTTTTCAAATTTGCAGCAATCGTACTGATTCTGAGATATTTTATGTAACACAAGAATATCTCGAAATTGTTTTTTCAGATTTTGGAAATGGCCGCCAGGGGGCGTTGCAGATGAAAAAACATGAAAATTTGTTTTGGTGCTATACCTCCAGAACTATTAAACATTGGGCCATTTCCATCACAGCACCTTCAACTGGGGTCCATGGGCTTATTTTTGCGCATAGGTGCCAAAGTGCACTATTGCCAGATTTCTCTATTTTTGGGGTAAAACTTTTGAATTTTGAAAATATGCAGTTTTCAGCTTCTAACTCTGTCAGTTTTTATGCTGGAGAGGTCAATTTTTTTGCATCTTGTAGCCCTTGGTGGGCTCTCGGTGATCCAATCAAAAATCTTGCAAAATCTCGCACCGTTTCTCGTCAAACAAGAGTCTTCGAGATTTCATTAAATATGACCTACAGGTTGCATTTTTTTAACAATGGCTTTGAAATTGATATATTTTGTGTTATTTATAAATATCTCGAAATCAGTTTTTCATTTTTTGGAAATAGCCACCAGGGGGCGTGGTACCTGAAACACTGTAACATATCATTTTTCTGCAATATCTAAAATAATTTTAAACATGGCACAATTTTTATCGTTGTATCTTAAACTAGGAACATTGGCTTATTCCTCCACACATGTAGCTTTGTGCTGCCGTTACAATGGTTACCAAATTTGTGGGTTAAACTTGACGATCTGAAAATATGCAGTTTTTGGCTTCTATCTCGGTTAATATTTATGTTTCAAGGGTCTAGTTTTTTGCATAAGGCTGCTTCCCCTTGGTTCTAAGTCATTCAATTGCAAGTCTCGTCAAATTTCGCTCGGTTTATCGTCAAACGAGAAAAAACGAGATTTCACGGAAATGCTTATAACTCGGCGACTTTTACAGCTACACAGGTCTAGTTTTCGGCATTTCATAACATATGACCAGCTTGACACGCCAGAAAAGAAATCAGGCCAAATCTCGCACCATATCTCGTCAAGCGAGAAAAAAACGAGATATCATGGAAATGCTTATAACTAGGCGACTTTTACAGCTACTCAGGTCTAGTTTTTGGCATTTGGTAACATTTGGCCAACTTGACATAGTAAAACTGCGATACTTGGCAAAATCTCGCACTACATCTGGTCAAATGTGGAAAAAAGAGATTTCACAGAAATGCATATAAGTCGGCGACTTTCACAGCTAGACAGGTCTAGTTTTTGGCATTCATTAACATTTGGACGGCTTGACATGACAAACCTGCAAGACTGGCCAAATCCTGCACCATATCTCGTCAAACGAGAAAACACGAGAGTACACGGAAATGCTTATAACTCGGCGACTTTTACAGCTAGACGGATCTAGTTTTCGCCATTTCGTAACGTTTGGCCGTCTTGACATAATAAAACTGCTCGTCTTGCCAAATCTCGTACTATATCTCGTCAAGCGAGAAAAAAACATGATTTCACGTAAATGCTGATAACACGGCGACTTTTGCAGCTAGTTTGTTGCTTGCCGGAATCAAAGATTTCGGCAAGCATATTGGTCAGTTGCGTATGTCTGTTTGTCTGTCTGATTGTCTGTCTGTCTGTTTGTTTGTTTGTCTGCACTCTCCTGGCATTTTGCCACAATCACCTTGAAACTTACAGGGATGATGAAAACATAATTTCTAGGTGCCCTATTGTTTTTGGTTAAAATAGGTCAAAGGTCAAGGTCAAGGTCGTCAAAACTTCTCAAAACGGTTTTTCTTCATATCTTTGTGACTATTAGTCGTATCTACTTCAACAATAGCTTATTTTATTTGTCATTCCAAGGCCTGTCATCTGGTGTGTAGCTGACTCAAATTTGCCGTAACTATGGTTACAAATTTTAGGGGAAAAGTCATGATATTCGAAAATAATGGGTCTTATTTTTCTAACTTTGTCAGTTTTAAAATTAGAGTGATCTAGTTTTTTGCATCAGGTAGCATTCAACTAGTACAACAAGATTTTATTACAAGTCTTGCAGTATCTCGTAAAATATCTCGTGAATAGAGATATTTCGAGATTTCATTCATCTTGCGCCAAAGGCCACATTATTGCAGGTATCTTTTTGAAACTGACATATTATAAGTCCTACACTAGTATCTCGAAATCTTTTTTTCAATTTTTGAATAGGGCTGCTAGGGGGCGCTGGATGCGAACCTCCCGAACATATCATATTTTGGCCATACCTCCGAAATTATAAGCCTCAATTACATAAACTAAAGCTTATTTTCTTCCTCTGAGTTTTCTCCATAACCCAGTGTAGTCATCTGGTCACAATTTTGTGATGCTTTGTCAGTGTGTCTGTCTGTTTGTCAGTTGTCCTATAATTCGCCTGCTTGCTCTTGCGTCTCACATATAGCATTCTACAGGCCACAGTTTTGAAAGAATCCTTTTGAAACCATTACATCTTGAGTCTTACACTAATATCTCGAAACCAATTTTTCATTTTCCGGATATGGCCGCTAGGGGGCGCTGAACTCGAACCTCTCCCAACATATCATGCTTTGGCAATATCTCCAAAACTATAAACCTCAGTTACATAAACTGTAGCTTTTTTCTTCCTTTGAGTCTTCTCCATAACCTGGAGTAGTCATCTGGACTCAATCTTGAGTCACTTTGTCAGTGTGTCCGTCTGTTTGTCAGTTGTCCTCAAATTCGCCTGCTTGCTGGTTTTTGCGTCTCACATATAGCATTCTATAGGCCACAGTTTTGAAGGAATCTTTTTGAAACTATTACATCATATGTCTTACACTAATATCTAGAAATAAATTTTTCATTTTCTGGATATGGCCACTAGTGGGCGCTGCACACGACCCTCACACACATACCATTGTATTGGCCATATCTCTACACCAAAAGCCTCAGTTACATAAACTATAGCTTATTCTTTTCCTTTGAGTCTTCTCCATAACTTGATTAAGGCATCTGGTTTCAATCTTCTATCACTTTGTCAGTGTGTCCATCTGTTTGTCCGTTATCCTCAAAGTCGCCTGCTTGCTGGTTCTTACGCCTTACATATAGCATTCTATAGGCCATAGCTTTGACGGAATTCTTTTGAAACTGGGACATCTCATGTCATACACTAATAATACGAAATGCATTTGTCGTCTTCGGAATATGTCCGCTAGAGGGCGCTACAGTCGAACCTCCCAAGTATATCATTAATTCGCCATACCTCCAAAACTATAAATCTAAATTACATAAATTATAACTCATTTTCTTCCTTTGAATCTTCTCCATAACTAGGTTAAGTCATCTGGTGTCAATCTTGTCTCACAAAGTCAGTATGTCTGTCCGTTCGTCTTTTGTAGTCAGCTTTGTCTGCTTGCCTGTTCTTTTGTCTCATATGTCATTCTACGGGCCACATATTCTCAGCAATGTACCTGAGAGTCCTTCCATTAATAGAAAACCGACAATATGTTCTGTCTGTCCATCTGTGTTTCACTTCCGATTTCCGGCAAGCGTTCGACCTATGGTCGTCTAGTTTTTTTAGTTTTTATCTCTTTGAGTATTAAATTTGGTTACATGTAGTGTAAAATAATCAGCAAGCCATCAGTGTGATAAACTGCTCATGAACTGAATTGTTATAACACCTCTAGAATGGTCAAATATGTGAAATCAGCTGTAACCACTTATTAAGCAAATCTTTTGATTATACTATACTTGGTGCACTTAATGAACATTTAGTACACAAATATCCTGTTTGTGAAGTATGGTTTCAGAATAATCCCTGTCTTACTGTACTTGGTATACTTAAAGGACTTTCAGTAGACTTGAATTTCATGTTTGTGAATGTATGGTGCCATACACTACTTTGTGCACTTAATGGACTTTAAATACACTTGCATATCATTTTTGTGAACGTATGGTGCCATACAGTTAATAAGTTCTAAAAAAATATACTTTAGCAAATGACTTTGGTAGTGTTTGATAGAAAAAAGGCATGTTAACTTGCATATACGTAAATTAATGCCGTAAAAACGTCTTTGAAGTGATCCTCAAATAAATGTACCTGTACCTAGGTACTTTCTAAAGTACCTGTACCTGTACCTCGGTACTCTGTGAAAATCAAGTACCTGTACCTGTACCTTGCCAATTCACAAGTACCTGTACCTGTACCTAGGTACTTTCACTTGTACCTGGCCCCATCCCTGCCAGTGGATACTTACTGCTGATCACTTTTGCAAGTTGTACAATAATGAAAGAAGAACTCCAGAGTCCAGTGAAGCATGGATGTATGATGGGAAAGTTTCTTAAAGGATTAAGAGTATATATTAAACAGGTCAGATATGGAGAATTCTTACCAGGCTCACTGATCAACATCTGCTTAATAACCCTTGAAATTGGAAACTGGTCAAATAGTTAGAGGTTTTAATTATGGTAAGCATATAAAGGTGAAAAGGGTGCTGAAAATAATAACATTTTGTTTTCATGATAAAAAAATTAATAAAAAACATTTATGTACATAATTTTGGAATGTATCTGATATTCCTATCACTGACACTGCCAAAGACTAAAGGCTAGGCATGCTGCTTATTGAAGCTTATGAGCAAAGTCTAACTAAATTAACACACCTGTTTTGGCAGGTGAGTTGTTATTCTAACCTAGCCATCCTAATTAGATGCAACTAGGGCAAACAATTCAACACACTTATTACTGTACAAACAGGGGCAGTGCTGAAGAGGATCAGTTGTCTGACAAGATTATCACTTCTATTATTTGTCACCCTTAATTGAAGAAAATAATACAAAATACAACCTTCTTGCACAAATATAAAGCCAACCACAGGATAATGTGAAAAACCTCCTACTATCTACTAGACTTTATGATTCACCCCTTTTTGGTCTGTCTTTTGTTTATTTGTTCAACACACAGAGTCCAGGGTTTTGCCTAACCAGGGTTTTTAGCATAAAGCCAACCCCAGTGTTTTTTTGGTTTTACGGGCAAATATGATGTCAATTAGAAATTGAATATGATAATATGCAGTGGTAAATATGAGCCTGTGCTTTATATTTTTTAATATTAAGCAATAACAATTGCAGTGTCTGATATATAATACTTAACACATAAAGCATTTTATTATGGTACACTTAACTAAAAAAAGGGAAAAAAATCATGAGTGTTAGACACAGTGAGTACTCATACCTCAGCCCATCATTTCACTTTTTTCAGGACTTTTTCAGTGAAACATTGAAAGTGGATTGCTTTGTGGATGTAAAGACAAACTAATGTAGAAGTGGCTTCTGGCTGCCAAAACAAGGCTACTAGAATTATTTTATTTTGGATATAATGATATAAAATGTGGGTTATAACATTTATTTCCCGCCCGGGTAATAAGGAATATTACCCACCTGGGTATTAACCCACCCAACCCTGACAAAATCTCTAAAATTTATTATTAAATTCGAATGAAACTTAGATGCACATAGTATCTCCAAAATTTTTTAATGAATTCCACTGAAATTTTGTACAATGCCTCTGAATGGTGAGTCATGGTCCAAGGAACATCAATTCTTAGTTTTGAAAATAATTTTGTGGCAGGCCTGGAAAATTGCAGATTCAGCTACATTTACCCCATTTCTCTTTTGACCATACAATATCTCCTAAAGTTTTCCATGATTTTTAATTAAATGTTATAGAAAGGTGGACCATGTATCAAGAAGTTAGTTATGGGGTGGATCCATCCATTAAATTTTGGTCTGGTCCATTTTAGATTTTTGGGGAGGATCTAGTGGCTGTGGGCCTGGAAAATTGCAGATTCAGCTACGTTTACCCCCTTTTTCTTTTGACCATACAATTTCTCCTAAAGTTTTCCATGATTTTTAATTAAATGTTTTAGAAAGGTGGACCATGTATCAAGAAGGTAGTTATGGGGTGGATCCTTCCATTAAATTTTGGTCTGGCCTATTTTAGATTTTTGGGGAGGATCTAGTGGCTGTGGTGTTTGTGGAGATATGTGCTCTCTAATAATACTCAGGTTTATATTTGTGACTATTTTAGGTGTTCCATTAGCTGTGCTGTATATTATTACATCTGGTTCTGTATCAAGATCCACAGATATATCATTCACATAATTAAGTGATTTATTAGTGTAAATATTGAAGAAACCTACCTTGGAAGTGGAATGTTTTCTGGTCAACAGTGATGGTAAAAGTGCTGTCATCTTCATCATCAATTCCTATTACAGCTCCCTGAGACAAAAAACACAACAGACACTGAGTCCTGGAGAGGTGATATATCACCATAAATAGGTAAAAAGTAAATACAACAGTTGGAAGGCCTACAGTTAACTCCTACCCAGTCTTATCTTGGGCTGAGTACCAGACTAGAACATTCTTTTCCATGTTTTGATTTTTTCCAGTATATCAAAACTGAGAATAATGATAATTACAACCATATGTCAATTGAAATGTTACAATGAAATAAATCATTTGACAGTGAATGAATTTCCAAAGAACTAATGAACAGTGCACCCTAGAATAGCAATATATTTATATATACTGTTCAATGATATTGTAAAGACTAATTAATAATGATGTATTATTCTATGAACTAATCAGACAAAGCCCTCATGGTATTCTATTTAGAAATGTGACAGGCATCTTACCAGGGGCTTACAATGTTTATAACAACCCACAGCCAGAGGTAAACAGAGGAGCGGCAATTAACTAGCCACCTGAACCTGATGATGTCATCAATCACACTGTTGCAGCTGGGTAAAGATAAGGTGTATATTGTTACAAATTTTATAGTCATACCGCTGTGACCTGACCATCATGTATGATGCAACCTGTCCTCATAATACTCACAAATCTCATGAATACAATAGATATATCATATTTATTGCCTCTGCCGGGAAATAATCTATTCATTCCTGTTAATGTGTCTGTTTGTGTGTGTGTTTATTCACATAATAACTCATGCAATTATGAACAAAATCCCTTAACATTTTAGAGGCACCTTGGGAATTGGCCAATGGAGAAGTGTAGGTCCAGCTCATGATCCAGATACAGGAAGGACTTCAAGGAATATTTACAAATGTGCAGTTACATATATGCACTATTGATGTAGGAATATGGGCTGAAAAAGTGAATGCAAACCCTTGTGGGGAGAATTTATGCACCATTGAACCTAGGAATATGGGCCAATTAGAGAAAGAAAACAGGGGTTTTGGAGTACTGGGCAAAATAAAAGACCCCTCCCCCATCCCCCCACCCCCCACATAGAAGAAGCCTGCATTCCTGAGAATGAATATTGCATATTTCTTTTATATTTGTGGGTAAATTATAAATCTAATATATTGACATCAACATGTGAAGAGTGAAAAAAAAAATTAGCAGGCAGGCACAGGTCTATTCAATTAAAACTGGAATACAATGCAGGAAGTCATCCTAAGTTCAAATCTTGCATCACCAGTATTGCTAGAGATAACACAAGGCCACCTGACTACTTTGATTTACACCAATTATGCAGTTCTCCTTACATTGTTTGGATAAGTAATTGGACACTGGTCATCATGTATTAAGTCAATTTTCCTGCTAAACTGATTTGTGATTTTACCATTGATTGTGCAATCCACAGAGCCTTTACACTTGCTTCAGGGTGACATTTAAGATGTTTATTTATTACTTCTAGTATTATACCCATAATTCTGACATGTGACCTGTGACGTCTAGGTTTTAGTGTGTATATAAAATGGCAGACCCCATGAGCAGTTAAAAAAAGGGGAAAATAAACATGCTGTGATGAAATTTTGATCTGTATTTTTATGTACGTCATTTAAGAATAATTTTACATTTCTGAAAATGCTATATAAAACCAATAAATGTAAAAGTAAAATGTAAAATCAGGGTAAAGGGATGCTACATGAAAGTGCTTCCAGGACAGCATCCAGGTGACAATCTATCTGTGGAGGGAGAGAGAAAGTTTGGTGGAAAGACAACATGTATTGGCACAGTTGAATGCCGAATAACACTTTTTGTGGGCCATGCCCAAATCATCAAATTATAGATAAGCCATCTGAAGCAGGGACATTTTATTCATTAGTTAAATTCAGCTTTACAGCAGTAACTTATCAGCCTGCAATGACATTGATCAGGTTTCTGTGACTTAATATATTGTGCTTGCATTATACCTGTACACAATTAGTAGGATGGCATTAAAACAAATGAAAAAAATAATAGTTTTTGTTACTGTTAACAAATATCATACAGAGGGTGATCGTACAGTCCCCACCTTGAGTCTCACGCAGCCTCTTCTTGCTCCCCTCATCATCTTCTCCTTCGACTGAAAATAAATAAACATTTTAAATCGAAAGTGCTGGCTCATTTAACTCCAAGTCTCCTACACAAAGTATTCACTTATAAAAATATATATATATTTTTTTTTTTTGGTTAAAGATCACTGTATTTTAAAGTTAACTTTTCACACTTTACATGTACCTTATGCAGGTGGAACTACGGTAAAACCTCACCTAATGACCACCTCAGTTTAGTGACAACCTCAAGATAACGACCACTTTATCAAGGACCTGACTCCTGTTGGTGGTCGTAATAATACTAATATTGAGGTTTCACTGTATGTACTGAACTGGAATGAAGATTTTTTTATCAAAATTGAATTATGTTCAAACATAAAACATTAGGATGTCATACTTTGATATGTGAATAATCCATATTTCAGACACTATTATGTGAATAAGATAATCCACATTAGAGACTTTGTTGTTCAGAAATTACAAAAACAGTGAATGTTTAAGGCTGCATCCTAAAATGATTCTACAAAACAGCCACTCCTACATCTGCCACTAATATGTTTGCTTTTTTTATGAATGAGCCCCATGTCCTAAATAAAAACTCATGGAACGAAATACTCTTGGTGTTGTTCATAAGTACTACAGGAGAGCGCTGTTTTTCCGAAAGCGTCGGGGGACAAGCTTTTTGTTTGTAAAAACGAACATTCAGAAAGGTGGACAAGGGTCTAGCGGCAAGTAAGTACGACAGTTAATGATTAACTTAATGCCATTTTACCCGAGAAACACGGTGTTTCTTATCGATATTCGTAATTGACGAACTGGTCATATAAAAAATATTGGATTATTGGTTAGCATAATTGGGAAAGATCAGTCTAACCTGCATTTAAGGATACGTGCGTGCTCTTCAAATTCACTGGAGGGAAAGGTCGAATGACACCGCCAAGGAACACGGTGTTTCTTATCGATCTACATAATTAAAGACCGGGACATTTAAAAGCTGCTCGAGCACAAGCGTTTAATGAATTATACCTCATCAATGCTGATGTGAGTAAAATGCTCAGTTATATGGCATGGCATCCTGTCCCAAGCCGACAAACTTTGCTTGGTTGAGTACAAACGAGATATGATTGAGAACACACAAGAGCTCTTGGATAAACTGCTCAGTTGCTTGCTAAGGGTACAGGGAGCCGAGCGTTGCGGGCTAGCTGTAGTTTTCACACCTTTGCCCCGGCGACAACATCGGCCCAGAACTAATTAATAGGGTCACCAATGGGCTTAACACATGATTGCAGGCCGTGTGACTTGTAATTACAATACTCATTTTAGGTTTTTACATCCTTGAAATATATTTCGGAAATCTGAATACATTTTTGGTTCACCATTTTAATTTTCGGAGAAACGAATTTTCGGAAATTCGGCATTCGGAAATACAGCGCTCTACTGTATGACCAAAAGTGAAGTACATTTAAATATACATATATATCAATAATAAGGACCATCACCTTTAAGGTGTAATGACAGTACAGTTGATTGACTTTTAGTTCAATAGTACCAGTATACTTTTACCATTTGAAACGTTTTACTGCATAGGTGAGCGCACTAAGTGACTGGTTATAGTGTCCTTAGGTGAGGACATAACAATGTAAATGAAATTCTACAAAGTAAAGATGCCTGCATCAAACTCTTTAAATGTAACAGGAAAAGGATTAATCTATTGGAAGTGCTTATTTCCACTCCCCCAGGGAGTGGAAATAAGGGATGCTTATTTCAACTCTCCCAATGAGTTACCAATCCCTATGATGTTAGATGCAACTCCTACATCTGAAAGAATAACGCCCAAGTTTTGGTCACTTAATCTGCTAAAATACTCAAAACTTTACCAGCTTTTATCACAAGGGGAGTGGAAATGAGGCCTGCCTTAATTTTTTATCAATTTTCAATTAGTGTTTGTATGTTTTCATAAGCATGTATTTGATTTTACTGACCAGCACGGCTTAGAACTGGAAATATCATAGATAAAACAAGTGTTCGTTCAGATAAGCCCTTTAAGATCTTTCCCTTCAGTGGGTAGGTAATTCCTGCTGATTTTGCCAAGTGAAATGGTTTAAATCCAGCAAGCTTTCTGATAGTGAACAGTTTTCATAATATGGTATTCTTGTGTTGATGAGAACAATGCTGGCCCAACACAGTATTCAGCGGTACCTGTAATACCTAATTTAAAGCCAGACAAAAACTCAACAATAATCCATACACAAATGTACAATTAATACGGAATAAGTGGACATCTAGCTACACCCTTGGTTGACATGTATGCAATGTGTTACAAAGGCAGCCTTCATAAATCAAAATCATCTAGTGTTATTTTTTATAATCATGGAATAAACATAAATAATAAAATATGTCATTGAAATATTTATAATTAAATTACTTTATAATAAATGTTAAAATAAAATCATGTGGCTTCATAGGAGCATTATGACAGCTATAATCTTGTTCTAGTGAATGAATTTTTTTACATCCACAAACGCAAACACTGTGGAAAGTTTATTATTTCATAGTCATTTCTTTCAATAAGTTTGTTTTGATCTGATTTGAAGGGGGGTGTACCACAGACACCGGTGACCTGGGTATGAATCACTGCCTAGTGTCTGTCTGGTATTGCTGTTTTGCGTGTAAACACTGTGATTTTGATTACATCAGTGTGTAAAACTAAAACTTATTACCGTATAGTAAGACAGTAATCCTGAATTTTCATCCAAAACGAACCAGCGATACTGCCAGCCTTTCATAACGTTTGTCCACTTGCTCAGTGGACCCTCCATGATCGCCATTTTGACACATGTAGGCCACAAATATGGGGCGGAAACGATAAGTAGGTCAACCAATCAAGATTAAGTAGGTCACCCGTTATATCCAATCAGGCGAAATGTGCTTATTTTGAACACACACGCTATGATGGTTGCTGCCTGAGTGACGAGGAGCAGGCACGTTCAAAATCGATGGCACAACCTGCCGTCGGCATTTGAAATGGATTCCAACCCAAACAAGTACAGAGCAACGAGATTGGTAAGAATTATAACCCATGAAACAAATGTTACAACCCCATATACAATGTTTGCAACTTAAAAACACAGTTTTATATTTTGATGCACCTGTGCGAGTACTGTTGTGGTTTCAATGTTGGACATGCGTAGCATCCACATGTTTAAATGTCTTCATGGTCTTATTTCAAGGCACCCGGTGGAATTCGAAACGTGCCATCAATACGGTTTCACGCAAAAAAATACCAAATGCTTCTTTTCCGAGCGTGTTTTTGCATAATTTTATTAAGATGACATCAAATTTTGACAGTTCTGCCGTGTAATCCAGTGACAACTTGAAGGCGACCCCGAGGAGAGTTTGTTTACACGGGCCGTTACTGTCGTTTGATCTTGAGTGGGGGCGTCGTAACTGCTTTGCCCACAGGGGTGGTTTCCCAGATAAGAGCCATACTCAGATCTCTATCAGGCTTAGGGTCAAGCACTTTGTAATCCCAAATACTGTTAGATGACAGACAAGCATCCAGGAAATAGATAATACTTGGTCATCGCATTTTTATTACTAAATTTAAATTATATACCAGTTGTAGTTGTACCTTTTTAAATTTGTAAAACTATAAACAGAATGAGTAAACAGGGAGCTAAATAAAAAGAGAATTAATTTTTATCTATTTTGAATTTTATTATTATAATTGAACTGATAAAGTACATAAAAAATGTAACAATATTTTGATATTTTATGTAATTCTATAATATATTCATATTAATTTACTGGTAACTTATAAATAAATAAGTTATCTCTCATGCAGGGGAGTGGTAAAAGGCATGCACTTCCTTACATATTTTATATGAATGATATAATAAAATAATTTGTTTATATAAGAGATATTTTTATCATAAACTTTAAAACAAATTTTATTGCCTAGGTACATCAAACATTTTAGTATTTAATTGATGTGTTTACATTTTGATGTTAGCATGCAAGAATCATGTACAGATTACATATGTATACTTATTTCATCGGAATTTTGGGAACTGGTTAAGTGGAAGGTTATATTGTAGACCAAAAATAAAAATTTCCCCATGTTAGGCCAAGAAAATAAAAGGGTATGGTTCTCAGGCACTTTTTTTCAATGCGGGCGGGCGGTATTTTATTTTTGACCTTTTTTTGTATGTTTCAATAAAATGTCATTTGATCAGGGAAAAGCATGTAAATGACAGGTTTCTTCTTGCTAAGCAGGCAAAAGCACTATATAATAAAGGAAATTGTATCGAAATTGTATTATTTTACCATTTTGAATGACAAAATCACAATAAAAATGTTTGATGCGGGGGGTTAAAATTGACGCGGGCGGTGCCTGAGAACCATACCTATTTTGGCCTTAGACACTGAGCATGAAATGAGTATATATCACCTAATATCTCCAGGGTCCTGTCATTATATACTGTAAATGAATTTCTTTTTTTTTTTCTTCATTTTTATTAAGATCAAGTCTGTGGCCTTTATTTGATGTTCTCTCCCAAGTTTATATATGGCAGTATTGATAAGAATGGTATACATCTCCATTAAAAACTCAATTTCAGGTTTGCAGTATTTTAGAACATGTATACAAATTATACAAATGTCATGATCCTTTTTTATGAACTTGTTTGTTATTCTGTGTCATCAAACCATTTCTCAGTCCTTTGATTTATAATTTTTACCTTAGTATCTTTCTCCAAGATTATTCTTGGATCATTTATGATGTGCTTAACTCCGATCCAGAGGCTGTTACTACTTTAAAATTTTTTTCACCCCCACAGGTCCACCTGTTTTTTGCTCTGCAAATTTTTGTTAGTTACATTTTAAGGGAATTAAATGATAGTGTAGTTGAGGGGCTTTATTTAAGAAACAGAATTATTAAAAAATATGAGAAATCAATCTACATGTTTCAACATATCAGACCCAATTATGGCAGTCAAGGTCATTGATAACTGTAAAAACAGCATCAGTTGACACTTGACAGCTGTTGATTGGATGATATCATGTAAACACACTAATGATATAATTAGCCAAAAAGATGGTCACTCATGCAGGGACACATCTGATCTGAAGGGTCAATGTCATGAGACTGTAAAGGTGTGAAACATAAACCGGAGATTTTTTGTAAAATATTGAATTTTCATATTAGGCTGTCACTTCCATATGTGGTTTCCTAGGAAATTACTGCAAAATTTATACTTTGAAGAAAAATTGTCTAAAAACCAGTTGGACACAAGTTGGTTGAGTAGAGTACTGGTATACTGGTAGTGGTAGGAATTGGTTATAAAACTGTTTAATGATTGAAAAAAAATTATTGATTATTTATGTACTTTCTATAAAATCAAGAAATCTGCTGTAAAGAATGACTTAAAACATCAAATGACAGGGTAAATAAAGATGCTATAAAGTCAAGGTTACAGCCTTACATATGTTTATATACACTTTTAGTATGCAAAGCACTTCTATATTAATTCTGTCTGATAAAAAAAATAGGGAATTGAAGCTAATTTTACTCTTGTTTTCCCCTCCTTTTTATTTCAAAGAACTCTTATTTTTTTTTCCAGGGCACTTACTCTTTTTATGTTCAATTACCTTTGGCAGGCCCGAAAAATGTTACATGAATAAATGCATATATTTTCCCCATTAAACCATCAGATTTATTATGAATACTTTGAATTTATATTGTTTTGAATGTTAGTTTACGCTTATCAGCCATTTTATTTTTTTCCAGTGGAATGACATAATCAGAGGATTTCGTAATGGCATGCCTGTGGGGCGCCACAGGCGCTACATGAAGTTGTATGAAAACTGTTTTATTTCGTGTGAGGGCGTCACCTGGGTACATGATTACCTGAGAGGAAATCCTAACTTTGGAGGTGATGTGACCAGGTAAGCTGCACCAAAGACAGTGAAATATATTTGTTGTGGGCTTTGTGTCAACATTTATAGTTAAAGTGATACAGTCATCTTACAGTGTTATCTGCTGTTATTAAAAGTGTGCTGATTTTATATGTTGAAGAGTTTTAAAGTAACATTCCATATTATTTGCATGTTGTATGTATATATAATACAGGGTTTGAATTCCCACTAGCATAGAAGCAATTTTCCAGTCATTATATACATTTTGCCCATCTAAAATTCTGGTTCAACCAAAGTTAAGTTTTGCTAGTTACTTCACAACCAGACATTATATTAATCTGTACAGTTTTGACACAAATAATATAGATTTTTATCCAGGGAATGAGCCACAGTGATTTTTGTGTTTACAAAACAAGCCACAGATATATTTTCAAGGTCAGGGTCGTGAATAAGCAGCTTATCGGCAATAGAAATCACACTGACATAAAATATTTTGAAGAAAAATTGCTATTTGAAATTTCTAGTAAAAAAAATTACCACTAGCGAAACTTAACTAGTGGCAAAATAAAAAAAAAAATTATCTTTGATATGTATAAAACATGGGACTTATATTCGACACTTGCCTCTTGGAGTGATTCTGTATATGCAGCATGTTTAAGTCTCACTATAGCATTTAAAAATATGCATTGATATAGTTTGGGGGGGGGGGGGGGGGGGGGGCTTCACACTTTAGGGTAACTTTTGCTTATCAATATAAGAACTTGTGAATACCTGTTGCTTGCATCATGTATACACACTTTTATAACTAGTGATAAAATGGTCTCTATGGCAACCACCAACACTTAGCATTCCCTGCCAGCCAGGGTGTACAGCTAAGTGGTGCTGTTGTGCTTCTTTGTGAACATTTTAAAGGGACATAATCAGTAGCAATATTATACCTCTTCTTTCACACTGTCAGTTCAGTTTTGCTTTATACAAAAGTTTCCTGCTAAACTATCGTAGCACATTGTCTCAGTTCCTCGCATATGGCTGTTTAACACCTTGTTATGGCTCTTGGTATTAGGTAAACAAAGTCCATGTGTGCATGTTGACTAAAACAAGACCGCATGATCTGAGTTCTGGTTGTGAGCGATGTTTCAGCCAGCGGGAACATGTATTACATTTTTATGGGCCCAGTCAGTCAGGGCATCTCCTGATTGACTAGTGTTGTGGCCCAGGCACTGTGTTTATATTGACACCTGTGATTGCGCCCCACTGTTTTTAACACTCATTTACAGGAGTAAGCAAACCATTTCAGGGTAATATTTGGCAGGTACAAATTTAAATAAAAGGGGAGAAGCTATTTTCCATGTTACTTCAATATGCTTTATAGGTGATGAGGTCTCTTTAACCTAGTTTGAGTGTATGGTGGATTTCCTTCCAGGGAGCAGACCATACTGCTGCTACAGAAGCTACAGAAGGCTGGTGTCATCGAGGATGTCAGGGGACCTAAGTACAATAAAGATGCCTTCACTGACTCAAGCAGGCTCTTCAGGTAAATAAGTCATTCACTATAGTCCATCCAAAAGCCCTTGTCCCCATGTTTTTTCGCAATAATTATTTTAAGAATATTCTTGAAAAATGCCCTTTGGCCTGTAGAAGATAAACAGATATTCCGCAAATTTAGTGTATAGTTATATATGATGTATAACATATTCACTTTTGGACTCTTATGTGTTATTTAAGCTGAAATACTGTGGATGGCATTTTCCCATCACTGCTTGACAGTACATTCCTCCATGTTACACTTTCCATGTCTGTAGTTGCGTTTGGTGTTTGTTAGACAACAGTGACGTTACAAAGAAGTCACAGTGATCGGTCACGAGTCACCTTCAATTGACTGACATCATAAGTTTGACTGGCTTGTTAATTATCATTTCTCAGGCAAGAAATAAGTTGTAAATGCTGTAACTTGTTTTTTGTATTTTGGATTATTTGTCTCGTACAAAATAAAGGCAAGGTAAGGCATTACATTTTACGCAGGAAGTTGATGGAATAGCTCTTGCAAACTTTGGACCAGAAAGGTTTACACTTCTTTACTTGTATAAAAAATTATCCCAGAATAACATGCGGACACAGGTTCTGGGACAGATTCAGGGTTCTCCACTAGCCAATATAGCCTGGCGCACCGCCAGCCTTTCATCTCTCACTGCCAGCCTATAATCTTACCCGCCACTCTTTCATCTGTCCCCGCCACCCTTTCCCTGTCCCTGCCAGACATACAGTGGTCAGGGGTAACAAGGACTGGAGGTAACAGGTGGCACCACCAGTTTTGCCTGTGATGAAGAGCTATGTGAGATCTATCCACATGCAAAATTTTGGCCCAATCAGTTAAACAGTTCCCGAGATATGAGCTTGGATGTCTGCAGAGTAAACCTGAGTGTAGGTGGCGCCATCTGTCATAAAATCAAGAAAGCTGTCCAGGATGTATAAACCTGCACAATTTCAGGTGGATAAGTCAATTATAACTTCTGTGGTCTAGGGACAGAGCAAAGGGCTCAAAGCTGGAAGGGCAGGAGTTTGAAGCTATGCAGCCAGAGGAGCAGTCAGATTTTTTATGTTTGGCCCCACCAAGTATGAGCACTTTACAAACTTAGAAGGTTGTGCCCAATGGTTGGGTTTCATTCACAAAGGAGTGTGCTTTTTTGGGGTTCCATGGTGTTATGACTGAGCAATGGGGTTGATTACACACCCAGGACCAACAGGTGTGGTACACTGAGTTGACACCAGGATAACTGTGCTCTTCTACCCTGTTACTTAGACTGATATCAAATTGGAATTCACGGATGTACCTGGCACATGGTTTTTAGTTGGAGGTTGTCACCTGCACCAGAAAAAAGTATCCTGAAAACCAATCATTCATAATAAGGCGGCCTGTTTGGGTCTACTGGTATGTCATGGATCAGTCTTTATGTTGATGCTGACTTGCTAGTTATTTTTATGCCAAAGGCCTTAGCATGTCATTGATATGTTAATTTGTTGAGTTGTAATCTTATTAGTTGCTTACACAGTTGTTGCAGAGTATAGTGAGGCAAAGAATGATCCATTTTTAAGTTGCATTAGATTTTGCATTTACAATTTCCAAAATATGCTTATTTGAAGGACCTTTATATTTTAAAAAAAATGGAAGCCCTTATGTAGCAGTTATTATTAGGGTATTTTGATTTTGTGTGGTTGGTCATACTTAAAAAATATTTTGAGTTTCCATTGTGCAAATTTAACCACTGTTACTAGACAAAGTTGTTTTGTTATCCCTGTTTCACAACTATTTCTCTTTTAAATCTGAGTACAACTAACTGGAAACTTGCAAATAAGTTTTCGTTGCCCACATAACCAGCAAAACTTAAATCCTTATCAGTATTAGTTAATTTACCAAATATCAGTGTTTAACAACTTATCTGTATCTTCGATGACAGAAGTTGTAAAAATTGTTGCAGAAAGATATCTACATGGAAGGACAACATAGGTAATACAACTTTCTCTCATTTGCTTTCTTTGATATTTTTATTTGATTTTTAACAGGTTTACAGTCAGGACTAATAGTCCAGCCAAGCCTGTGGCACCAGCACCTGCCAGGAAGCCTTTATCAAACATAAACACAAATGTAGCACCAAGGACGCAACCATTTAAGCCCGAAAAGCTTGACATGGACCCTGTCAAGATGAAGGGGGCACCACTGGTAGAGCACAAAGTGAGAGTGCCGGAGAGAAAGATCCACAAGCCAGACCCTCCAATACGTATGTTACGCAGTGAGCCAGCCATTAATAAAGTCGGGCTGTCTGAGGTCCAGAGGATTCATAATGGTGGGCTGTCCGAGGTACAGAGAAATCATAATGGTGGGCTGTCTGAGATACACCGCAGCCGGGGCTTCAGTGGATGTCGGCTGGCAGCACAGGTTCAGCTGACCAAACAGGAGACTGAACACATCTACCATACTCTCACCTTAGACAGGTCAGTCACAATGCTGTAAAATTCAAATACAGTGCTGTCATTAACCCGGCGGGTAGTGAGGGTTAGTTTTCACTTGATTATAGGTGTTTGTGTGTATCAGCAAGATATCCTAGGAACAGTTTCATGGATTGGATTGAAATTTGACATATAGTCTTATAGACTTATATTGTTAAAAATGAGTAATTTTAATGCACTGGGATGAGCATTTTATGAGGTTTGAAAGCATGTCTATATGTATACCACTATGTTTTATATTGTGTAATAAAACACCCATCCATGAAGAACGATTAAATATAGTTTGACATGATGTCACTGAGAACAATGACATCAAAGGTATGGGCTGTTTTATGAAACAGAAAAGAGGCAAGACTCATTTTCATTGGCAAATCAGTCATGAGGAGGAATATATAGGTTGACATTCCTGGCTCCTATCATTACAAGGCAGGGTTTGCTTCCCCACGTAGTGCTTTAATTATTTTGATTGTTATTTTGGTAGTTTTCCTGCTGATTGTTATATGAACATATTGTTTTTATACGCCCATCATATGACGGGAGTATTATAGTTTACCCACCTCGATAACTTATCCGGGCTTTGATGGATTTTCTTGAAACTCACCATAACTGTTTACTAACAGATCACCTTGCCCAAGTTTGATTGTGGGCAATATCCAAGCACATTTAATAAGGTGACAGTTGCTGGGCTACTTTGTGGTGTCGCTGCGATAATTTATGAAGAATATGAAGGTTTTGATTAAATTCAAGAGGAATGTGAATCAATAAAATATCTCGCCTTAGTTCATTTCCAGCAAAATACATGCATATTTAATGAGGTCAGAGGTCACTGCACTTTGGAGGCACCTTTGTGACTAACCAAAAATCCTATGGATTTTCATGAAACTCATTTTACATATTTATCAATGGAGTTTCTCAACTGAATTACCTTCTTATCAAAATTCACACATGTTTAATAAGGTCAGAGGTCACCAGATACACAACAGGCATATCATGCACATTTGCCATGCTCTTGTTATTCTGGCAGTTGTCTTTGACAAATATTTGATTCTTCCCAGTGTTACACAGTGGATTCATGGAACATTAGGTCAACAGTTTCATTTTCTTGCTATATTTTTAACATTTAAAGATGTAAATGTAATATTAACATTTTTATTTTCAGTTTGAAGAAGGTACTGGATTCAGATCACCTGGATCATATTCTGGATGTGCATCACATAAACATCTCTCACGTCGTCCACAACATGATGCGGAGCAGTCGTGAAGGTCAGGTGACCAACATACCACAAAATGGTAAGAACAAAAGTTACACACCAGTGAGTTGTGAGATGAAAACTATTAAGTATTTAAATTGTTGTGCCTGCTTTATTGGAAAAAGGTCACCTTAAATATCTTTGATTTTTTTAACAGCTGAAGGAAAAATGCTGATATTTATAACAGTAATGTATATTAAAACTTACTTATCATGCAAAGTAAATAACAGATGGCTTTTGCTTTTGGTGGTCAAAGCAGTCACAGTAAAATTGTAAATTTGCTAAAAAAGACATTTGATTCTTTCTTGGTTTAAGTTAATGTCTTTATTAGAATTTTGTAAATAATATAGATGAACAAATGTCTGATTGTTCACTGTAATTAAAATGACAACTATTGCTTTTCTTAGTATAAAAATATTCATAGATTGGATTCTTTTTTTTTCATGAACATTTTAAATTGGAAGTTACTGAACTTATTTACTTAATCCTATACTAATGTAAATGTGTTGTATAGTGACCCCTGGGATCTGATGTGATTTATATTAGATACAGTAGAATGCCTCAGACTCCCCTGTAATGAGCTTTATGGTCAAACGAACAGGTTGCTCACGGTCACTGAACACTTAATCTGTCTACTTGCCCAGAATCTGATAATGTGATCCTCCACTGTGATTGACAATTCAGTGTCACGCATGACTGGATATCTCCTTTCATACGTAAGCTGTCTGTATGGCAAGACATTAAGTGTCTAACTCTGTCAGACCATTGATCATGGGTCTTACATCATAAATGACCTCTGGACAGCTGAATGTATTCTGTCCCAGTTGAGCATGGCCTAATCTTTGTCAATAGGTCAACGTGTCTTTGATCAAGTTTATATTGCCTTTGGTGTTCTTCATGGATGGATATCTCACGACCTTGAAAAGTATTCTTTTTGATCAGCTGAAGTGAGATCCAAAACATTGTCATCCATTTACCAGATGAATCCCCAATAAATTTTAGATCATTGTATCAGCAGTAATAGCTTTATGTGAGTGATGTTGAAATGATGCATATATTTCGTGTAGGAAACATCTATAATATATTTTTACCACATAAAATAAATGAATAGTTTTCTTTATTGCTTTTTTTGCCTTTGCTAAGCTCACATATTACTTACAATATGGCCACATCAACCTAAAGTCCTAAAGAGGACTTTACTTGGGTGTTCTATTTTATATGTTTGAGAGTTTATTTTCATTAATTTATGTATATTTTATTTTTGCAGACAAATTTTCGAGTTGGGTGACCGCTGCAATGAAGTGGCTGATGGGATGTAAGTAAAATATATTTTTTTCACATTTTATTTAAACATTCTCTGATTTGTAAATGTAATGTTTCATAAATAAATAAGGTCCTTTGGACCCAAAGTTGAGATGTTGACTGAAACTGAATGTTTATATTATTTTTGATGAAATAAGGTGTCAAATTGAGGTTTGGTAACTCATTGAAGACACCATGTCACAAAAGTTAGACTTAGAATAACTTTTAAAGGTTGTGATATATACTGTTGAAGTGGTTTTATTAGCAGGGTTTTAATTTTTGCACTTTCAGCGGGAGCTAGATTTTTGCTAAAATAAGAACACGCATAAATTTGATGCAATCTTTCTGAAGATCACAGCATTCTCGCCTTACACACAATAATGTGGGCCAGGTAATCCCTCCGTGTATGGTCGCTTGAGTTGAGGCTTCTTCAACCAGAATTTTAGTAGTCATGTTGTCATAAGAGTTCATAGCAAGTGATTTCTCAAGAAAGACCCCTCTCACTTATGGTCATTTGTAGAAACAACTGTGAAACAATAAGAAGCCTTTTAAGACACCCCTAGCCCTTCCCATAGCTTTGAAGTACGACTGAGCTGAGAGCGACCTGCTACTGTTGTCTGTCCTGTTTGTTGTTCAGACATACTGTAGATTCAGAAATATTAGTTGGGATTTTATTTTCCTGGTTTTCGTGGATCAAAGTAATCCACGAATTCATGATCCCAACGATATAAAATCACATGGTTAGAGAATATCTTATATATAGATAACGGCAGTTGATGGTCGACTTCATCTATATTTATTATATTTTTTTACATTTGCGAATGTAAAGTGTGAAGGACTCATATTTCAAATATTGCCGACTACAGCTGCGTGCATAAAAGTGAGCCATTAATAAGACAAGCGGTACTTCTTCCCAATATTGCCGATAGTTGTGCATAAATGTTCGCGTAAGCAGGCCAAAGCGTCGCAGTATACTTGTGTGCAAATTATATCACGCTATTTTTCAGACGAGTCAAAGTTCGGTCTAGTCGACCCATTAAACCGATAACTACTTTTTTTAAATATCGAAAAAGTTGACACGTCGAATAACGAAGTAACCTCTTGTCCCAAGGCTGCGTCCAGGATTTACATGCAAGCGCCACATGTGAAAACCGCCATGATGAAAAAAAGTGGGTTGAAAACCTTCTTGCGGACGGGCCGCGTTTCATTTTCCTCCGATCAAGTGAGGGTTTAAGTTTTCTGTGAACGTGATATGATCGGGCGTTATAATTAAAAGGCAATCTAACGTGTGCCATGGGTCAATCACGGCTGATTAATTCCTTTGTTAGGCTCTAGTTGGGCGAGGCTTGTATGACACGACTGACCGCGGTACAGACGCAACCGAGAGATAAACATCTCATTCGAACCTGCGGTATATTACCTGCTATCGTCTTCCTTGCGTAACTCATATGGAGATCTTTATAAACCATGATTTCCTTTCATTGTCTTTCCACGAATTCATGTACCCCACGATATGCGTTTTGTACAAAAACCCTGAAATTTTAAGCCCATGATATTATCTGAATCTACAGTAGTTGGCTGCTTCTGTTTAGTATAATCACAGTTGTTGTTGTAGAGAAATTCTATAACTTACTCAGATATCAAACAACGTTTCTGGTTGCAGTACCATCGCATCATCAAACTTGATTTGTCCTGATTTATTAAGTATTGTTCACGCCTTGTAATCACAGTGCTCGACCAGTCGCCGATGTCATGTAAGTGGTCACCCGAGGGTTGTTAGGTGGGATGTTGGTTACGTTACAAACCTGTCTTTTATAAATATTTAAATAATTTGACACACATTTTATTACCTTACATACAGCTTTGTGCAAAAATTAGAACTGTGCTAAAGCTATAAAAATGAAAAATGCTGAAAATTCAGACACACCAAATTAACCACTTCCACAGTATATGTTGGTACTTGTCATGGAGTTTTTCATCTTGTATAATTATTGGGCCATTCACACCACAAAATATGTGATAGTAATCAATACTTTTATGACATCAGGGATCTCTGCATTGGTAAAGAGATAAACTGAATGTGGATACTGACTATTCTCTCCTAGGAGTTTGATCACGATAGTTTAAAATTTGTTATTTGGTTTGCCTGTTCGTCCGTTTTTCAGTCATAATTAGATTCCTTATTTATCTGTTCAGGGCCAGACAGTGTCCAGGAGAGTGGCCGCCCTCACTACCCAGGGTTTGAAAGGGATGTTTATCAGCAGGTGCTAGCGTACTTCAAAGAACAGAGAGACCCGCTCTTATCTTATCAGATGTATCATATATTCATGAATGTGCTAGGTGAGAATTTTTTTCAATTTGATTGATTAATAATTACTGTTATTGTTATTTTTATTTATTTCACAAAACTGGAAGTTAACATGTTGCATAAGCAAAATTCAGCAAAAAAAAACATTTTATTGTAATGGTTAAAATCTTGTACTTTGTGATTGAAAATTTAATGTAGCATAATTATTTTTATTCACCCCTATCTATGTATTATTGCATGGCACAATAGCATGAAGTTATAGCACTGGCCTTTTATTCATAACCAAGTGGGTCAAGTGTCATTAAGAGTTTTTTTGTCCCCTGCTTCCTGGAACAGGGGACATTGATTTGGGTTTGTCTGTCCCTCTGTCTGTCCATCCTTCAGGTTTTCATTTCCCTGTGATATCTTTCCTAAATATTATCCAATTTTATTCAAATTTTGGTCAGTGATTGCTTTCATGCATAACTTGGTTGGGATTGGTTTTGGAGTGTCTGTCTGAATAATTATTTTCCCTAGCTCCAAAAAAAATTAAATTTTGTTCCCATTGTTTTGACACTTTAACCCACATATCTTGGGACTCGTTTGACCAGTTGTGAAAGAAATTTGCACAAATGTAGCCCTTGGATAGCTTTATAACATACACAAAAATGGTGGCACCAACTGCAACCATTTTTGCACAGCATCCATTTGTTCATCTGCCTTGGGTTATAATCACTCATATCTCTGCAGTGGTTTGATGAATTCACCTGAAATTCGTCATGCATATACATCCCAGATAGCTTTCTTGATTTTATGACAGGTGGTGCCACCTTTATTCATGTTCACACTGCAGACATCTATGCTTATTTCTCTAGACTGGTTTGACGTATCTTCCTGAAAATTTGCATGTGTTTAGATCTCAAAAAGCTCTATCATACACAAAACTGGTGGTCCCACCTGCAACCATTTTTTCACAGCGTCCATCTGTTTGTCTGCTTTGGGATAAAATCACTCATACCTCGGCAGTGATTTGACTTTTCCACCTGAATTTTTCATGTATATACATCTTGGATAGTTTTCTCGTTCAAATAACAGGTGGCGCCATCTAAAGTCATGTTTATTAGCCAGACATTCATGCTAATATGTGACACATCTAATTCTAACTCTTCTTGCCATTCAATCCATGCCTCACTTCATCCGTCCTACTCTGATTTTGGCAGATACACATAGTTGCTTGTCACCTACCAATATTCTAGTTTATACTTGGGGGGGGGGGGGGGGGGTATCAAGATTAACTCTTATGGCAAATGAAGCCTTCTTAAGGTATTGCATTTCTGTTATATTTAAGCAAAATAATAATTTTCAGTATTTACTGTTATATTTTAATAAACCGATACCCTGGGTTTAAGTGAATGTCTACTTTATCCTCTGTTGTATAACATGGTATTTAATCAGTCAGTCAATATGTGTTGCACCTAAAATAAATGAAAATGAATATTTAAAATCATATATATCATTTTTTATTTTTTAGTTTTCATAGATAAACAGTATAAATATAAGAAAATTAAAGATATAACCTTTCAGAACTTATCAATCATTGCCTCCATAGGGCACCTTAACTGCAACAAAAAATAAAACCTCTAGAAAATCTTTTTTATATCTTTACTAATTGTCTGTTGCTTCCTTCAAAATCATTATAAATTTGGTCAGTGACTTAAGTGTCATTCATTTATATTGCAGGTCTTGGTTGAATATTCTTGTATTTAAATACAATTTAGTGAATTTTCATGAAACTCTCTACATATGGTTACCAATAGAGTTTCTTACCTCAGCCAAATTCACACATATTTAATTAGTTCAGAGATCACTAGGCTGCTTTATACAGGCCAATTGGTGGTAACACTGCAATAACATACAAGGAATATAATGGATTTTTATAAAACGCAGTAGAAATATTTATCAAATAATATCTCGCGTAAGTTTTGTTTTCAGCAGAGTCCATGCATATTTAATGAGGTAAGAGATCACCACACTTTGGTGGCACCACCCTGACTTACCAAAAATCTGATGGATTTTCATATAACTCATGATGAATATTAACCAATACTGTTTTTTACCTGATTTACCTTCTCAGCAAATTCATGCATATTTAATGAGGTCAGAGGTCACAAAATATGCAACAGGCATATTATGCACCATTTGCAGTACTCTTTGTTATTACATAGTTTATAACTCATTAAATATAAACATTTTACAAACATAAGAATTTAAAAAATGTACACTCCATTCATCAAAATTAAACAATTTTGTGAATTGTGATGCATGTATCCTATGTTTTGCAATCCTAATGCTTTTGTTGATCTGTCACTTTGTCTTGCATCTTGACAGCTTGTATCGAGCGACAGCATCAGGTGTACCATACCTCGCCAAGTAATGACGTCTTGGAAGGCATGACGTCATATCACTCTGTAGAGAGTCTGCTGATGAATCTAACAGCTAACGCTCCAAATTCTCCGTTTAAAACCATGATTGCTTATCCTAAATCCTCGCATGGGTCGCATGTTCACTCTCCAGCTCATGCATGGCTTGAAACGTCTTTCTCTGTGGATAACAAAGCCCCAGAGACTACTTACCGCTATCAGATGGGTCCCCCTGACTACCTGCTGAAACAGTATCAGCGGCGGTGCATGACAAGCCAAGAGCGAGCTCAGCTGTTGGCGAAAGTGAGTTCCATGGACGATGTGAACGTGAGAGACGTTATGCCTCAGAGGCCGATGCGTCCTCACAAACGTTGTTACTCCATGAATAATGTGCATGAGGTTGATCCGGTGCCTGAAAATAACCTTCCTCGTAAAACACCGCTTGACTCACAATCCACGCTTACTAGTGATGACCAAGCTCCTTGTAACTATGGTTACTCTGTGGCCTTGACTAGCAAAACTCGTAGATGCCAAACCCTTGATAGAAAGCATCGTTTTGCAGATTCTGCAGAACTTGGTGCTATGAATAGAACAGATACCTTCTCGGATTTGCAAGAATGTGGACTTCTAGGTGATGAGGATGATGATGGTGATGTCATTCCCCCTCCCCGTCCTCCGCCTCCTTATATTCCTCCACCTGACTACAGAGATACTGTCAGTAACAGCGGTAGGCAATCACGTAGCTCAAGTAGGCGGAGCTTGGACTGTCAATCACCTGGATCTGGTTCAGACCAATTCAGTCCTGAAAGGTATCACCAGTTGGACGTAACGCTAACTCCGGGACTGGACCGTGCATTTGTGACGGAGGAATCAACACGACCAACCCGCAGGAGAACCAGAAGGTCAACAGTTACTTGTAGTCGAGAAGTTGCCGAACACATCAGTCCTCAGGAGTTTGACAGAACTGTGAGGAGTAACAGGAGTTACCGAGAGCTTCCCCGGGATTCCTCGTACTTGCAGGCTGTCAACAGGCATCAATACAGTCCTATTCCTGGTGTACTCAGGCCACCGGCTCATTTTACTCCTCCGGTATTGGGTAAGTTTTTAAATCTGTAGTTACTTAATACATTGTAGTTGGCTCCATATTTGTGAGGTAAAATTTTTGCAGTGTTCACTTTTTCATTTTTTTGCGGAAGTTTTTGTGACCTCACTATGCATTAATCAAACTTTTTTTCAGCTTTTCTTAACAGAAGAGCACAGCATTGTGTTTGTTGTAGAAAATCTAGTGTACTTGAATAAACTCCTTTTGGATATAGAGACGGCATGCTTTCATTTTAATATTACTATCAATTCATAAGATTTCTGTATGCTTTTGTGGTGAAACTGAATTCTTTTCGATAGGAAGATATTTGGGAATAATGGAACCCTTGAAACACCACCAGGTTAAATTCTGTTGATCTTTAATGTTGATGAACCGTGTAAAAAACATGCAGTGGAAGAGAAAGATTTGATATTATTATGTAGTTCTTCACAGGTCAACTTAATTTTCTTATAACATTATAAATGTATTCATTAGTGATACATGGAAAGGTTTATTTATTTTATAGGTCTTACCTTTTTAAAATTATTATTATTATTATTATTATTATTATTATTATTACTTTTTGCCAGAGTTGCCCCCTCTGGGTAAGACAAAATTACGGGAAGCATTGCAGTTGGTCAGTTTACTGCTGCCCCCTGGTGGGAGGAAGAAACTTCAATACATCCTGCTGTTTCTGAGTACGTTGTCGGAACATCCACATCTACAGCTTTCACATGACTGCTCAAACAAAGAAACCGTGAGTACTTTGGCTTTGATAGTACTACTGCAGTTGTAATCTCATAGGGAATAATGATGTCCTATGCTTAAATCTGTATGATCTTGTCCTGGGAAAAAAGAACAGTATGGCTATTGATACCTGAAAACAGATTGTTTAAAAATTTAGAACAGGAACCTCAAACAGTGTGTTTTTTGTTATGCCTGAGTTTGTAAAATATTGACATATCTTGAACGATCCCCTGTCTAGGGATAAGCAAGGTCTTCAGCTCTGTCACCAAGAGACCTCACTCAGACAGCCCACCAGTGCATGCCAGATATTTTGTAACATTTAAAATCTCAAATTATTTGTAATTGTATACTGTGTTTGGCTTCATATTCATGAATCCATGTATATTCAATAAGGTCAAGGTCACTAGGCTACTTTGTGGTGCGCCGCGATAACTTATGAAGAATACAATGGACTTTTTCAAGAGAAATATTAATCAGTATATCTTGCTAAGTGTGATTTCCAGCAAAATCCAGGCATATTTAATTGATGTCAGAGTTCACCAGACTTAAAAAAAAAATATTATGGATTTTCATAAATCTCATAATACCTAGTCAACATTTTAGTTTCTCACCTTTATTGAATTCTCATCAAAATTCACACATTTAATGAGGTCAGAGGTCACAAGATATGCCACTTGCGTATTATGCACACTTTGTGGTGCTCTTGTTATAGATGTCATAGTATTTCTTTTGTTTTGTTCTATATATTTATTTATTTTATATATTTATCTGTTTATAATTTCTCCCAGGTCATCTCTGATTTCACCTCTTGTTTGCTGGGCAATGAGAGCAGTCGGTCACCTGACATGTACTCTGCCAAACGATTGGTCGGTTTCTTGATAGAGATGCACGGTGATATAATGAAAATACCAGAAACACTCAAATTACAAATTGAAGAAAGACTGTCGTTTATGAGGCGTTCAAAGGTAACTGTCTTAATATATAATAAGATGCTAATTGATAAACATGTAAAGCAGGTCTCAACTGGTGCCACCTGGTGTTCATTTTTTTAAAAGATTTGTTACGTCATGTTCACATGAAAGTTGAAGGCTTCAGCTTTCTGTTATTTATAATATTTGTATTTGGATGCTGATTAAGACAAAAAGAAAAGTTTATAACAATTTTTCAAGACAAAGATTATATGATAATGCTGCACTGTGCTCCCTGTTAAAAATGCAGAGTACATTAAAGTACACTTGACTGTACCAAATGGTTTGGTACAATGGATGGCACACAAAGCAAAGGAGGGTTTTTTTCCTCGCTTTGCAGTGCCTCCAAATGTATATCGGCCATTTTGCACAGCTGTGTAACAAAAGTGGAGATTTGCAGGGTTCATTGGCCTTCAGCCATGTTTCGATGATTTGCAGTATTTTATAATACCCTGTTTACACATGAATTATCAAAACAGTATTAGATGTCATCATTCTTTTAATAGATTATACAGGTAACTGCAGCTTTTAAAAAAACATGAACAATTTCAGTCAGCACGCCTTTTGAGAGTACTAATGCTGTTCAGAATGTTTACATTATGTTAACTTGTTTAGAGGATTTTAGTGGTGAGTAGTTGATATATATTTAGTATTTATGGTAGTTGATGTTTTCATAGTAATTTTAGATAATTTATGGTTGTTGTTTAGATTGTATATGGTAGATGCTGCTGCCTTTGATGTTGTCCAATAGTGTTAGAACATGTCTGCAAAAGAACTGTGATACACATGGTGTAATACACCGGAAAATCCTACTACTTTGTAAATGTTTATTGGATATCATATATTCACTTTTTCTTATAGAAAAGTTTAATATTCCTAGCTCATACTTAGCACTTTGATCAAGTTTACTCAAAGTAAAAAGCATTTATATTCATTATTGCAAGATTGTTAATAAGATTTTGTCAAAGAAACAAGTATCCATCCCCAAAGTGAACATATGATTATAAAACTAAATGTTTTCTATTTTACCTATTTTCTTTCCAGACATCATAAATTAAATATTGTGCATGTAGTTTGATAATATAATTGATGCTAACCATAACACCAAGTAATTTCAGTGAATTAATGATAATAACTGATCCTTCTAATAGTACCATAATTTTGTCAACAAGTGTGTCTTTTACTTTTACTTTATATTAACTATAACAGTAATATTAATTTTTTGTCTAACCAACGTGACTAGTGAAATTGAAAATAGTTCAGTTATCAAGTGAGTGTGATCACCATCAGTTTATGATTATACCATGGATGGATTTTAATACACATCAGCTAACCTGCTTTACCAGAGACAGTTTATTCCTCATATCATTATTGCATTATAGTCAATCATTTATCAATCAGCTTTATATAATGACCCACATATCCAGTCAGCTCATCGTACTTAGTGATTGGTGATGGGTTTATCATAAAAACTGTATCTTGTAATTATTATTTAATGAATCAGAGCTGCCACTTCTATAACCCCTCACATTAGCAACTTTAATGTTTTGGCATTAGTATGTGTGAATATATGTGTGTTATTTTCCAGAGCCAAATTATTTTTAACTGCATCAGTTGCAGTATCTCTGCACCAGTTTGCTCAGCGCAAGTCACAATTATAGGCTATATTTCTCTGAACAAGCTACTGTCCACTGTATTGAATTTTTTTCAACAGACCAGATCAGCATTCTGTAGAGTAATTGAATTTCTTAATGGATCTTGTAACCACAGGGATCCTCGAATCATTCCACATGTATGTAATTCTGGAGTTGCACAAGATCTCAAATGTTAAAGCCGAAATATTTTAAAGTACATTATTAAGATTTTGTTTTGAACTTTGATGAAGTGGCAGCACTGACAATAGTGGTATATTAGTTGAGAAAAGTAGTGTTAGTTTTGTAATAAAGAAAAGTTATTTTACTGGAACACTGTTATACTGTTTTCTCTCCCCCCACAATTGAATGCTTTAGTGGTAGTGTAGAACAGTAGAACTTAGAAAACTTGAACTGTTCAAGTAATTTCACACCTTAAACTAGAAAACAATACCATACTTTGAGCAGGATATACTATCAGAGACACTTGATTCTTTGTTTTCCACGGGTGGGTGATAATTGAAACACCTTTTAAGATTTAAACGTTTTAAAGTTAGATCCACTTCAGTATAAATGCCTATAAATTGTAAATGACACATGCCTGTAAAAGTTACAACTGTGTAGGTCAAATGGTTTTATCTAGAAAGGTAGTCTAACTGAAAAATGTTGAGTCATCTGTCTCATTTGGTTCTGCATGAGAGAATTCAAAGTGGTACCTCAGAAATGTTGGGAACCAGATATTATGGTAGGTTTTGCCTCTGTTTGTTTGTATGCCTTATTGATCACAAGAAAATCAACATTGGAAATCTTGAAAAATTGCACTTTTTGACCCCTGTGACCTTGAAAAAAAACAGGCCAAGGTCATTGAAGCTTGGTCAATTCAATTGGAGCATAGTTAGATATATCTTGAGTAAGTATCATTGAAATAAGATGAAAAAAGTTACAGAATAATAATAGAAGAAGAATGCCAAAAACAAATGTCTTCACCTGTGGATAGATGGAGATAATTAGTAATAGGTTTTCACTGGAACTAATTGTGAAGGAGAAATCCTTTATTGCTTTTGATATCACCCATCTAATGAAAAGATTGTCCAGAGCCTCTTGATATTCTATAGAGATCTGGACTACTGCTAGAGTTAGAAGTGTCTATGGCATAGACTCTATGCACAATTTTCACAGAGCACCCTAACTTTGTGTTGGTTTTGGTTATTTTAGTGGTTGTGCTTTTTGTGTTGGTGGGTTTTCTTTGACACCTGTGTGTGTTGTGCCTCCTTGCTTCTAGATGCTTTCAAGCCAAGGTGACTCAAGCGGTTTGATCTATTGCCACCAGGTGTCACTAGAGCAGTATGAGCAGCAGAAACTGAGTAATTCACAGGTAGCACTCCACGAGCTACTGGAGACAATCGTTAAAGACCGCAGGATGGCGTCCAAAGAGAAGAAGAAGAAACTTAAGAAGGTGAGGTTTCTCAGTTTAGTGTTATCGTGTGATCTGCCAGATTTTACTCGTAGTGCATATTTGTGTCATAGCCACATAGTCCTGGCTTCGGAGGGTTCATTGAGGTTTCCTTGGAGATTTCTGCATGCTGACAGAATGACAATATATTTTGTGTGTAAAAGAGTCTTTCATAACAAATATGCTCTCAGTAGTGGTTAAAATTGATTGAAACTTTAAATCTAGAGAGAAACCATGAGCTTTATCTTTTTATACTTGACCCAGAGTGTATTGAGTGAAGCCAAATTTAGAAATAGAGAAAGGCAGCTTAAATCTGAGTTTCCATGTAATTGCAAATCAGGCCCACATCAATTGATCATCCGCTGTGATGAAAATGTTTCTGACTGACAAATTTTCACGAACCTTTAATGATGCTGCAAAGACAATTTAATTGAGAAGGTTATCTTACATCTGGACTAACCTCATTGCAGAGTTGACAATCAGAGTGGAGTACTACTTGATACCCAGCTCTCATTGTATCATTCTTGGCCCTGTGCCAGCCTACTGGTAGTGAAACCCAGTAAATGGTGCAGTAGAAAGCAGTGGTGAAGGGGAAGGAGTTATAGAACAAATGTAGCGTGGACACTGCCTTAGTAGTATTGGATAATGTGGTTTAACATATGGGAGTAGACTGTGCCACATGAGACATAAACAGTGTGCATTTCAGGCATTAAAAGATCAGTGATTTTAAAATTACAGGAAGCTTGATTACCAACATTCAGATGAGTATTTTAGTCATTCAACTGATTGCTTTTCTTAACTCTGACCTTTGCTTATTCAGGAAATAGCATTTCTCCAGTTTCGGGGGGGGGGGGGGGGGGGGGGAAACATATAGTGTTTGGCCTGTTTTCAGCGTGTATAGCAGTTGCTGTCTGTGTCATTTCTTGTGAAGGCAATAACTTTTGAGCCGTCAATATTTTTTTTGATATTTAATATTTGAATTGTTTATACCAGTATCTCAGATGAGTTTAAAAACCTGTGACCTCTACCTTTATCTTCAAGGTCAAATAAGCCCCAAAAAATTGTGAACCCCATAATATAGCATTTTTTTCCCTCAATGTTGATACATGGGTTGTTTCAACCAAATTCTCGGTTGAGTTAAAAAATTGGTGATCTTCACCTGGATCTTCAAGGTCAGATCAGTGGATCTATCGCTCATTGTTTCTAGGATTTCTGGTGAATGTGGTAACTTTCGAAGCACTGCATATTCTTTTCTCACATTTGATATACAAGTTGTTTCAGCAAAGTTCTAGAACAGGATGGGGAAAACTAATGAACTTGACCATCTTTAAGGTCAAATCTGCTGAAATTTTATTTTTGGTGAACACTAGCTTTTGGACCACTCAGTATATATTTTCATGATATTTGATACATGATTTGTTTATTCCAGTGTCTTTGATGAGTTTGAAACCTGGTGACTTTGACCTTCGTATTCAATGTTAAATATCTAGGATATTTGTGAACCCCACATCTTTTGAAGTTGTCTTTGTATTTTCCTTAAATTTGGGAAGGCGGGGGGGGGGGGGGGGGGGGTATGGGAAGGGGAGACATTTATCAAACTCATCCCAGTTGTAACCAAGATGTACTACTGCGTACATCAGTGGTCACTTAAGGCTTTTTAGCTCAGCATTGTCCGTCGTCCGTCCGTCTGTCGTGCCGTCCGTCCATCCGGATGTCCGTCCGTAAGACTGGCACGTTTCGACACTATTGGACCTATGAATCTGAAATTCGCCATACAGTTAGATGTCCCCAAAATCTCCTACCATGCCGAAAATTGGGTCAGTAGGACTTCATTCCTTCGAGATATTAAGGAAAAACCTCAATTTTTTATTAGACATCTATTTTCACACTTCAGGACTGCCTAATACCAAACCACTTATCTGGATTGCTTCATATTTATCATAAATATTCCTATATATAGTTCCTATGTACATGCCAAAAATTAAGTCAGTATTATTTAATTTAAAAAAAGTAATGGGCCCAAACATAATGGACTTTGTAAAAAAATCAGGAAAGATATTTGGTCACTTAAGACCAAAAGTGTTAAAGGTTGGGACTTTTTTTCAGTAATACAACTTTAATTGACAAAATTTAATTGTATACCAAAAATTAGATCAAAATCTGTTAATTTTTTTAAAATATTGGCAAAAATATAAAATTGGTACCTTAAATTTTGCCCAACTTTGACCATGGCACGTTTTTTCCTGTAAGTACTGTGGAATTAATTTTCACAGCATGTTTTTGTTAGCATTTTGTCTGTTGACACCAAAACTTTGAAACCAGTTGATCAAAAACTGTAGATTTTATTCAAGTTTTCAAGCATCAATGTCACATATTGTTTACATCAAGCTAGTGTTATGCAGTTTGCTAGAGCTCAGCTCCCCAGCTTCAGCTCTAAGTTCCTTAAATTTGGCATACAGTTAGATGTCTCCAAAATCCCCTACCATGCCAAGAATTTGATCACTAGGACTTAATTCCTTTGAAATATTAATGAAAAACTTCATTTTTCCATTAAAAACCCATTGTTACACTGTAAGACTGCCTAATATCAAAACCACTGATCTGACTTTGATCATATATAATATACATATTTTTCTATACATTCGCTATGCACATGCCAGAAATGATGTCAGTATTGCATAATTGTTTTAAGTTATGGGCCCAAACATAATGCACTTTTTTTTAAAAATCAAGAAATATATTTACTCCCTTAACAAGAGGATTGCTGAAGCTAGAGATTTTTTGTCTGGGATGTAACATCAAATTATCAAGATTCAATTGAATACCAAAAATTAGTTCTGAATTTTTCAAATTTTATAAGTTATTAGTATAAATATAAAATTAGTACCTTAAATTTTTCCAACTTTGACCATGGCACGTTTGTTTCCTGAGAGCACTGTTGATATAATTTTCATATCATGCACACATAAGGATTTCATCTTTGTAGTTTAGAAAGCTGAAAGAAATTGGCCAAATATTGTGGCTTTTATTAATGTTTTTATGAGACCATGTCAGACCCAGTCTCAATCCAGCCCCTCTTGAGTCACCTGTATGTTGACCTTGTTGACCTTTCATCAGATTATGCATGCTTGAGCGAAGCATTCACTGGGGCAGCCAGGCAGCTAATGCCCAGCCACAGTTGATCCAGGTGTACAACCCAACTAATCTAGTAGTTGTTTTGAAAAACAACATAACAATAAACAATAAATTAATAATTTTGAATTGGTTTTTTATAACAAATTAAATAAAAATTAATAGAAAAGGAATTTGTTAGTTGATGAGTAACAGAAAATTAACTTGCAGTTACTGATGATGTAAGAATCTTTTATGGATGGATAGAATGTCAATGTTATTCCAAATAACACCATGCAGTCACCTATGGTATTTTATCAGTTAAATTTTAATGATAAAAAAATAAATCATATTATTCATTACTAATCATTAGGGATCATATGAAGGAAATAAATGATAGAAAAAGATGCAGTTGATAATATTAATCTAGATTCCTACTGTGTCTAGTGTGTAGATTGATGATAAAGTAGTCCAAAGTGAATACATTACATCTATTTTTTTTTAATATAAATAAAAGCCATAAAACCAGGTACTTATGATCATTATTTAAATTTGTGAATTTTGTATATTCTGGATTCTCAACATCATTGTTTGGCTAAAACTGAATAAATACTAGACATGGTGCGAATGCTTTGCAAATGTATTTCAATATGAATATGAATATGTACTGCATTAAAAAATTTTATTGCATAAGAATGGGAATTCAGGTAAAAATGAAAGTATTTGAATACCAGTGCAGATACTTTCAAAATGTATTCATGAATGCATTCATGAATATATTCTATAATATTATTTCAATAATCATTTCAGTTATATTTTATTTTAAAAAATCATATGATTTTCTTATTTTTTTAAAATAAAAATTATATTGGCACAATATTTGTTATTAAATTTTAATAAATAGTTAAACTCTTTTATTATATGTGCTGCTTATAAATTATATGGCCAAGTCAAAATCTGTGTGACAATAGCACTCCATTTGTTTATAAAATAAATGAAATCAATCCTCTTCCCTGTCTCCAAAGATACTATCAAAATCATACATAAGCTAAACACCAACAACTCATAATGAAGCTTATATTTATTACCACACAAAACCAGCATGTGCCTCTTTCCCAAATCATATTATTTATCATATATAACAGCTGAACGCTGTGACCCATGGGTCCCTTGTTTTTTATGAAGATGTATACATGTGGTTTAGAAATATTTAAATCCTCTTTCATCCTGGTGAATCTCATGTTTCATGCCTGTACCCTAGGAGCTGACTCTGTTAAATCAAAATGGACAATTATCATGTTCTGCTTTCCATAAATGTGTGTTTGACAAGTACACATAAAGGCGCTTGCTACAAAATTGCCACAAAAGGATAAGATAAGCCACAAGTTTCCTTCATTTTGACCAGTGGTTTGAAGGAACTTGGATTTTCTACCTGTGTCTTATCAGAAAATATATGTAGCAAGAAGTCCTGGCTTTCAGAGCTGTCAGTTTGAGATGCTTCAACCCTTTAAAGCATTATCAAAAAGAAAACCAATACTGTGTATTGTAATTTAATTTTCAAAATGTAATCACCTGTCATTTAACTAAATGATTATAATCTTAACTTTTATTCTGAAAGTAAATTTCAATCTTATTTTCTTGTCAGTTATAGATGAGGAAATGATTGCATGATAGCATTTCTTAGACCCTTGAGTTGAGAATTTTAGATAAACACCATGCAATACTTGGTCAAAGACTATCTCTTTGAAGTTTCTATATATATAAGCATATCTGTTGTCTGTTTTTTGTACTGTATTATGTTATACACCAGTATAGTACAATGTTTCATGACATGGTGTATATGAAACAAAGTATTACTTTATTCCTTATTTGCTTGACAGTTCAAGGAGACTCATCCAGACATCTACATGAAGCGATTTCCGACCAGTGCCAGTGAAGCAGAGCTTTTCCCTGGTAAACCAAAGATCAAGCAGCCCCTGTTGAAGAAACCTCTGCAGCGGCTGAAGAGCATCAGATTATAGTTCAACATTTCCATACCAGGTGGCGCTTGAAACAAAGGTGCTTGAAGGAGTGTCCACCAATTATTACTTTTTTTTTAATTGCTCCAGTTCATCTGCTTTTTGACCTTTCACCTGGTCATGACCCCATTAAACTTTCAACCTAATCAGTGTTTACTGAAAAAATGTGAATATTTGCATGTTATTTCTGGATACATTATCATGGAAATTTTCTTAAGATTTTGGATTTACTTTAAGACTAAGCCACTGTGATGACTTAGTAACAAAATGTAACAAGTTCTTAGGTTAAATCAAAGCTTGTTTATTCAGGGGTATTTTGCTAAATGCTCAGTAACAGATTTGAATTGATGTAGGTCTGCTAGGGTTTCACATTTTTGAGATGATTGGGGCATAATAAGACCTTGATACAGTTTGCTATACTGCTCAGATTATCAGGGCTTTCAGGAACATTGGGTTAGTCTATGACACTATAAATCTCACTTTGACACTCAGTCCTGCTGGGCTGACTGGACATGCAAAATTTCTGGCTCTTGTGGCAGTCACTAACTATTGTCAACTACCTCAAAAACTAGCAAATATTGAAAACATGGTGCTGACAACTATCCTTTACATTTCACATTGTTTAAATAATCTTATGATGACACAATATAAGATGATGTGAAAATTATGTAAAATTAAAAAAATTCAGTTTCACACAACCATTTAATTATTGACACAGATCACCCATCCCATTTGGACTCTCAAAACTTGCATGTGACATGCCAAAATTTTGTCCTGAGCATCAGTGTTCCTGTTGAAAGCCCTGGATAATAATATTTTTGCATTTCTAATATCCAGTAATAACGTTGTTATGGTATGAAATGCAATCATCACTTAGAAAATATGAATATATGGAAATAACTGTTAGAATACGAAGCAAATAAAATTTGCACAAACTTGTACAGGTAAGTTTTAAATGTAAATACTCATGTTTATCTTGTATATATTATATATATCTTGTAAATTGGCATGTTTCTTTCTGGGATTATATGTGAAGCATAGATCAGCTGATTTTATATGTTCAGAATATGAATGATGTGTAGTTAAGAATATATGAGATTCAGTGATAAGTTTAAGGCAGGCCTTGATAATGTATGTAGTTCAGCTTAGTAAACATTCATTATAGAGTTTGTATAAAAAGAATAAATAAGATACCAAGTTTTCATTGAAATACATGTTTTTCAACCAAATTATTTCAAATCTTGCAACTATGTTTCTGTTAATTAGACCACTTTAATTAGGGACATTTTTTATGTTAAACAAAAACCATGAAAGGAATCATGAGTGCTTTTATATACCCCTCATGTCTATATAAGTCTCATACAGGTATTTATGTGGAATCCTTAGCAGTAAAGGTTTAATATAAAATTACTTTTAATTACCTAAAAAGAAATTTTGAATGACAGTGTTTATAGTCACAAGTTAATTGTGGCTTCATAGGCATTAAATTTTTATATTCCACAACTTAAAAATCCACAATCCCTTTTATTCAGTGTCTCCTAAAATGCCTGGTACTCAGATGCTATGCTTTTGGGATTGTATCATTAAGTAATGACAGGTGTTTTATTCAACCTGTTAAGTCATGAAATTTAACAACAGAACTAACTTCCTAAAATGCAGTCTGCTGGAATAAGTGGGATGAGGATGTCAGCTAGTGGCAGGGGAATGCTGGGATAATACAAATAGTACTGCCATCTAGTGGAGGAGGAATGCTTGGATATGATATACTGCACTGCCATCTAGTGGTGGGAAAGTGCTTGGATAAGCTGTTACATTGCCACCAAGTGACTCAACACTTTACTATTCCACACAAGTGCTTGATCCGTAATTTTAAGGTGTTCAGTGCTGTTTTTATACATTTGTACATTTATTATGACAACTAACACTAGTCCTTATTGAACAGGAGGCAGTATCATGTTCTTTGAACAAATCTGTTGTATCAAAGTGGCTAGTTATTAAATTTAAAACTGTTTTAATAGTATTATTAAGTTAATGAATGATCTCATAAAGTGCTTAGACTTAAGTGTTCAAGGTAGTCATCTGATGTTGTACAACTCATATTAAGCGAGTTCAGTCAGATTCTTTTCAAGAGTGAATTCTGTTTTACTCTTTATATTTCTTATTTTGAATCTGGCATTATTGTTCATGAACATATACTGATGTTAACTTATCAAGTTTGTATCATTGTTCAATATTTCTTTGTTCACACAAGTCTCCATTTTACCAGAAGCTGGCTAGCCTTTTTATCCACTGATGGAAGTTATGCTGTTGATAATGTGAAAACACCAAATTGACTGATATCATTTTGTATACTTTAATCTTTCTACATTGTAAAGAGGCCAAAATAACTTGGTGCTGGCTGCAAGGAATCTTTTCATATTAGATTATTAAATCTTGATGATTAAAAAAATGCAAACTTTGAATTATATGTTCAGTTTATATATGCCAATTTGGTGGTCATTATTTCCTATGTACAACTTCATATTGTGAAAGAAAAGAATATTATGAAAGTTTTATTAAAATGACTTGAAAGTTGTAACATTTAAGGTGATGATGCCAGAAAGGATAAGGAAAAATTTATTTTTACTCTTAAATCTGCAAGTTATAAATGCTGTTCATGATTTTCACTTAGAGGGGAGTAGGATTTTGTTAAACTAACCTTGAATCACATTTTTTTTGGCACTGCAGTTGTAACAATAAGCTGGTGTTTCATATGGATGACAGGGTTTAAATATGACTTGACAGATATAAATACAGATTCTTCAAATAAATGCAAATATAAATGCAAATGTGATCAAGTTTGATCAAATGCACATGCCAAATCAGTTATCAAATGCAAATGCAGTTACAAACGCAGTTGAAATTGACATTTTTTTAGCCACCTGATTTAAGTATATGTGTGTATATTGTAATAAATATTAAAACTTAAGTCATTGGGGGTGCCAGAACCATTCATGGTAGAATAATATTTTTTTGATAATTACAAAATTTTTAATGAACCTTTGTTTTATTTAATATAACATTGTAACCTGTGCAATAAAACCACCAGTGAGGTTGTCTTAATTCACAGGTGACAGGTTGTGGGACAGGTCATCCAGTGTGAAAGCTTTCAGTTCGCCCAAGAGTGGTCTTAACAGACAGGTGGTCTAAACAGACAGTTGGTCTTATAGACAGGTGGTCTTATAGACAGGTGGTGTTATTAGACAGGTGGTCTTAACAGACTGGTGGTCTTAACAGACTGGTGGTCTTATAGACAGGTGGTCTTATAAGACAGGTGGTCTTATAGACAGGTGGTCTCTTAGACAGGTACCACTGAATTTAATATTCTGAGATTTGAGCTCAGAAGTACATTTTTTCACCCCTGCATTACATGCTATAGTTTTGTATTTTGAAATATGAGATTCAAATACAAATGCATAGGAATCCAACAGATTGTAATGATTTTAGTTGTTTAGTTTGGTTTAATTATGGCAAGGCTGTATAGTAAAAGCTTAATGGTAAATGGATTATTTTCCAAAACTTTTACACCTTTTGAAAAATACTGTGGGACAAATATTTCATACTTTTCTTGGGAAAGCTTTTAACCCATGTGCATATATATGCATAGATAAAAAACTAAAAAACCTGTGTGCACAGATACATGTTTACCTGCACCGGTGTGTGGTTTGACAGTGGATCTGACAAGCTTTTCTCAGAGAAAATGCTGGGCGGAGGCATTTATTGGAGAATACCTCCATTCCCTGGGTGTGAAAATCATCCAGTGGAGATTTGTAGGCACATGCGCATAAACAATGATGGAAACGTGGGTTTTACACAGAAATTTTGAGCAATTTTTCATGTACTTATGCAGTATATATGCACACATGGGTTTTAATTGATACAAATTTCTGAGAATTACCATGGTGGTGGTTCCTATTAGGACCACTGCCAGGTGTCACCACCAGTTTGTACAATCAACAATTGCCAATACATGTATTTCTTGATTCTGACTTCCAGAATTGATTCTTAATTCTAGATGTTATATTTTCATGGGAATATTAGGTGAACTACACAGAGAATTATACTATATATGAAATAAATAATGAAATAAATATATAGTATACTAAATATAGTATACTATATATGGAATAAATAGAAAGTCTTGAGGATTATACAGTTTGGTTTGTATTTTGTTGTATTTGTATGTGTATATTTATGGAACTTATATATGTAGCTATGCAGTACAATCCATGAATGTGCTGCATGTGCAGTTTTAGTCAAATTTATGTTCATGTGTTATGTACATAGATTATTAAATATCAATATATTAAACTAGTTTAGGTTTTTGATTGTTATATACTGGTATATATTACAACCCATTGTAAACAGATATTTAATTATCAATCAACTGATGGAACTTATTTTTGTGTTACATGTCCAATACGTTCAGCTCTTTCACTCTCTGCAGTTTGTAGATCTGTTAAAGATGAAATAGTTATACCTTTTTTTGTACTACTCTCTTTGTACATTATCATCTCTTAAAGTACAGCTAATATAAGCAATAACAAGCTAAGCTCAAACATGTTTAAATTGTTGAAAGGGGCTTAAAATTTCACTAAAAAACATTTATAGACAATATTATAAAAGAGATTATAATACACAAAGCTTCCCTGAAGCTTAAAATAGAGAAAGGTGCACTTTGATTTCACTCTATAAATTTATTACAAAATAGGTTTCACAGGTATTTAGTAAATACAACTAATGCACCAGTTTAGGAATTCCCTTTTCAGAAGTGTTAAGAAAAAAGCAGATCGGATTTAACAGTTAAAGAGAAGATTGTACAAAACCTGGAATGACCCCCATATTATTTTGTAAAGTATGGTTTGTCTTTGCTGATGTGAGTGTACAGTTTTATCAATTTACTGAAACTGAGTTCACTTAATTTGTTAAGGACCATCTTAATAAATAAAATCAGCGATACAATTCCTTTAAAATTATCTTGGAAGTTATGGGAAAAAAATAATTTATATTATTTGAAATATCAGGCTATATATTGGCTTAAAAATGGTTTGCTCTCAGGGGCAAAAGTTTCTAGAACTCTTGAGATAAGAATCTGATGTTCTGTTCATGAACAACCATAAATATATCACACATAGTTAGAATTCCATTATCCATTTTAAGATGTCAAGATCATCTGACCTTGTTAAAATGGTTTTAATTGTACCGTCTTACAAGTCAGCAGTGACACATTTGAAAATATTTTATTATGTGATGGTATATTTATATATAATAAAGTTTTAAAATTATCTTGGCTGTTGTCTTGTAGAGGTAGCTCTGACTTGGACGCTGATCCATTTTTACTTGACACAATAACACCAGTTGCTTTTGATATAACTTTAATCCAAGAAATATTCACATCATGTAATCTTTTATCTGCAACTATACATTTATGATTAGTTCTCCATCCTGACAGTTTTCCTAATCTCTGAGAACCTGTTTTAACAGACCTCCACCAGAGGTCTCTTGCAACACTAGATTCACTATTGACACAGCTGGATAATGGCTTTTGCTTGAGTTTTCTTTGCTACTGTGTGAGAAAATAAAGGGCAGCAGGCGTGGATTTGACTCCCCAAGGCTGTGGTGGCAAAGTTTAGTGGTTGTCTAATTTAGTTACAAAAGTCACCACTAGATGGTAGCAACTACCATGTGGACCTGGCCTTGAAATATTCCTCATTGAGTGGAACAGATTTCTTTCATTTCTCACTGGTGCAAACTTTTAGCTTTGTTCTTACAAATATGGGACCTGATACAAAGTGATAAAACAGGAGACTCTGCACAGCATAAAAACTCTGGCGCAGGTGATGGAAAGTCCTGGTCACCTCAAGTCTTATACCCTGTACAACTTTAATTGATTCTGTTTTCAATGCACGGAGTGTTCCAATGCAGTCCAAAGTGTTTTCAAGTATTTTGGGCAGATAATTTGCTTGAACACCAAAATCATTACTCTTCTACTCAGCAGAAATCATAAAAGATTCCCTGCCATTCAGATGATCCTAGTACACATGAGTGCATAAAACACTAAGAAAATATTTTCAGCCTGCACACTATGGTCAAAAACTGATTTAAGATTAAAGCATACCAGGCAAAAAAAAGACGGATTCTTGGGCACTTTTAAAAACAAGTGTGGGATAGCAAATGTTTTAAACCTTTCATTACAATTTTTTAAAAATTCATATAACTAGGTAAAAGCAAGTCTTGAAAGAAGTGTCCTTGTAGCTACTGAAAAAAAAATGTTGATGTTGGAGTCGAAATGGATAGGCACTGTGCCTGAAAACCAACCTTTGATGTGGAAGTGAAACTTGGTGGGCTATGTGCCCAAGAAACCAACCTTTGTGGGAGTCAAAATTGGTGAGCACTGTGACTGAGAAACTAACCTTTGTGGGAGTCAAACTTTGTGGGCACTATCCATGAGAAACTAACCTCTGTGAGAGTCTAACTTGGAGGGCACTGTGCCTGAGAAACCAAACTTTGATGTGGGAGTCAAGGTTTAGGGGCACTGTGCCTGAGAAAACCAACCTTTGATGTGGGAGTCAAAGTTTGGGGGCATAGTGCCTGAGAAACCAATCTTTGATGTGGAAGTAAATATTTTTCAAATTTTGGTCTATCTAGCATTTTTGTCTCTTCTATTAAAGACTTCATTGGAAACCCAGAACTACATTCTAATTTGAGTCACTATCTTTTTTCTAACTACCAATCTTGAACCATAGGTATTTCAGCTTGTGGATGTAGACTCTTTGTTTTATTTATTCCCTCAAATATAGCGTAAAATATTCTATGATAACAAGCTAGTACACTAGTTCTTATTTGCATAACTACAAATGTAAATGCATACATGTCAGCAATGAAAGACTACAAATTGAGCAACTATATTTTCCCCAACATGAAAATCTTCAACAATTTATTAATTTTGCATAATATGAAATAATGACTCAAAATTATCTGTATATATTACCAAGCACACATTGTTAAATTCTTAAAGATAACCTTTCTGATTAATGTTTTACATGAGAAACATACAAAATACACAAAATAACCTCTACAACCTGCATTTTATGACATAAATTACCTTTCATATTTTTTAATTTAACATCTGCTTAATCCTCTTCCATTTGTATTACATGTACAATTTTTGCACAGGTGATGAAGTATACATATACAGTGAAGCCTGTGTTATATGACCACCTGTGGGATTGCAGGCCTGCCAAATCACACTTTTTTAAAAGAGATGCTCTTTTTTTAGGATTTCCTGAAAATTTCGCTAATTACTCTTTTTTTTCAGCAGCACTTTTTCTCTTCTTTTTTTTTCATGACAGAATTCTGATATATACTTTTTCTCTCCTGCTTTAACAGTCCAGTTGGTACAAGTGGGACATTTCTCATTTTTGGTGTGGAAATGTCTAGCATGTGTCACAGCATGTCTAAAATATCCTTATCTTCATGTATTTGGATGTGTGCAATGTATATTTCTGACTTTAGGAATGATATGTATGTGTGTGTGGTATATATATATATACACACACACACACATACATATATATATATATCTATATATATATACACACATATATATACAATTGTGCTATGCGATTTTTATTCAGTCTGTGATAACAAAAAAAACGGAGAATTGATGCTAATTTAACTCATTTTTTTCCACTCTTTATTTCAAAGATGTCTGCTCTTTTTTTCCCAGAGCACTTGCCCTTTATTTTTGTAATTTACCTTTGGCAGGCCTGGACTGACCAAAAGTAGTCTTAATTCACAGGTAGTCTTTTTAAACAGGTCAGTTATAACCAGTGTGAAAGCTTCTGGTACACCTAAGGGTGGTCTTAATAGGGAGGTGGTCTTATAAGATAGTGGCCTTTTAGACAGGTTCCACTGTAGTATGTTTTTAATATGCTTTATGTAGACATTTTCCTGTCATTTCTTTATACTTTCTAATATATCCATGTTTTCTATTTATTAATTAGCATGCCTCTAATGACACACAATTTCACAATAAGATACTTCACTCATAATACCATGGACGATATGATACATATAGGTAGTACCATAGTTTAGATTTCAGGTAATTTCTCTTCAATGTTCAAGTTTACTGTACTGTTACTTCTTCACTTCATGTACACCCTTGCAGCAGTGGTTATTCACTGCAGTCGTCGAAAATATCCTTTCCTGTACCTGCTGCTTTGTATGGCAAGCTAGGTTCTCTGGGCTTGAACACCAGGGTGCACACAGAATTGAAACAGACAACTGAAAGCATGGTTTTGCTTGCATGCACCCAGCCCAAATTTTAAACATGTGACACCCACTCTTGCTGGTTTGATTACACCAAGACACAAGCTCTCATTGGTCTGATTCTTGGCTTTACACCAGAATGGTGGTTAACAGACTAATGAGAGTGGTTGTCACATGTTTAAATTTTGGGCTGGATGCACAATGCAATGCCATGCTTCCAGTGGTCTGATTACAATTCTGTGCACACTCTGGTGTTCCAGCCCAGAGAAAATTACCAAATAAAGCAGTGGTTAGATGTAAGGATGTCTTGGACGACTGCAGAGTGAGGAGCATATGCTGCGTTAAGAGCATATGCTTCATGAATAATGGAACAGTACAATTTGTTTGATCCTGAAATGGGTCAATAAACCAGATTAACTGAATTGTGGTCAATCAAGTTTCCCATTAAATGCCCTGGTCTACTCATTATTAAATATTGGAGGTTACTAGTTATATGTAAAACTATATGTCAACAGTCATATATTTTCAGGTCTGCTCACTATTAATATTGGAGGAAACTAGTTATATGTCGGACTATTTGTGATAGAACTGATATACTGTCAAGGTATCAATACAGTTACATGTGCAGATACCAATACCATATTTGACCTTGTATCGTGATGGATCAGCACACCTGCTAATCATTACAGCCCATTTTTGCACAGATGATGTCATATACAAATACTTTAAAATATAGTACATTATGTAAGCATTTACCCTATCATGTCTACATACTTTCTATATAATATCCATATTTTCTATATAATATCAAGACCTTTCAAACATTCTGATTGGTCATTTTGCCTTATTAATAGTGTATAAAATAAATTAAGATATCCTTCAATGAAACAGCTGGAGATCATGTCTCTTTGGTCATTTAGCCATACCCAAAAAAGTATTAAAAATATCCCATAGCTACCTTAGTTAAATCTTACCTTAGATCAAATTTTGCACTAAATAAAATACAGCACATGCTACGATTCAACACAATTTGTAAAACACTTAATACAATACCCGGTACATCTTGAGGCCCTAAACTCAAATACAAAAGGCAGTGGTCCATAAAAATACATGAAAAACAACTTTTTTTCATATTAAAGCTTCATCTAGCATATGCTGATTGGAAAAACCTCCATATCTTTATCTCTATCTCCATAATTTGTGCATTACTGTCTGTGATTTGGTGTTCCACCCTGTAAGGTGGCATGTCTTATAAGTAGCATTCCAATGAATGTTCTCGGAGCTAAGTATGAACAAGTTTACAAGTTCCTTGGTATGAATGTCTTGTAGGTAATGAGTTATGCTGTACTTAATATTCAGCATAAAAGGACACCTGTCTGAACTTGTATGACCAGTTTATATTCACTCAAATGTGACGTCCACCTTACAACATATTACCACATGATGTCGTCCTATTAACATTAGGTCTGTTAACTAAAAGCATACAATTATGTTGAATACTTTACAGGATAATTCTTCACTCAATACTGGCATCTATGATTTGTGCATCTTGTAAATTTATCAAGTCAGCTAAACGAATAACAATTTTTCAAAGTCCAAATGTGACTGTACAAAACATTACATGAAATACAATAAATAGGTGTTCTTTGATACTGATGTGACACAAAGTCACACAGTGCTTTGCTGCATTCAAACAACATAAATTTATTGCTTTTCAAATCAAATAAAACATAACTCGTCACCAACATATAATTACAAACTAGTAGCAAGAATACAGGCCAAAAAAATTATCTCTGACATTAATGTTTACATGAATTACATGAATATACAGTGAAACCTGTGATATGAGACCACCCATGGGACTGGTCAAAAGGGTCTAAATAGGTGGTCTTATAAGACAGGTTCTTCTGTATACATCATGTAACTTTCACCTTTAAACCACCAAGCCATTTTCTACTTGTAATTGGCACAGTGTTAACTCACAGCTTACAGATTTATAGATTACCTTGATGCAGAATAAGCTACCTTAATCAGTTAAATCAATAATTTAATTATTTTATATTTATTCATTAATTATGTTTCAGTGTTGCTCAAAAATCTAGATAAATATTCACTTAATTATAACATCTGGAAATGATAATTGTATTTGTGATAGAAGCTGCCTTTCAGAAACTCATAACTTAAGCTCCCAAGCAAATAAATATATTAATATCTGGGTTCTTAAATTAACCTTTATAAATACAGCATTTAGTAAAATTCTGTTGTAAAACCAACAGGGAAACTATAGTGGTAATCAAAGCAGACAATCAGTAGGCAGGGTAGGCTCTACCATTGTTATGCAGCAGTCATGCTACATTCGCTCTAGTTTCCCTTCACTCAGTCACTGCTTTCTACAGAACTATTTGAGCACTGGGTATTGCCACCAGGGAAGTTGGCACAGGGCCAAGAATATTCCTCCAATTATAGGAATATTTTTTTCAAATGAGTCAAACCTGTGATACCAAGTACCTATTGGAAGCCTGTGGAAGAGTTCTAGAATGAATGTAGTGTGACCAATACACAAGTGACAGTCCACTCTCTTCTGAATTTTATAAGATAATCATTCTATCAAAATCAAACCACCAAATAACTAAAGTATGATCCTGTGTGCATGACTGTGTGTTTGATCCCTTGCCTCTTCATTTTTACAACAGAAAAGACTAGCTCATATTTTTTATAGCTAAGTTTGATCTATTTCTTAACGTGTGTGTTGTGTGTGTGTATGCTTAGCCCTGGTGAATGTATTACACTGTACAAAAGTCAGTGATGACATGTTCATGGCTATGATTGACCAGGCTTCTCTGTCTGGGCTAAATATATTGGGGTCACTCCAGCTGGCATATACTTCCTGAAACAAAACAAAAAAATTATATTTTAATACATTCAAAATTATACATAGATGGAATAAATGCATACATAAAAATTCATATAAAACACCTTGGCAATGGTTATCATGTATAACACAAAATTTCTCCATTCCTTCAATGCACATACTTATTCACCAGTAATCACCCATAAATTCTTGTGATTATCTTTAATATGTTAATTTAAATAAAAGCATCAACTGACTGCTCAACTGCAGTGAAACAATTCACAAAACCAATATTTTTACATTTTTCATTTTAAAAATTCTTATTTGTTACATAAACTCATTTATTTTACATGGATAGTACAAATAGTTATTGTAACTAATCTAGGCAATCTCCATGTCTCAGATACTGGCATTCAGTAGTCTGTAGGGTTGAGGAAACTTGAGAACCCGGAGAAAACCACTGACTTCGGACAGGAAATAATAACCCACACTCATAGCCAGACTGGGGATCAAACCTGGGCCGTCAGCTGAGAGAGCCGAGCATTTTACCACTTGACTATCCAGGCCCAAAACCCTTTATATAACACATGTGCACATTAAGCTTTAAGTTCACTTAATAAACTAGAATATCAGCAGAAGCTGACAAAAGCCCTCTGCCAAAAGAACAGTGTTTAAAGGTGGTAACAGCAACAAGTACAAAATATCTGTTCTCACATGGATGTATATCTGTACATGTCTCAGTTATAAATTTAAAATGGAGAGGTCTGTACCATGATTCATAACAATCCACCAAATGCTTCCTGAAAAATAAGCTTCTAAGTTTTATTCTATTATAAGCTCTGTGACCTTGAAAAGTAGGTCAAGGTCACCCATCTTCGAACTTTACCGAGATTTTGTCGATATACATCTTCATCAAAGAAATAAAATTCCTATTGTGAATCCTTTTAGAGATATCCCGCTCACAAGGCCAAAGTTGAAAAATCCAAGAAAAATTCATTAAAAATCAGAAATTGTAGGTGGCGCCCCCAAACTTGTGCAGCAGTTACAGACTATCAGTCCGTATGATCATAGTAAGTATTGTGAAAATCCACCCAATGGTTCCTGAGAAATAAGCTTCCACATATTTTTTCTATAATCAGCTCTAAAACGTAGAAAAATAAGTCAAGGTCACCCATCTTCGAACTTGACCGAGATTTTGTCAATATACCTCTTCGCCAAAAAAATAAAATTCCTACGGTGAATCCTTTTAGAGATATCCCGCTCACAAGCCCAAAGTTGAAAAATCCGATAAAAATGGTTCCTGAGTAATAAGCATCTAAGTGTTTTTCTATAATCAGCTCTAAAATGTAGAGAAATAGGTCAAGGTCACCCATCTTCGAACTTGACTTAGATTTTGTCAATATACATCTTTACCGAGGAAATAAAATTCTGACAGTGAATCCTTTTTCAGATATCCCGCTCACAAGGTAAAAGTTAACGGACGCCGGACGGACGGAATGACGGATGGATGGACAGACAGCTTGGGTGATGACAATAGCCCATCAGCATAAGGGCTGAGGGCTAACAAAAAAGAGAAATGCTTACGAGTATGGAGATGCTGGAACACCAAAGACTAATATATGGTTGCCTTTAAGAAAGAAACGCCACATGCTCTGAAACAACACAGCACAATGATTTAAGTAAACATACACAGAAACATTACTGAATAATGTGAGAAGGATTATAAATCATGTACCATTATCATATAACCCTCACTATAAATTGCAAACTATAAAAAGAATTGTCTGGCACCTTTTATCAAAGAGAATTCAGTGTTTAAACAGCCATCTGAAGTTATTTTATTTAAATTTGCCAAACCATTCTTAATCCTCCTAAAAGGTGATATTAAAATGTGTTTTATGTGACAGTTTTAATAAAACTTTGTGCATATGCCATGTGAACACTACAAAAATACTGCCTTGACATACTGATGTACAAATTCTAATAAAAGCAACTTGATGACTTACATGTGTGTACATTAACTCAGTAAATACAGTAGGGTTTATGTTCTATCTGTAGAAAATATGTGACAAATTACTTTTAACTTCAGAATTTATTGACTGGTTAAACAAAACATTAACTCAAGAAAATCAAATGATGACTGCTTTAAATCACACTCATTTTTGGGTTAACAGATTTTCTGGTTAATTAGCAATTAGACAGATTTTTACATCACCTGAAACTAAATTATGAGAAAAGAATCTTATTTCTGGAGTTAATCAATGTTAATGATTTGTTCTGATATTTTTTGGAATAGCCCTTACCTTGTGCACACCACGGACATCAAGGTCCCATAAATGGAAACACTACAAAATAAAACAATACATTCTTCTTGTCAGCATTTCCTGTACCACTAATTTCCCCTTAGATAAAATATTCCATTTTAAGTTTCCCTTATGAAAAGCAGATTACTTTTAAGTGTATATCATGATATCATCTAACCAAAGTCTGCTGACAATCTGCGAACAAACCAATAAAAAGACATGCCAAATACCTTTTTCACATGGTAAATGCAAACTTGTTTCAAACTGTTTTAAAAGTGTTTTAGAGCATTCACATGGCAAACAATGGGGTTTTCAAACCATTTTGGCCAAAGCATATTCGATCAAGCTCAGGAGGTGGTTTCCGACCGTTTTGAATGTGAATCATTTTAAGTGTTGTGCAAATGCTCTAGAATGGTTTTGACTCAGTTTTCAAGCAGCAACTCTGTCACAGCACAAGTGTGAATGCTTGTGTCACTGTCAGTATGTTGTTACATTGTTCCACATGTGAAATGTACACAACACACATGTGTGAATGCACTAAATCAGTTTGAAAGCATTTTGTGTGTAAAAGGGGTGTAAAACTGGGGGTTTAAAATTACAATGTTGTACTGATATACTGCCGTATTTGGTAAAATATTGACATAGGCATGGAAACTGAATGGTAATATTCCATACATGTATTGTATTATTGTATGTATCGTGACATGACCAATATGTGTCATTAATATCAGGAGATAATATACCAGGCTTCTCCGTCTGGGGCTTTGGGCCACGTATACAGTGGAACCTGCTTTACGACCATCTCATAATAACAACCACTTTTCTTGGTTCCGAATATATGATCCAGGTAACTAAGAATGTCAGAAATACGACCACCCCCAAATTACCACCACTTTGGTCAGTTCCAAAGTGGTCATAATTGTGGGGTTCTATTGCAGTTAGTTATTATTATAATATAATTATAAGGATGATTGCCTCAAGGCTTCCTTATGTTTATACATAATGGTACATATTTGCACTTTAATAAGTTTAATACATTTTCTATAATTGTCAGTGGAGATACTCAGTTGTTACATCATTGACAAAGATGCCAAGAGTGTCCTAAGTGGGGCTAATTTCAAAATTTTGCCACAGATCCTGAGAAAATTCACATTATTTTGCATTAATATATCCCAGCAGCATACATCAGAAACTATGCTAGTGTATCAAGTGGGTGAACTTGCATTGCCATTTGTTTTATTTGTAATGGAATTAAATTGGTCACCAAGTGCAACATATAAACTAGTTTGACCTGCAGTAAGAAAGTTGTAAGAAATTTAGATGAGTTAAATTACCTTAGATAACTGTTTCCACGTTGTATATTCTGTAGCATGGTCCATTTTTATGTAAATGGCATATGTTTTCCCCTGAAATTAAACAAAATGTTCACATAAAAATATTTTCTTCATTAGACTATTTTACAGATTTTATGTACAATTCAAAAGATTTTTTCTTAAACATTTGCTGCCATGAATCTATTAAAACTTGTTTTATACAAGCTGTTAACTATGTATAAGGATGACCACAATGCCATGGATAAAAATCTTTGATATATGACTATTTTTTAAAATCGATCTATACTTGAAAATACTTATATGACTAGCATTAGGCCAATTAGGCTAATCCTTTTGATTTGAATGAATTATGCTAAAAATACCAACCAGCATAAGCTGCTATTTTATGGCATAATTCTTTTATCAATGGAGAATGAGTTCAAGCTGATTTACCACAAGGTGTAACTGTTAAGCTGTATATCTGAAAAACAAGCTGGCTTAGCTATACTGAAACATATCAGTTTGAATTACTATAAAAGAATCTTGCTAAAATTGGCAATTTGACAAATATGTCACAACAGATTCAAGGGGTAAATTCTACTTTAGGAAAACAAGATTGTAATGACCAGATTTTAAATATTCACCTTTGTTGAGGGGATAAAATTTTCCTCACAGGGAGACTTGCTGTGATCAACTGGGATGGCACTTTGAACTAGTTTGTGGACAAGGATTTCATAGGCATCCTTCTGCATACTGTAAAGTAAACGAAAATCAACAGTTAAATATACCCATTTCCAATAAGCAAAGCTCTGTTTCTGATGACACAAAAAATGTTTACAGTTATAGTTTTCAAGATAACTATATAAATGTTGAAATACAGGATCTTTTACTTGTAAAATATATTTAAGTGCAATAAGATGCCTATACAAGGGTATTGATGATGAATCAATTTTTTTAATATATATTTTAAAACCTGACATATATGAAGATACAAATACAGTTAAACATATATAAAGATACATATACAGTTACTTTATCAGTAAGATCATGAAGTTTGGTTGTAACAACATATTATATGATATGTATTGTAATCCTTCACTCACATTACAGAACATCAAGGATCCAAAATTATAACTTTTATTTGTTCAAGTATGCTTGGTGCTTCATTAATAATAAATAATGAAAAAAACCCTCAATTAGCCAGTTTGATTGTGTAGCAACTAGCCAATCAGATAAAGATCAACAGAATATAAGCAACATTGCAACAAAAAATTTGTTTTGCCAAAGATCAAAACTGCCACAAAACCAAATGAGAATTAATGACAGAAGTTGTGTTTGTCTGTTTATCTGTGTACAAGATGTCTGAAGACTTTTTTTATGAAAAATTTTGAAGGCAATTAACATTTTGTTTTGATATCATAAATATTTCTGGTATGTGCTGCCTCAGTGTTGCCAAATTTGACCATATGGTGTATAACTTACCTGTCTACATCTTTTAACTTGACATGAGGTAGTGTGTTGAGTGAGTGTTTCTTAAAATATAATTCCTGGAAGTAGGCGTTCATATTTGTGCCTTTGGTGCCAAAATGGTAAGTACGAGAGACGTCAGGGATGATGCATTCACGCTCCTTACGAACTGAGGGAAGACGCATCCACATATCCCAGTCCCAAAGCTGGAAATGATACAAAAATATTTAACGATTACATACACTTAAGTCACATTTTCACCCAGTTTTTAAACCATTCGATATATAAACCATATGTATACTTAGGATAATAAGATAACAAGCAAATTTGTGGAATTTATGTCATCCACTTCCACCTCCTGTTGTCCCCTTTTGTCTTCTCAATATGTTTTAGTTTTTATTTTCCCCTGAAGATGTCTCCACATGTCATAGTGCCTGTGAGTTAGTTTTCATTGTCCCATGAAGATGTCTCAACATGTCATAATTTTTTTGTGCATGGGGAACAAAAGGGAAAATTTTTGTTTGTTTTGGAGCTGGTGATAATAATTTTTCAGACAGACACTTCAAACCAATCCCAACCAAGGTATGCATGAGAGCTATCACTGACCAAATTTTGAATGAAATCAGATAATATTTACTATAGTTATCACATGGAAACGAAACCCGATGGACAGACAGATGGGAAAAACCCAAATCAATGTCCCCATTCAATTATTTCCTCTGCACCTTATAGTACACAATCTGATGTATTATTTTTATCAATGAACATTCCTGAACTACCAAAGAATTATTTAATTTGTGTAATGCTTTTCTTGCTATCTTTAAAAGAAACTCGAATGAATTTGATTTTGCACTTCTAAACCCACGAGAGGGGAGACATAATTTCCTAGTAATGTCCTGAGCCATTGGGCATACACCTTTACCCCTTACCCCCTGAGCATGAAAATCAAGGTCAAGGTTACCACTCATTATTCATGAAATAACTGACTGTCTCTCGATTAAACAAGTTCTCTGAAAGCACAGCTGCCACAGCCTTGCTAATAGAGTATGTTCTCTACCTTTTCTGGTGTGGGCCAGTTAGGTTCCAGGTCCTGCTTATAAAGGGTTCGTTTGAGAATCCAGCCTAGTCCAGGCATCGTCTCTACGCGATACAGGAGGCTCGGATCCTGGCATGAATGTTCATAACCCTGGAATATCAGGTATACAGGTTAGATGTAATCACCAGTTAATCATTCTCGAGTGTTAAACCAAGGTTTCATCAGGAGAACCATCATTATCACTATAAAATACATCTATGAATTTCATTCTATCTAAACAGTTAAAATCACAACAATGCAATCAATAAATTGTCACCATTACATACACTTTATATTATAATTATACAAGTTTCATGAATTTGCCACTACTATTAAATTATTACACTATTTTCTTTTAACTTAATTGCATAATACATATGATTCTATTATCATCAGTTTATTATACTTTTCTTTTGTTACTGTGTCCACTAAACTTTCTAATTAACCAATATCATCATTTATGTTTTTCTAGTTTCATGATTATCATCACTATATTTTACTCTAGTTTCACTAATACTAGATAGCCCTTCTAAGCCACATTTCAATAACAGTGGATTTAATATTTAGAATATACTTACCTGATCATTCCAAGCAGATACACAATAAATACTGTCATCTTGTTCCAGCAGATGAAAGGTTTGGCTGAAATAACTGAAATAAAAAAAAGGATAAAATTAAAAAAAAAAAAACAAATATTCCAAATTCTCCGATTCTCTACAACAATGAAATGCACAAATTACTTGATTTATATCTGAGCCTGTTGATACCAATATAAGATATGGAAATTAGGCCCAAAAAAAATTAAAGGTATGGTTCTCAGGCACCGCCCGCATCAATTTTTAACCCCTGCATCAAAAATTTTTATTTTGATTTTCAATAAAAACTTTTCAATATTGAGCTGCTGATGCTCCGACATTTCTTTCAAGAAGATAAAATCATACAATTTACTTTGTTTTGAAGTGCTTTTACTTATTTAACAAAATAAAACTGTTATTTTCATGCTTTTTCCTTTTCATTTGACATTTTTATCGAAACATACCAAAAAATTTAAAATAAAAAAAACGCCCGCCCGTATTGATTTCTGAAAAAAAAGTGCCTGAGAACCATGCCCCTTTTTTTTATTTTGGCCTTAGGGTTGCAAAATTTATTAAAATTGCAACTGGTTCAAGAGGTTTGGTATAAATGCCACTGGAATGAATCAACTTTCAGAATTACTTTACCATCTGTACTAGATAGAAAAAGATAAAAGAATCTGTAAAGGTTTCATTATGTACATATATCTATAATAAAGGCATACTCTTTTTTATGAAAGTGGTATAAAAAGACTGACCTAAAAAAATCTGGTGATACATCCAAGTCTTCTTCAACAATTATTGCATATTGAGCACTCTGTAAAGAAATGACAGCATCATAAACAATCTGTCACAAACAGATTATACAGTGAAACCTGGGCTGCGGACACCCCTCTGGGGTGGACACCCAACTATAATAGACAAACAGTCCAATTCTGTGACTGTCTGCTCTACAGGGGTTTAACTGCACCAATTATTGTGTAAAATACTCATGTTTTGTAAGTCACACAGAACCATTCACTGGATAATTCGTATATATTAATACAGATTTTGATTATAAGCATATTTTCCGTTATGAAGTATATCTGATGCTGTAGCAGCAATTTGTCCCTCTGACAATCCTTCATGGCTTATAGGTTTGTACCAGAACCCAGATCAAATATACAATATGTTTGTGTACTTTCTAACAACACCTACCACATGCAAACAATCATTCTGTTACAGCTCACCATATTGGTAATGCCTGCTCCATGTTAGTTGATTTTCTTAACACAGAATGTGTCCTAAGGGTTATGTGACTGACAGCCAAGTGATTTGAGGCACAGGGAATAACAGAGATTACCAGAATGATGGGTCTCCCACTCTAGTTTGAACATTCACATATATGTATCTTTTTGAGTAAAATTTTCACTCATAGCCCTATGTTAAAACTGCCAGCTTTTTGGAAGCATATTGACACGACAGGATAGGTGGCCATGGAAGTGCAGCATTATTTATGGCTTGTATTATGACTCAAAGTAGGTGTATCAGTTCAATATAATTGTGTGCAATGTATTCATGGCTACTGTTTACTAGTCATAAAGATGATATTCCAACTAACTATCAGGTTGTGGTTATGATACTTATAATACCTTAACATGTAGTACATTTTTACTTGCTATCATTCTTCATATATGTGTACTTACAGTGTACTTTCTAAGTCAACATAATATCCAGTGAAACACAAGTATTCACAATGTGCTGCAGCTGTATTCTTATCCATATGTTTGTGAATTTGGTGAAAATATCTATACAATACCAAACAGATGTACTTATGATGACAAAATCATTTTTTTTTAATATTGGTACATTCTAAATTGTGTGCTATTAACTAGTTTTATGTACTCATGTGTGTGCATTCTTGTTCTTAAATTTAAAAATGTTAAGAGATGCTGGTGTTCTCCACAATAATACGGCAGTAACTACTTACTGGGTATAAATTGAAAGTTGCTATGAGACTAGCTTTATAATGTTATGAAGTGCAGAGTTCTCCAAAACAATACGGCAGTAACTACTTACCGGGTATAAATTGAAAGTTGCTGTGAGACTAGCTTTATAATGCTGTGAGATGCGGGCGTTCTTCACACCAATAGGGGTGTGTTGTATTCCTCTCACCCCAAACAGCTTGGCCACTTCAAGTGGTGCCTTCAGACAAACAAAAATGTATGTCAAAGGTCAAACATGGTTGGCAAAATTGTATTAGAAATATTCTGAAGACAAACTGCAAATTTTATGAAAATTTCTGCAGAAGTCATTGTCACCAGAAGTTAGTAAAATATGAGAAATACCAGCTCTGGGTTATTATTTACACATGAATTAAAAGTTTTTTTCATTCATCAATCTTTCACAACTGGTTCTGTGAAGTTACTTTTTTCTGATTCTGTGAGGACGTTCTGTTTGTCACTATTCAGTATTCATCCACTACATTTTGTAATGCCAAGTATGTGCTGACATCTGGTGTCAATTCTAAGTACTGATCTAACCAAACACTTAGGGCCCACAGATTTTCAATTTTCCCTTTGACAATCTTGAAACTGATAAACATTGGTACAAAATAAAAGGAATTCATAATCCTTTTGAGAATCAAACAAAGAAAACTTTTGAAAAGGAGGCTGAAGGATCAAAATATGACTTTACCTCAAAGTAGCCATCTATAAATACAGTAACCATCTTAGCATTGGCCCCTTGAGCATTCAGCAAGGAACGTAGCATTCTGTAAAATGAAGAAATGAACTGATGTAAAAAATGCAAAGATTACTTTGGGCAACTATTTCTTCCTATATCAATTTAGACTTAAGTAAATTCACTTTCAAGTTAAATTATGATTATAGTGGTTGACACAGAAGACCAGATTAGACCTTCATTAATTATAAACTTGCAGTTATACATTTTAAGGATAAACTGTCAAAATGCATTTATTGCTATTATATATAATTTACTGAAAATATTTAAAATTTGAGAAAGTATATGATATGTGTTGCAGGAAAAAGGGAAAAACTGGATAAGTTGATATAAACAAATCAAAGTTCAGCTAAGAAGTTGTGCAATACAGATGATTTAATTTAAAATGCACATCTGACAGCAGTGTAAATACTTCGTTAAACTGAGTTTTAAGCAAAAGGTTTTGCCTTACACTATGTTTTTAGTATAAACATTTTAAAGTCCACATATTACTATGAGTCATAATTCAACCAAGTCTAAACTTAAATGACAAACATGAATTTTATGGTGCACAGACTTAAGGATGACTTCAAAGACATGTGCCTGTTGTATAATCATAAATTATTTGTGATCTATATAATGTTATTTATGAGTACAATATTCTACTTGATCTCTCATGGACTGTTTGATAAAATAATCTTGAGAAAGTTAGATTTTACAGAACTCAAGGAAATAAATATGCGCTCTGAATAGTACTGTACATACCTATATAAATAATATGGTCTGTTGCTGGCTATCACAGCTACAGGTATGTTATAAACTTTATTTTCAGGCAGCTGTAATAAATGAAAAGTAAACATGATAAATACAAGAGATTTTTATTTTTGTTTTCATAAGATCTATTTTATTTTTACTCAAGTTTTACATATATTAATGTTGGTTGGGTGTTAACTGGTAAAATATTAACAGACTCTTAAGTAATGTAGGAACTCACTTGAATAAGAAATACATTAAAGGATCATATTAAAATAAAAAAAAACAATTTTTCACTCAATGACACATAAAGACAATTAATTTTAAAATCAAATCTCGGGGTATTCAATCAGGTAACTGTCAATTTTCATTAAACAGTAAAACATCACCTAAGACCACCTTGGTTGAGTGACCACCTCTAAATAATGACCACTTTTCACAGTCACAATTTCTTTTGCCCTTTATATAAGACCTCCTTTAGAAGACCACCTCGAAAATGGGACCACTTTATCAAGGTCTCGTTGGTGGTCATAATTCTGAGGTTTAACTGTACTAAAAAGCAGACATAGAAGATAAAGCATTATCAGATACCTCTTCAGGAGTAAAGTGTAGCGGAGCTGGCTCCCGACAGCTACACACTGAGCCGTAACCCTCGAACTTGTTACAGAACGCCCTGCGACGGGCGTTTTCCTCTGTATCAGGCCACCCACACTCAATCTCTGAAACGAAATAAAACAGTTATACATCAGTGTTCTTAAATTCTAAAAATGAGATATCCTCACCTGTTTTTAATAACTGGAACTTACGTTTACACCACTACCATACTTTTGAGGGGTGTGTGGATACCAGTCTAATAAGAAATTCATATTTTTATGTTTACATTATGTTTCTGTCAGAAAATCATAAGAACCATTAAATATTAAATATACTGCATAATTTATGGATAAGCCTTAATCATTTAATATATGTCATATCTGACCTTATGACCTTGTGGCACCTGACAAACTGTTCATACTAGCTAGCAATCCATTGTCATCATTCCTTTCATTGACCATATCAATCATATATTTTTATACAAATAGAGATGATGAACTACTTCAAATATGACATAATTCGGTGAAGGAAGTAAATGTGAGTTAGAAAGGTGTTGGTGGTAGGATGAGGGGATAAAAAAGGTCACATACTTAAAAAGGTCAGCAACTCGGCAAACTATTAGGTTGAATATGGTGTGTGCATGTTTATAAATAAATAAATAAATATATACATATATGTACATTCTAAGGATTAATAGTTTCCATTAGGTTTATTAATTGCCACAGTGTCATTTTTTTAAAAATGGACAACTTATAACTATAAGACATTTTCTAATGATTCAAACATATCCATATCTTTAAAAAAACAATAAGTCTCTTTGCTGACTTTTAAGATTGTGTTTTGTCATGAAAATCACCTGCTCACCTTCTACAGATTTCAGGGCGATATCAGCGTGGAGAACAACAGGAGCCCCCCAGCTGGCCAGATCCGGGGACTTACTGTACGACTCAGACAGCTTGTCACCTGAACATAAAAAGTCACATATAAAACTAGCAACACTGTACAATTGTTATAAGTATGACTGAACTCCACAGATAAAAGTAATGCTACAACTGAGTTCAGTTTCATATGTGATCTCCTTACCGTCAGCTTTCATGGAGCTGTATCTTACCAGTATATCCATGAGGTGGACCATAGATCTTTAGTACAGAAGGCTATATCAATATAACTAATAACTATGCTCTCATGTAAGGAGCTATACATGCTTCCATCCAACCAGGTTGTGCAAATTGTATGCACAAATGTTAAAAGATGGTACATTTTGAGTAAACTTGCTGGAAGTGTTTGAAACACGAACTAAAACCAAATGGGCAAAAATATTAAGTTTATAACATGTGTTTAATTATGACCAAAGGAACAGAAATAACAGTATTGTTAGATATTTATATTGCAATAAACTTAAATAATAACAGCAACATAAGATTGTATTTCATTCATTGCAATATCTTGAAGTCTGCCATCTCTGCACGCGTTGTACAAATGGTATCTGAAAAAGCGCATCAACGTCTCCACCTATGCAAATTGGAATTTCCCAGTTGGAATGTGTTTTGAAGACTTTCCACAAATTGGAAACATGTAAACACCACTTGGATGACCTGACTGGAAAGCAGCATAAATGATGTTACCTCCTTTGACGGTGACCATGGCCCACATGTCTCTCCATCCCAGATTCTTGGCCTTATCACTTCCCATCTGCTGCAGGACCTCCCGGGCCCCCTTCTTCATCTGGAACGACCCCTCATCCTGATGGCAACAAAATATTCATCATTGTCATTAACAGTATTCAGCAACCTCAAACTGTTTTCTTCCGATTGCCAAATTTTATCTTTTGAAAATAAAGACAGGGCAAAGCTGATGTGTTTTTGTGAGTTGAATTTTCTGCACTCCTATGTTTTACTTATCATAAAGTAATAGTATAATAATTATTCACAAATTCCAGTTGTTACCCCATAACTATCTGAACCATTTTTGGGCTACAATTAAAAAATTAATCATGTTGGTCCGCATCAAGATTGTGAAGAATCATGTAGGTAAGGATAGGTGGGGGCCGACCTATCCTGGGATCTGAACTCGTGACTTGCCAGCTTTGAGCCCTGTGTTCTTCTGCTACACCACAGAAGCGGGTTTAAAACTGTAGACTGCTTTCTTATTCACACATAAATGCAATCCAATAAACTATAGCTCGCTATGCTATAAAGTGTGGGATGAATTTTACAACAATTGTAAACTTTAGGTGTTGATATGGAAAAAGTAAGTAAACTATCTCTCACTAAGAACTAGATTACTTCAACTAGAATACGGGTAGTCGACAAGCGACTACGTGTATCCGCCAAAATCAGAGAAGGACGGGTGAAGTGAGGCATGGATTGAGTGGCAAGGGGATATAGAGTTACATATGTAAAATATTAGTATTGGATCTCTGCCACATAAACATGATTGTAGGTGGCGCCACCTGTTATTTGAACTTGAAACTATCCAAGATATATACACATGCAAAATTTAAAGTGGAAAAGTCAAACCACTGCAGAGATATGAGTGATTTTATCCCACAGCAGACAAACAGATGGACGCTGTGCAAACATGGTTGCAGGTGGCGCCACCTTTTGTTGTGTATGTTATAAAGCTATCCCAGGGCTACATTTGTGTAAAATTTTTTTCCGGATCGGTCAAACGGTTCCCGAGATATGAGCTTGGATGTCTGCAGCATTAACATGAATGTAGGTGGCGCCACCTGTCATAAAATCAAGGAAGCTATCTAGGATGTATACGCATGCCGAATTTTAGGTGAATTAGTCAAACCATTGCAGAGATATGAGTGATTTTAACCCCAGGCAGATGAACAAATGGACACTGTGCAAACATGGTTGCAGGTGGCGCCATCTTTTGTTGTGTATGTTATAAAGCTATCCCAGGGCTACATTTGTGTAAAATTTTTTTCCGGATCGGTCAAACGGTTCCCGAGATATATGGGTTTATGTGTGGAGCGTCAACGTGAATGTAGGTGGCGCCACCTGTCATAAAATCAAGAAAGCTATCTAGGATGTATATGTATGCCGATTTTTAGGTGAATTAGTCAAACCACTGCAGAGATATGAGTGATTTTAACCCCAGGCAGATGAACAAATGGACACCGTGCAAACATGGTTGCAGGTGGCGCCACCTTTTGTTGTGTATGTTATAAAGCTATCCCAGGGCTACATTTGTGTAAAATTTTTTTCCAGATCGGTCAAACAGTTCCCGAGATATATGGGTTTATGTGTGGAGCGTTAACGTGAATGTAGGTGGCGCCACCTGTCATAAAATTGAGAAAGCTATCTAGGATGTATATGCATGCCAAATTTTAGGTGAATTAGTCAAACCACTGCAGAGATATGAGTGATTTTAACCCCAGGCAGATGAACAGATGGACACTGTGCAAACATGGTTGCAGGTGGCGCCACCTTTTGTTGTGTATGTTATAAAGCTATCCCAGGGCTACATTTGTGTAAAAAAATTTTCCGGATCGGTCAAACGGTTCCCGAGATATATGGGTTTATGTGTGTAAACAGACGCACAAACGGACGCTGGGCAGAGACGAAAGGTCAGAGGTCAAGGTCACTTGGTTAGGCACCAGTTCACATGTGACCCGATAATTTGTGTAAGTTTCGGAAAAATCTGTCCAGTAGTCTCAGAGGAGTTCTCCGGAAACGAACGCGGCGGCGGCGGCGGCGGCGGCGGCGGCGGAACCCGGTAAAAAACATAGTATCCGCAAAACTTCGTTTTGGCGGATACAATTATTCCACTGGAGAAAAGTCAACGATGTAAAATATATTAACATATTCTTGATTTGCCTCTGGATTAATTTATTAATCAAAATTTAACAATTTTTTCTACCTATCAGGAACAACTATTCCATAAAGTTCTATAAATACCTGGTGATAGACTCTAATTATCTCTCAGAACAAACACAAGATAGAGCAACAAGAAATAAACAGAGGCTCATGAAGTCCTCCCTGTATGTCTGCCTGGAAATGTTAAAGATCAGTGATCGCCATAATATCCAAAACTTTGGCAAGAACCATTTTAAAATGTACAACACATGTAAAATATATGTTAAGTTTAAAGAAATCCATCAGTTAGGTTTTCAGTTATCCTACAAACATTGTCTTTTATTGTGAACTATGCGGATGTAAACTTCACAAATATGAACAAGAGACCTGGGGTCTTGAGTTGAATCTTGGCAATCCTGTGCATAAGAAGTATAACAATGAAATAAAACAAAATAGATGGCTGATTTTTAGCAATATGGCCTGCAAAACTTGAGTATTTTACTGATAGCAGCAATTAGACACATAACTAAATCAAGTCAAAATAACAACCATATGCTATCAAAACCACTTAGGATTTATATGTTCATAGCAGTACAAAATCAATATGTCTGTGAAATTTGTTGCCGATAACTACAACCATTCTTGATATATCTCGCAACAGAGATCATGTTAAATATGCAAACATGTAACCTTTGTCTCGTTTTCTGGCAGCAAAATTTAAAATTCCAGACAAACTCGATTTTAATAATAATTAAAATTAACCATATGCATACTCATCTAATTTCCTTTCAATTAGAACACAGTTCACCTTGATGTGAAAATTCAAAATTAAATATTTTCTGACTGATATAGAAAAGAAGGATAACACCATCTTACCTAAGATTAAAATTATGCAGGTCACAAAGGCTGTTCCCACTTGGAGCATACAATTATATATACAAGTTGCAAAATCACTACACCTGCATCATGTGACGCAAATTGCTGCAGAGATTTCATTAATGGAAACAGATTTTGTACTATGTATGCAAACATGAAAATATACATTTCTCCATTTACAAGTCACATAATCTTAATATGCATGTATAATTTGGTGATGATAGCTACTGAGATTTTTTAGATACTGGGTAACACTCAGGGGTGTAACATATGGCTCTACACAAGGACAGCTGGACAGACACAGATTATTTTAGCATTCTTCCCTCCTACAGCTGAGTACTGATAAATGCAGGTCAAGACATAACCTCCTTACCTTGACTGTGAAGACTATGATTCTTCCGTCTGATACCATATTTAGGAAGAGCACCATGGCTTCGTCTTCATGGGCTGTGTATGTGTCAAACACTCGTTGAGCCATCATACTACCCTGTAGAATTATAATGACAAAAATAACAAAATAATCATCATAATCATATAATAATAATAATTATATGATGATGATAATTATAATACTGATATTAATAGTTCAATAGTATAATTAATAATAATAATCCTTATCATATAAAATAATAATAATAATAATAATAATTAAAACAATAATAATAATAATAACAATTATAACAAAAAAAAATCAAAATCATTATAGTGATGTTAATACACATCTTGTGTGTGTGTATTTATGTCAGAGGATTTCCTCTTTGCAAATCATTTTTGACTATATTGACTTTATGTGAAACATTCTATGAAACACAGTGTTAATGAACAGAGACAATTAATTATTTTGTTTTATAATCTCCTTGTGTGAATTTGTGACTTTAATTACACTGATAATTACCCATTTAAAGAATTTATAACCAAATTCTGCAGGTCTGTTGTGACAGTGATAAATCAACTGATGGGACAACATTAATCTCTGACATTATGTATTGAAACCCTAACAGTAAGCATGTCAAAACTAAAACAATGGGAACAACTGAATGTTAGAAGTAATGATGACATTTTAATAGCTAACCAGTGTATGGACCAACTACAGTATAGTCACAAATATACCATACTGATGTTCCCAATTATATTTGGTTATTCCTGTAAAAGAAAAGTTGAGATTTAATAACTCCTCCAGGGTATAGAAGAAAAGTTGCAATTTATAATCCCCTAGTTGACTGACTGGGATAGTTCATTATTATTTTGTGCCGGTCAACAGCACATCTTTTGCCACCTAGCTTGGAAATTATTACAAAGAAGGATCCCTGTGCTAACTGGACAATTTCTGTCACCTTGCAGAGTAATAATTATAATTTATGATCCCTGAGCCGACCAGCCTTGGGTTTCTTACCCAGCTCAGGAATGATTATAAGTTATGATCCCTCAAATCAATAAACAGAGTTTATTTTCTATAATTTTTTTTCATCATCCAAGGTCGCTCTTCAAAGTCTCACAGACCCGGTGGTTTATAACGTTGATTCTATCATTTTTCTTTAATAACGTACATCACTGAGTAAAACCAATCCATGTGGCAAAAAATCAAATAAAAGTGACTGATAAAAAGTAATTTTCACTACAAATTCACCGCACACTTTACTTAACTCTCACATTTAATACAAACTTACACTCACAATAGCTGACACTTACACTAAATAAATTTTAAGAGAAACCATCTGACCATGCCATATGCTATATAAAATGCTATCATGTCAAGGATAGGAACCCTTTATGACCTCATACATATTCATGAAGGTTATTAAGTTATCAGGTCATGCTATAACAATGTACTGTGGTGATAATGAGAAACAATGAACGGGGGCCATTTACTGCAGTGATTCAGTGTTCAACTGAATTCTGCTCCTATTCTAGAAATTTAGGCAAAGGGGAAACAAACCGCAGTATGAGGTCACTTGGAGCACAGATGGTGTTTTTCTAGGAAGAAATATATAAATCAGTGACAATTAAAAAAAGACTGCTGTTTTATGTTTGTTATAGAAAAAAATATTATTAAAATCAAATCAATCTGTGTATCAAACCTTCTGATAACAGTTGTTTCAAACATGTCAAACATGTCAAAAACATGACAAGCTGAAACAGCAGATCTTTTTGTTTTCTTTATTAGAGAACTCAATGAAGAAATCCAGCTTGATACTGCAAACACACAGTATATGGAGTATTTTTTAGAAGTTTAAAGAAAACATAATATATATTCAGATAAACAGCATATTTCAATATGCTTTTTTCATAAAGGCAAGGTCTAATAGAGGCTACAATTCTCCATCATATCAAAAGATTTGATGGATTCCCTTCAAAGAAAAGAATATGACAGTACAAAATCTGATGCCCACATTCATATCTTTATCAAATTTCCTTCAGCAGCATGATAAAGGAAAACTGTTCATATAGGCTATCTAACAGTAGAATAAATAATATATATAATGGCAAAGAAACAATAGACTGATAGTTTCAGTGACTGATAGTTTTTGTAAGAATAATGCTGATGGATTCTTTAGACCGAGCCTAAGCCATACTCTTTATAGTCAGATGAACCAATATTTATGTCAAAGTACACGAGTCTGTAATAAAACTCTTTTGTCCTGTGAACATGAGACAAACCTAAACCCTTATTTTATTCCTGTTATGTTAACCTTAACTGTCTTATCTTAAATATGATGAACAAATAACAGTTACTAACATTTTTCATTACTTTCTAATACATCTCAAACTAAATGTATGGAATACCATGCAGACTAAAAGTCCTGATAAAGTAAATCCTGACCAAATGTCTCTTTAATTCTTTATAGCTTAGAAAACCACACAAGTTAAACCAGTATATGCTTGCTTTGCCAGACTGGGGATCTATTCTTAATTAAATTAGCATTTGAATACACTCCTTACAAAGTGGCCTTATTAGTAATATTCTATTTGTTCTAATTTACATAAGTTATAAACACTGCTTCCGAAATCTGTCTTTGCCATAAACAGCCACCAGGTTAGTGACGCAAGGCCAAGAATGTTCCAGTCAGTGTGAGAATGGTAATACAGTATTTTGCCAGACTTCATCTCATTCAAACACCTATTACTATTGGTCAGAAGAATCTTGGCCCTGTGCCAGCACTATGATAGCAGTATAGGGCAAATGCAGTTTTTGCAAGCAGTGGATATGTGAAATAATTAAGAGTGAATGTAACACAACATAAGAAGTGTAGAATCTGTAGTGATGGAAACTCTGCATCCATGAATGTTGACACTCTTTTATTAACCTTTGACTTTTGATACATTTAAATCTAATTTAATGAAGGAAATATATATTATTTACCCTGTGCAAAGCGAGGGTTATTGTTTTCACAGGATTCTGTGTATGTGTGTGTCTGCAAAATATCCGAAGAATGGTTTTGCAGATTTGCTTGAAATTTTACTTATAGGCTGGGAGCGTGACAATCTCCATGCCATTAAATTTTTGTGTACATCTCAGTGTAAATAACCTCCAAGATGTGAGTTTTATGGGGATTGGTAGTGCTGCATGATTACAAGTAGGATTTATAACATGTGACCATACAGTCATCTGTGTATGAATTGTGAAGTCACAGGGAAGATAGACGTCACGCCATGCAAAGTTTCCAAGGAAGGTAGCACTAACTGAACCATAAGCAAAGTCATAAATGTTGATTGTTGTGTATATAAATTCCAATCTAGGTCTGCAATCTCATAATGCCTGAGAGACACATTTCTATAGGGAAAAATCCTGGGAACAATATTTGTTTAACATCAAATTCATGTAACCATCTTGAGATATTTTCTTTGATATCTTGCACATAGGGTTTGAGTTCCCACAGCATCATTTTTTTACTTTTAATTTAATCTAAATTCAAAAGGAACATAAGGGACCTTCCAGTTGATTTATTTTTATGAATGCTAACTAATATCACACATGTTCTTGTCAAAATACAATAAAACTTCATTCACAAAACCTTTTGGAAGATCAGGCATTCTTGTTTAACTCTATCCATCTGAATATGAGTAGGAACTGACCAAAAATTCCTACTAAACTCAGCTGTATTGTGGTGTCAATAAAAGTTATGAATTTCATGAAATGAACTGACCTCTGGTCATGAGACCTCCATGTAAATCTACTGGTACTAAATGACAGGTCTGCATGAAAAACAGCAACAGTGTTTAGCAGTCATGATTAGAGAAAATCCAATACATTGTGGTGAATGCTAAATATGGATGAGAAACAGTGGTAAGCCGGATTGATAAAAAATATCATTTTGTGGGAATGCGAGATTAGCATGAGGTGTTGATGGATGACACAAGTTTGATTCATGAGTCTGCCATTAAATCCCTGGTGCTACAGTGAATGTAAGATTTGTGTGATAACTTGTGTTACATCTTGGATCTGATACAAATATTCAGTCCCTTAGCACTGGTTAATAGGAAATAGCCATGAAGTACAAGGATCTTGAAGTACAGTGAAACCTGTGTTCTGAGACCACCCATGGGACTGACTAAAAGTGGTCTTAATTCACAGGTGGTCTTATAAGACAAGTCAGTTGTATACAATGTGAATGCTTCTGGTTCTTAATATACAGGTAGTCTTATTATACAGGTGGTCTAATGACAGGTGGTCTTTCAGACAGGTTCCACTGTGTAGTCTATATAACGTGTGATAATGTCAGTCTCATCTATGGACAATTCTGTGGTGTGCTGGTGTGACTTTTGAATGAGGATTAAGTTAATAATATGTGAAGCATGATGTGTTATTATTAAAGGTTCCTATTCTGATGTATGAGGTCTATTATCTAAAGATAATACCTTGAGTCTTTTACAAAAATAGACCAGAAAACTAATGCTGTTTGTTTTGTTTATATCCACGTGTTTTTAACTTGTAATGGGCCGACCAAATTAATCCAAAGATTTTCAGGAAACACACCTTGGAGCAAGTCAGACAAACAAGGGTGATGCAATGGCCATTTTGCCACAAATGACCTTTCAACTTCCATACATATGCAACCAACCACCTTAGGATACTTAGTTTTTTTCTGTTTGTCAATTTTGCACATGTACTGTGTTTACTTGCAGCTGGTATATAAACAAGCTCATATGTCCATCACAGAGGTGTTATAATATAAGAGCTTTTTCTAACAAAATTGATATGTACAGTTCATTAATATGTAAGTTGAGAAAGCCAGAAATCACATAGTATCTACAAACAAGGCCTACAGGCCTAATGCGAACCTGTGCAAAGTTTGGGAGTATGAATGGAGGTTTATTTTTTAAATTTAATATTGATCCTTTTAAGTTCTGCATATCTACCTTAGTCATTATGATTTCAGCAAAATGGACATTTCTGACCTGCAAGTTTCAGACTAGGACATTTTAAAACTAGAATATGGGTAGTCGACAAGCGACTATGTGTATCCGCAGAAATCAAGAGTGGAACGGGTGAAGTGAGGCATGGATTAAGTGACAAGGGGAATAAAGTGAGGTGTGTTGCATATTAGCATGGATGTCTGCAGCATAAACATGAATGTAGGTGGTGCCATCTGTCATAAATCGAGAAAATTGTCCAGGATGTATAAACCTGCAAAATTTCAGGTGGATAAGTCAAACCACTGCTGAGATATGAGTGATTTTACCTAAGGCAGATGAACAGATGGACGGTGTTCATAAGTGGTTGCAGGTGGCACCACCGATTTTAGTGTCTAATATAAAGCTATCAATGGGCTACATTTGTGCAAAATCTTTAGCCTGATCGATCAAACGGTTCCCGAGATATGAGCTTGGATGTCTGCAGAGTAAACGTGAATGTAGGTGACGACACCTGTCATCAATCGAGAAAGCTGTCCAGGATGTATAAACCTGCAAAATTTCAGATGGATAAGTCAAACCACTGCTGAGATATGAGTGATTTTATCCCAAGGCAGATGAACAGATGGACGCTGTGCATTAGTGGTTGCAGGTGGCGCCACCAGTTTTGCCTACGATGAAGAGCTATGTGAGATCTATACACATGCAAAATTTTGGCCCAATCGGTCAAATGGTTCCTGAGATATGAGCTTGGATGTCTGCAGAGTAAACGTGAATGTGGGTGGCGCCACCTGTCATAAAATCGAGAAAATTGTCCAGGATGTATAACCTTGCATAATTTCAGGTGGATAAGTCAAACCACTGCTGAGATATGAGTGATATTATCCCAAGGCAGATGAACAGATGAACTCTGTGCAAAAATGGTTGCAGGTGATGCCACTTTTTTTTTTTAGTGTATGTTATTAAGCTATCAAAGGGCTACATTTGTGCAAAATTTTTAGCCTGATCGGTCAAACGGTTCCCAAGATATGTGGGTTTATGTGTGGAAACAGATGCACAAATGGACGCTGGGCAGCAAAAAAGGGTCAGAGGTCAACCAAAAATGAGGGCGCAGCAGTTCACATGTGACCTGATGATAAACCCAATTCACTTAAAATGCTAACCAAGTTTTTTCAAACAGTTGAAAGATATAGTTCCAATAATCTGGGAATTCTGCATCTAAACATTGTGTCTAGACATCTAGACGCTGTGTCTAGACGTCTAGACATATTGTCTTGACACCCCCCCCCCAGCCAGGTCAGTTGCCATGGTGATGTCTGGACCCCACCTGTTTGTACTGAGTGACCTCTTGACTTGGATGCTGAAACTCAGCATGTTGTCAAACCTGTTTTCAAATACAGAAAGCCTTTTTCAATTGGCTACAATGTTTTTTTAAAACTGTATTTACCCAATCTATTCTTATAAAACTGGCAGAACCCTACCATAGAATAATTCTTGTAAAGTTTAAACCAATCAGCTTAACAGTTTCATCATAAATCAGTGTATAAGCAAGAAGAGTTTAAAATTACATTTTCGCTTGTAAAAAAACACATCAATGTAGGTGGCGCCACCAATACCTCAAAATCAAATATGACATAAGTGACAAACATTGGTATAAAATTGGTGATATAGCTTTAAACATTTCTGGGATTTTAATTTTAGTGTGCTTTTTGGACAGATGACTAAGTTCACAACCTCCTGTAACTCAGCCAAAAATCTCTGAACTGGAATCATTCGAACAAACTTGAGAGAGATTGTTCCAGGGATCATTTCTGTGAAATATTGGACAATTTGGCTGGACAGTTTCAGAGAAGAAGATTTTTAAAGGTTTTTAAGCTTTTCCTCTATGAAATCTAAATAAATGTAGATACCAAATAAAAAGCTCCAGGGCACCAAGTTTCACATGTGACTAATTCTTACATGTAATTTGGAGCTGCTAGCTCCAACGGTTTCTGACTTACAGCCATGAACAGCGGAAAGCAAACCCTGGACAGCGGACGGCGGACAGCTGATGATGGACGGACGACGCTGCGCCATCGCATAAGCTCACAGGTTCGCTAAAAAGGAAGGTGAATAGCTGCATGGTTTGAAGCCTTCAGGATTTCTGGTTTTATAAGTAAGAGACTAAGTACTATACAAATGTGCTAACCTGTATTTAAGGCATATGCTTTTAAGTTACATGATTTTAACATGTGAAATATACACCGGACCTGAAAACAATTATATTTCCTAAATATAAATGCAATGAAACTATTGCAATTCCACTGGTACACACAGTCCCCTGCCATGTGTTTAACTAGGATACGGTGGTATCAATGATCCAAAAAATTAGTAGCAAGAACCCCTTTTAAATTCAAAATATTTCCAAAATATAAACTGGCTTTAAAAAGAAAATGATAATTAGCTATTTAGTCATCCTGATGACCCTGTTTTAACTGGGAGCAATTGGTAATTTGTAAACTAGATGGATTTGAACAAGAGACCCTGCCTGACAGCAAAATAGATGGCTCTCATGGCTGTGGTCATGAAATAAACCTGAAAATTTTATATTAACAGCTCCTGCTGTTGGTGGGATATTTGGTACCAAATTTAACATCATGTATGCAAACACCTGATATCTTAAAATGTTGTGATTGGTAACATTTTGGTTTGCATGAAGAAGCCATTTTGAAAATAAACTTTTCATTCTAAGTCACACACATTTAATTTCCCTTGGTCTAAGATACAGTTCACTATGACTATAGGAAAGCTAAAATTTTCAAATTTACTCACTAATGGAGGAATAAGCAGAAAATACCATTTCACCTCACGGAGAGTAATTAGGCTACAACTGAAGTAAAATTATCATTGAGGTAAAAATCATAAAGCAATGAAATAATTAAACGTGTAAAATGTGGTAATTAATGATTAGACAAGTGGTTCATGAAATAAAAGGTAAAAATTTTGCCCAATATATGAAAACATGTGAAATCAGAAAATTTCATGACCGGCAAAATTCTAAGTTCTGTGGAAATCAGTATATAAATAATTCTATTCAATGTAGTATTCATTCAACTCCCCTAACTCCAAGAAATCCTTACATCTGATGTTTGGTGAAAGTATTCTTATATCCTGACTAATATGTGACGAAAATTGAAGACTATTTTGGAGTGCAGAAGTTGCTACACAGAGGTGGCGCCACATGCAGGTTGTAATCATGTGCACACTGAGTCATGTCTGAGTATGTCTGTAAAATTTAGTAGAGAAAGCACAATTTGTTTTAAAGATATTTGATAAAAGAATGGGGTAGGACTGACAGATGGACAGACAGACGTGGACCATTTTAGTAGTCCTTCCATCTTACAGCAGGAGACTAATAAATTACAATATGACAATTACAGGCAACACCAACCCAAACTGAACACCCAATTCAAAGTTTTCGCAGGCTGTTTAAACGTTAACAAAACTCCTTGTCATAGACATGATTGATGAGACTGACAGATAGTGATCAATTGCACAAATGTTTAGCATGATTTAATTCAAATAAGAGTAAAAGTTGATTTGATTTGGGAAGAAGGTACTATTCAAAGTGGAAGGGTAAAGTGATTCATTCAGTAAATACGTAGACTGAGTGGTTTTCATTTTGTCTGGGCTTTGGGATGGAAATGAACACATTCGTAGAAAGGAAATAATCTTTGGCCTTGCAAGTGTCTACAGCCAGAAAAGTCTTGACTGTATTTAACTCATGGAGAATTGTTATCACCTCAATTTGGTATGGTCAAAACATATTACATATCTGTTCGGTAAAATGCAAGAAAAATAGGGCACAGGGGTGACAGTGACATCTATCTTAACGCTGAACGACCGCAAGTATATTGTAAAGAATCAGAAGAGGTCACAGATGATTCCAACTGTAATGTAGAAACATAAGACGGGATAGACCCGAGTCAAATACCCTCTAGAAACAAACGACAAAAACACAGGAAATGAAACCAAAGGCAGTATCTAGATCAATACAAATAATCACGTCGACCGCTCCTAGCTTGCGGGTAGAAGAGAGTAGCCCCAAGGGGCAAATTGGGTAACCCTGACTATCTGAGAATAAATTGAACCAAAGCTGGTCATTTGCGAGCAGACACTGAAAGTAGGCAAATTAAGGGAGGACCCCTATTACACGATGCATCTAAATGACATGGAGACAGCCGACCAGTGACCCAAAGACACCCAAACCTATCTGTCTCAATCACCACTGTCTGCTTGGTCATGGGCCAAAAGTAAAATAAACCACTTTTATCGATGCTGATATCCAATAACCAAAGTTTATTACCACCACTGACAACAGAATAATATGTCAGTGTACAACCATAAATATTACAAATAAGCCTTCTGATATCAAGAAATTGTGACATCAACCCTGGTGATCATCCAGATGAGAGATTTATAATGTGATTATATTGGCTTCCCCTCTGTATTCTCACACTGGATCAAATATAAGTTGCAGGGATCAATCACCTTCCAATAAATCTCCTAGGCTCCATATTTAAGCTGCATTCAGCCTAGAACAACTGGTTCATAAGCCTGGTTATATTATTAAACACCTTCAGGCCAACTAGTGACTCAACAAACTTAATAAGCTATAATACCAAAAGTAGGTTTTGACCTATCCCAATTATACATAGTCAAAAGGTTAGCATTTCTATGTCTCTGGGGCCCACTCACCAGGATGAATGAGTTACAATTGTAAAAGTGGTAGGATTTGTCCAAAGACAAATCTTTAAACAAACTGCAGCTATGTTATAACAGACAGTATGTGGCCTTAAATTTCGCATATTTCCCAACAAATCCATATAATTTTGACATTATTTTGGAAATATCGCCAAGGCTGTTGTAGTGCTGTTTATATGGAATCATGCTAATTTATAGTGGGTGAACTTAGCCAGTGGAAAACCGATCCCAACCAAAGTCGTGTGGATTTGTTAAAAGAATGGGTAACATGCTTGTGGATATAATGCAATGGTTTTTGTATGAAGTTTGCCCTTGATTTAATCATTAATATACATACTAGCACCATTTGATAGGACCAGAGATGGAAATCTATGGATTAATCATAGTCTTTTTCTTTAGAAGGAATGGCAGATTGACAATGTGTCTAAAGCAAAGATTCCTTATGTAATGATGCACGCATGCAGAGGGTTGGATGCGGAGTAAATCGCTATTGAATAAATAAATAAGGTAAGATTCTCTAAATGCATGTATCCAGCATGTGGAAGCATATCTGGCAAAATGAATCGCTACATGTAGAGATTTTTGCCAGTTCTGCATGGTATCCAGGGGCAACATATAGAAAACATGCATGCTGCGGTGCCAGTTCATATGAAGTTTCTCAACATGCATTCAGCATTCCACATGCCGGATTCTGCATCACACATTCAGTATGTGTGGAATCATAGCTAAATAGCTAAATACACAAAACGTTTTGCCTTCATGGAGTTCTGCATTCTACCTATTGATAATCTGTTTTCTATGATTTAAGCTGAAATAACATGTGTCCTGTTAAAATCTGTTGACCTGTTACTCTTCCATTTATTAATAATATGAATCACATAACAAGCACCCATATCAACATATGTTACAAACCAATTTTAAATGGCAAGCACCATCTCCACCAAGGTCATTTCTACTCAAAACAAACTTCTTCCAGTTAAGCATTGTGGGAAGGTGTAAGGACTACCTGTCTCAACTGTCAAACTTTAAAATCAAAATATGTTACATTTCAAGGGAACAGATTCTGTTTACATTTCACATATGTATGCTTACAAAATATTGCTTATTCAATGAAATCCTTACCATAAATATACTCAAGATTATGTTATTTGTCTTGAAACAATTTTTATTCAACATATCTGACGGACTATATTATCCTCTTCACTACGTTTATACCTACACTTCAGGTGTATGCAGAGTTCCAAGGCACTGTTGGGTTTAAATTTCAATAGCAATAAACCCTAACCAGCATAGTTGTATTCCTGTGAGTCTAATTCTGTGCACTATGCTACTGATCTTCAGCTATCTCACAAACACACAGGTACTGGCCAGAATGAAATGCAGGTTGTAGCCTCCCTTCCAAAAACACATATGAGGAACATCCTAAACAAAGCAAAGCCCTATCTTAATAAAACTTGCATGCTTCCCATTAAGGCCCACAATAATCATTTCAACACAGACACCTTTTTTCACCAATGCATCATGCTTTGCACTCAAGTTTTTTGGTAACATTGTATTAGCTTCATTCACTCAGCAGTGCTTGGGGAGTGAGCTAACAGCAAGTGCTGCGAGGAATGAGGCAGCCATCACAGTACATTAGCTTATAAGCTTTGAGTCCAGTTTTTTACATTTTCAGCACACATCTCAGTGATACATTGCCGTTTGTAAGTCATACTGGATAAGGTATGGGTAACCTCTGTATTTGTACAAGTGGAAAGAAGCCTCTCTAACAGCGAAGCCTGGTTACTAACAACAGTAACATATAATACTGTTAAAACCACACCAATCATCACATAAAGCAGAAAAACACAAGTCTCACATTATACTAATTTCTCTGGATAGATGACCAAATCTTTGATTACTTTAGATTCTATAGGAGCGGTAAAAAATCTGTTTGTTTTATGATGAGATAATGATAGTAATGTGGGTTTTTATTAAAGGGGCCCAGAGAGCACCTCTTTGTCTCTCACAAAATGCTGACATTTTTATAGAGCATATCTCAGATGAATCTGTGGCAGGAGGTCCAGTTATTTAAAGGGATGCACCCTAAGTTCAGCTTGCCAGGGACAGGTGGCACTGCTTGTACCCTCTCACACCACCTCAAACCAGATGCAGCTGCCTGAAGGCATTTCAACTGTTGTGTTGTCACCTAACCACACAGAGAGAACAGGGTTTATCATACATTTAGGATAAATTTCAATGCCGATAAGCTAACCTCATATTCATGATATCTTAAATTCATAAACTGATTTCCTTGTCCAAATCTTCATGGAAATTGTATGAGAACAACAAACTACAAAAGTCTGACCTGTTGAGTGAGGAAGTGATACACCATGCATAGTCTGGAAGAGATCCGTAATTATATTTGCACAGGTCATCAGATAAACAGTGATGTTGATGGGAACTAGTTCCTCAAAAGATTTTTGAAGATCCTGGACTGAAGCCAGTAGTGGTCATCATTTGTTTAAACAAAAGATACAGACTTTTTTAAACATTTTACACTGTGAGTTATCAAAAACTTTGTAATGAAGGATTGAAGTAGAGAGATGTTATAATTTAAACAGAAAAAAAACCAAGGCTGTGCCTGGGGTAACTGACTGTAAACTCTTTTTCTGGTTCTGTGAAATGATTTTACATGTTATATTTTACATATATGCTAATTGGATGCTGGTCAAATATACATCCCAGAACATTCACTGCTGTGGAATAATCATGGACTTTTTTTAGGCCATTTCAGTGCACAAGAATCCTACTATAATTTGAAAATTAGGTGTGGTAAAAAAAAAGTGTTATTCTGATCTAAACTTTGCCCATACACATCCCCTTGCAACCAAACTCTCTCCGCAGATAGATTCTTGGCTGGACACTGACCTCAGGACACTTTTGAGCCACATCCCTGTGCCCACATTGAACCTGAACATTTGTTTCTCAAATTTTCTCAAAAACAATCAAGGGGCTGCCATTTTGTGTACGGGACGGGGTAAAATGGTTGAGATATAATTATATATTTGATAACTGATTTTCAGTAGTCATGTGACCAAGATCATAATATTCACGGACCAGCACATGTTCTTACAAAATTAAATTATGTGATGTTTTGCTGAAAATATATCAGAATTTATAATCAGGCTCCTCTCTTCTGGAGAAAAACCTTCAAATGTCAAAAAAATCTTCCCATTAAATACCATGCATAGCAATGCCCCCATATAAACTGAACTGCTTATCTCTAACATGATTAAAGTTCTTCCATTTAGCTAGCTGGCTCTTTACTCAGCTCAAATAACTTTGGTATGGATTTTGTACTTTTTGTGTCCTACACAGAATTCAATTCTTCCATTGAACTTGCAATCCCAAAATGATCAATTTTGCTCTGCTGTGCAAACCTGCAATACAAATTTAAATGAATAAAGCTGAATTAATCATCTATTCCATGACATGCTGTTGGGATTGGTAATCACAGATGCTGGTAAGAGAATTGACAGGTCCGTTTCAAAAGGTCCTTTTTGTATGATGACATTTGTTCATTTTTTTACGATGTTATTCTTTACATGGATAAAGCTGACATTTTTGCGACCTGTTCTTGCTAACACTGCATCCGGAGGCAATGAGCAGCAAATCCTGGTCTCAAGGGCGATGGCCTCCATCTTCTGTTAGTCTATAAAGGTTTCTCTTCAAGGGGACCTTGAACCTTAACTGACACATTCCATTAACCGTGCCGTCTGACATGTTTCCATGGGGACAACCCCCCATCATTCACAGGGTTAAACTTGTATTTTATGTGGACACAAACTACTGTATTGGGATATGTCATAGGTGAGATTCATACTAGTATCGATCACCTGTAGATTAGCAGTCTAGCCTACTGACAATATCGTTAAACCCAGTTAATGTTATACGCTGTAATCTTTTTGAGTAATCATTATAAACTGTCTGGAACCAGGTTAGAAGGTCTAATGTTGTCTCAATCTGGGCTTATTACCATTGACTATGCTGTAAAAATTATTAACTGTATCAGAAACAATGTACTTAGTTGATTTCTGATGACACTGTCCTTTGACAGTTCCGAGTAACCTTTGACCAGCTGCGTAAATAAGTTAGAGATAAAATGATTTATCATAAGCGAATAAGTGCCCTGCTCAGTTCACAGAACTGAAATATATATATATATATATATATATATATATATATATATATATATATATATATATATATATATATATATATATATATAAAAAGATAGGGTATATACGTGAATGTACCTTATTCCTAATAACAATATGTGATGTGAATATCAATTTCATTAATAAAGAGGAACGTCAGTATCATTCTTTTTTTATCGTTCACATGCGCCTGTTTGTTATGGAAGTACTGACGTGCATGCATATATACATTTATTGACAGGTCTTAAAAGCCAAAGCAACAAATATACAGTGCATTTAGATTTATAAATCGTCATGGTTATATTAAAGTAAGAGTTATATCCCTATTCTTTAGCAATCAATCGATACCACCAATACAGCATGCAACGCATTTCGGTTATCGTATCGACGCCGTGTATCGATTCGTATCGATATATCAATATATTGATACAGCCCTAAGAATTACCTAGATTTCATTAATATGTACCCACAGTAAGCCAGAAATCACAAAAATTCTATAGAAAAGGTTAAGTGAATAGCTGGCTTTAAATTAAGTCAAAATGTGAGATTTAGAGAATAATCACCAATTTCAATGGACATGAACCTACAGGTGAAACAGACTACAGGTCTTTTTAAACTTAATGAATAAAAATTAATTTAAATGTACTTATAATACTTCAATTATTATGGATACAAATAACCTTTGTTAATACTAAACATTTATGTCAACATATGGTGACAAACAATGAACCTCTTAGGTGACAATGACAGAACAAGAGACCTATGGGTCACGACGCTCAGCTGTTATATATGATAAAAAAATATTATTTAGAAATGAGGCACATGCTGGTTTTGTGTGGTAATAAATATAAGCTGTATTATGAGTTGTTGTTGTTTAGCTTATGTATGATTTTGATAGTATTATTATATCAAATAGTATTTATTTTATTAACAAATGGAGTACTACTGTCACACAGATTTTGACTTGGCCATATAACTTATAAGCAGAACATATAATATAAAAGTTTAACTATTTATTAAAAAAATTACAAATATTGTCCCAAATATAATTTTTATTAAAAATAATAAAAGAATCATATGATTTTTTAAAATGAAATATAACTGATATGATTATTAAAATAATATTAAAGAATATATTCATACATGCATTCATGAATACATTTTGAAAGTATTTGCACAAGTATTCATATACTTTCATTTTTACCTGAATTCCCATTCTTTATGCAAGAAATTTTATAATGGAGTACATAATCATATTCGTATTTAAATACAATTACAAAGTATTCGCACCATGTCTGGTATTTATTCAGTTTTCACCAAACAATGATGATGAGAATCCAGAATATACAAATTTCACACATTTAAATAATGATCATAAGTACCTGGTTTTATGGCTTTTATTTATATTAAAAAATAACTGTAAAAAATTCATTTTGGATTAATTTCACATCAATGTACACACTAGACACAGTAGGAATCTAGATTAATATTATCAACTGCATCTTTGTCTATCATTAATTTCCTTCATATAATCCTTAATAATTAGTAATGAATAATATGATTTACTTCTTTATCATTAAAAATGAACTGAAAAACGCCATAGGTGACTGCATGGTGTTGTTTGGAATATGTGACATTCTACCCATCGATACAAGATTCTTATATCATCAGAAACTGCAAGTTAATTTCCTGTTATTATAAACTAACAAATTCCTTTTCTATTTTTCTTTAATTTGTTATTAAAAACCAATAAAAATTTATTAATTTATTGTTTATTGTTATGTTGTTGGTTAAAACTACTAGATGAGTTGGGTTGAACACCTGGATCAACTGTGGCTGGCCATAAGCTGCCTGGATTCTCCCCTCAAGCGTGCATAATTTGATGAAAGGTCAACAAGGTCAACATACAGGTGACTCAAGAGGGGCTGGAGAGAGCCAAAGTCTGACAGGGTCTCATAAAAAACATTAATAAAAGCTACAATATTTGGCAAATTTCTTTCAGCTTTCTAAACTAAAAAGCTGAAATCCTTATGTGTGCATGATATGAAAATTATATACAGTGCTCACGGGAAACAAACGTGCCTTGGTCACAGTTGGGCAAAATTTAAGGTACTAATTTTATATTTATACTAATAACTTATAAAATTTGAAAAATTCAGAACTAATTTTGGGTATTCAATTGAATCTTGATTAAATAATGTTACATCCCTGACAAAAAAAATCTCTAGCTTCAGCAATCCCCTTGTTAAGGGAGTAAATATATTTCTTGATTTTTTACAAAGTGCATCATGTTTGGGCCCATAATTTAAAAAAAATACACAATACTGACATCATTTCTGGCATGTGCATAGTGAATGTATAGAAAATTATGTATATTATATATGATCAAAGTCAGATCAGTGGTTTTGATATTAGGCAGTCTTAAAGTGTAACATTGGGTTTTTAATGGAAAAATGAAGTTTTTCATTGATATCTCGAAGGAATTAAGTCCTAGTGACCAAATTCTTGGCATGGTAGGGGATTTTGGAGAAATCTAACTGTATGCCAAATTTAAGGAACTTAGAGCTGAAGCTCGGGAGCTGAGCTCTAGCAAACTGCATAACACTAGCAATATGTGAAAGGTGCTTGAAAACTTGAATAAAATCTACAGTTTTTGATCAACTGGTTTCAGATTTTTGGTGTTAACAGTTGAAATGCTAACAAAAACATGCTGTGAAAATTAAATGCACAGCAGTTACAGCAAAAAAACGTGCCATGGTCAAAGTTGGGCAAAATTTAAGGTACCAATTTTTTATTTTTGCTAATATTTTTAAAAATTTAAAAGATTTTGATCTAATTTTGGGTATACAATTTAATTTTGATTAATAAAAGTAATATTACTGGAAAAAAAGTGCTTAGCTTTAACAAGTTTTGTGTTAAGTGATAAAATTTCTTTCATGATTATTTACAAAATGCATTATGTTTGGGCCCATAACTTTTTTAAATTAAATAATACAGACCTAATTTCTGGCATGTACATAGGAATTATATAGAGGATTATTTATAGGAAATATGAGGAAAAACAGATGAGTGGTTTTCATATTAGGCAGTCCTAAAGTTTGAAAATAGGTTTTTAATAAAAAATTGAGGTTTTTCCTTAATTTCTCAAAGGAATGAAGTCGCAAAGACCCAGTTTTCGGCTTGGTAGGAGATCTTGGGGACATCTAACATTATGCTGAATTTTGGATTCCTAGGTCTTACGGTTTCAAAACGTGCCACATCTACGGACGGACGGACGGACGGACGGACAGACGGACGGACGACGGACAATGGACCACGACTATAGCTCAGATGACTTATAGTCAGCTGAGCTAAAAATGTAACATCCCAACCACATATGAGTTATGTTTTACATAAAAATAAACCATCAACACTTTATTTAAAGAAAAATATATGCGAGTGATGTATTAAAAAATTGAATTTTCACTAAATGCCAATACAATTTTCACACAGGGACATTACTACTTGGCTGTACTCAGATGGACATTGACTATCAAGTGTTTTATGTTTACATCATTACTATGTTGTAGGTATTGTAACCCAAAGCCGGCAATTTCAACCCTATATCATCAAACAGAAAAAGTGCACATAAAATCACAAGCAAAAGTCTTGAGATAAACCACAAAAATTACACAGAAAAATACCATTTATTTTTCTTACCGTAGCTTGGTTGAGAACCAAAATGTGAATTCCCCGATTCTTTTCCGGTTCCGAATCCTCATGAATCTGCAATACATAACACAGATAACAGCTCTAGGTAAATTGTTTCTCTTTCCGTGGTTCTTTATTGGGCCTATGTGCCTCACTAACCCAGCTAAAGCCTTGGGAATAAGGATGAAAGACTCTCAGGGGGACATTTTTCACTTGAAACTCTGAAGGTGGTGATGGGGGATTCTGGGAAGGTGTTTTTATTGGGTTCCTTCCTTCCACAGGCATTATCATCACAACAAACAAAAGTAAATTTGTGAAGCCATAACTACATGATATATAAGGCTGCAGCTGGGACAGTTGGATCCCTTGACCTTTATGTTGGCTCTTTTTATAGAAATCATAAATAAACAAGAATAATATAGATAAAAAAACAATAAGTAATTCCTTAGAAAAAAATTTGTAATTAGAGATTAAATTAAAACACCCATACATACAAGAAACATTATGATACAAGGAAAATCTGCTGACCGTGCCACCTATATTTTTTTTTAATTCATGATCACCAAAGCAGATTTACCATATTTTGATTGAAAATCAAAGCAGTGGAAGATCTTGTTAACTGCTGGCAGGTATCAAGAATGATCATGTTTATTATTTGTAAATACAAACTTTTTTTTGCATTGCAACATTCAACGCTACATGTATGAATAACGTGCATGATAAGCTGATGATGTTACGGTATAAATGACTGTTCATCTATTTAGATGGGGAGGATAAATTCATGAAGGTTTTATATTCATGATAATTCATGATGGCAAATATCGTGAATTTAAGTCCTTTGTGAACAAGCAGCGGACCACAGTATATTCTGCTATGAGCATTAAATTGTCATTGTAGACAGAGACACTGACATATACTGAATGGTAACAAAATTGAATCCTTAGGCCAAAAAAAAAAAAGGTATGGTTCTCAGGCACTTTTTTCAGAAATCAGTGATGGGGGCGTTTTTTATCATCTTTTTTGTATGTTTCGATACAAATGTCATATGATCAGGGAAACACATTACAACAACATAATTTTTTTCTAAAAAGGTAAAAGCACTACATAACAAAGGAAAACTTATCAAAATTGTATTATTTTATCTTCTTGTGAGATGAAAATCAAAATAAAAATTTTTTATGCAGGGGTTAAAATTGACACAGGCAGTATCTGAGAACCATACCTTTTTTTGGCCTTAGGGCTCTGGTGATATTCAATCTACCAGGCTTACCATTTGCAACACATGTTTTAATTGTTTTTAAAACTAAACATTTTCAAAGCATGTGACATTTCAACTGGGATTAATGGAAATTCTATGCTTGGATCAGCATACTGCAGCTATTGCCAAATTAGCTAGAAAAAAAAAAGAAATTAACAGTAAAAATTCATTAAAATGTTTTATTTTTTAGATTTGTACACTAGTTACTGGTATCATGAGCTGTGATTGGGTTATTGGACATTGCCTTAATTATTGTCTTCAATATACAATACTACTTCTTCATCTCTGCATATTCTTGTATTTATTCAGTGAAACTCAATATCTATGAGATAAACACAGTAGACATATCCTTTGTGTACCTTTATAATACACTAGGAGTGCTTTATAATGAGGAGTATTTACACTGCAATAAACTGAAATGCTAGGCCAAAAAAAAAAATAAAAGGTATGGTTCTCAGGCACCACCTGCATCAGTTTTTAACCCCTGCATCAAAATTTTTATTTTGATTTTCAACAGAAACTTACCAATTTTGAGCTCCAGCCACTTGGACATTTCTTTCAAGAATATAAAATTTCCTTTGTTATATAGTGCTTTTACTTATTAAGCAAATTGAATCTGTTATTATCATGCTTTTTCCTTATCATTTGACATTTTTATAAAAACATACAAAATAATTTAAAATAAACAAGGGACCTATGGGTCACGGCGCTCAGCTGTTATATATGATAAAAAATATGATTTAGGAACAAGGCACATGCTGGTTTGGTGTGGTAATAAATATTAGCTTTATTATGAGTTGTTGGTGTTTAGCTTATGTATGATTTTGATATTATCTTTGGAGACAGGGAAGAGGATTGATTTCATTTATTTTATTAACAAATGGAGTACTATTGTCACACAGATTCTGACTTGGCCATATAACTTATAAGCAGAACATATGATATAAGAGTTTAACTATTTATTAACAAAAATTACAAATATTGTCCCAAATATAATTTATATTAAAATTAATAAGAGAATCGTATGATTTTTTAAAATGAAATATAACTGAAATGATTATTAAAATAATATTAAAGAATATATTCATGAATGCATTCATTAATACATTTTGAAACTATTTGCACTGGTATTCATATACTTTCATTTTTACCTGAATTACAATTCTTTATGCAAGAAATTTTATAATGGAGTACATTTTCATATTCGTATTTAAATACAATTGCAAAGTATTCCCACCATGACTGGCATTTATTCAGTTTTCACCAAACAATGATGTTGAGAATCCAGAATATACAAAATTCACACATTTAAATAATGATCATAAGTACCTGGTTTTATGGCTTTTATTTATATTTAAAAAAATAAATGTAATATATTCATTTTGGACTAATTTCACATCAATGTACACACTAGACACAGTAGGAATCTAGATTAATAATATCAACTGCATCTTTGTCTATCATTAATTTCCTTCATATGATCCCTAATGATTAGTAATGAATAATATGATTTACTTTTTTATCATTAAAATTGAACTGAAAAATACCATAGGTGACTGCATGGTGTTATTTGGAATACGTGACATTCTATCCATCATTACAAGATTCTTATATCATCAGTAACTGCAAGTTGATTTCCTGTTATTATAAACTAACAATTCATTTTCTATTTTTCTTTAATTTGTTATTAAAAACCAATAAAAATTTATTAATTTATTGTTAATTGTTATGTTGTTGGTTAAAACTACTAGATGAGTTGGGTTGGACACCTGGATTAACTGTGGCTGGCCATTAGCTGCCTGGTTGCCCCAGTGTATGGCTCGCCTCAGTATGCATAATTTGCTGAAAGTTCAACAAGGTCAACATACAGGTGACTCAAGAGGGGCTGTAGAAAGAGCCAAGGTCTGACATGGTCTCATAAAAACATTAATAAAAGCTACAATTTTTGGCCAATTTCTTTCAGCTTTCTAAACTAAAAAGCTGAAATCCTTGTGTGCATGATATGAAAATTATATCAACAGTGCTCACAGGAAACAAATGTGCCATGGTCAAAGTTGGGCAAAATTTAAGGTACTAATTTTATATTTATACTAATAACATATAAAATTTGAAAAATTCAGAACTAATTTTGGGTATTCAATTGAATCTTGATTAAATAATGTTACATCCCTGGCAAAAACATCTCTAGCTTCAGCAATCCCCTTTTTAAGGGAGTAAACATATTTCTTGATTTTTTACAAAGTGCATTATGTTTGGGCCCATAACTTAAAACAATTACGCAATACTGACATCATTTCTGGCATATGCATAGAGAATGTATAGAAAAATATGTATATTATATATGATTAAAGTCAGATCAGTGGTTTTGATATTAGGCAGTCTTGAGGTGTAACAATGGGTTTTTAATGGAAAAATGAAGTTTTTCATTAATATCTCTAAGGTATTAAGTCCTAGTGACCAAATTCTTGGCATGGTAGGGGATTTTGAAGACATCTAATTGTATGCCAAATTTTAGGAACTGCATATGACTAGCTTGATGTAAACAATATGTTACATGGTGCTTGTAAACTTGAATAAAATCTACAGTTTTTGATCAACTGGTTTCAAATTTTTGGTGTTAACAGACAAAATGCTAACAAAAACATGCTGTGAAAATTAAATCCACAGTACTTACAGGAAAAAAAACGTGCGATGGTCAAAGTTGGGAAAAATTTAAGGTACCAATTTTTATTTTTGTTAATATTTTAAAATATTTAAAAGATTTTTATCTAATTTTGGGTATACAATTTAATTTTGATAAATTAAAGTTATATTACTGGAAAAAAAAGTCCATAGCTTTAACATGTTTTGTGTTAAGTGATCAAATATCTTTCCTGATTTTTTACAAAATGCATTATGTTTGGGCCCATAACTTTTTCAAATTATACAATACAGACATAATTTCTGGCATGTACATAGGAACTATATAGAAGAATATTTATGGTAAATATGAGAAAAAACAGATGAGTGGTTTTGATATTAGGCAGTCCTGAAGTGTGAAAATAGGTTTTAATAAAAAATTGAGGTTTTTCCTTAATTTCTCAAAGGAACGAAGTCGCAAAGACCCAGTTTTCTGCTTGGTAGGAGATCTTTGGGACATCTAACATTATGCTGAATTTTGGATTCCTAAGTCTTACGGTTTCAAAACGTGCCACATCTACGGACGGACAGACAGACGGACGGAAGACGGACAATGGACCACGACTATAGCTCAGATGACTTCTAGTCAGCTGAGCTAAAAATGCCTCCCACATCGATTTTTGAAAAAGAGTGCCTGAGAACCAAATCTTATTTATTTTGGCCTTATTCAAACCAATGTCTCATTGTTAAAGTAAAATATTTTTAACTGAAAAATAATTTGAACCCCGACCACTAGATGGCACTCAGTAGCAAAGTGGTATTACTGTAAATACCAATAATTGTATTGTCACATAACCAATAATCTTCTAGTGATTCTAATTGAGCATGAAGATGACAGTAGAGGATATAGAGAGGATTTACTCACAATAGAGGATATGTTATTTGTAGCTGAGCAATATACATTAATTTATTTCATAAATGAAGCTTGGGAAGTCCAATAGTCATATGGTAATTTTAAAAATATATGATAGTTAAACCTCTGCAGCTCTGCTGAAATGCTTTCTTTTACTTTAGTAAATTTTAATTTGTTACTTTAACTCTAGATGGCATTCAGTAGCGAAAGTGGTATTACTGTAAATACCAATAATTGTAAGAAACTGAGCATTATAATATTTTTTCATCTTTAAAGATGGGGAAGTCCAACAGTCTTACAGTAATTTTAAATAATAGGACTATCTTTTTTTTTAATCTAAAATAACAGGCTATTTTGTTTCTTTTTATTTCATGCAGAACTTTCAACCAGGATATATACATGGAACTACAAAAGTTCCCAAAGGTCAACTGTATCTACTTTTGAGTAACAATAGGGTGACCAGTTTTAAAGAAAACACTTTAATCCAATGGGATCCCTCCAGTCAGATGAATAACATACTTTACTTCACACAGCCAGAACTGAAAGACGTCTTGAATGGCGACCAACAAAGACTGCTACCTTGGGAGTATACCATGCAAATTCAGACACAAAGAAACACTGTACTCCCTCTTACAAAAAATAACAAAGATCGATTCCTTTAACATACATATGGTGAAACCAGAAACCATGTTTTTTTATTGCTCACATCATTTTTTTCAGGATGTTTTGTGTGAATACTGACATTATATTCAAAATGGCTTTTTTAAAATGGTGAAATATATTTTCATTTTTTTCCATACATTGATATTATAATACTCTATTTTTACATAGCAAAATGTAATTCCATTTGAATTTTTTGCACTTAATTTAATTTAATTTAATTTAATTTAATTGTTTTTTTAGATCTTGAAATCATATTTAAATTATTTTTAATGGTAAAATCCGCTTCTGATTTTGATTTTTTATATAAACGACAAGATCATGTTTAATTTTTATTTTACATCTTAAATGATGGCCCATGCACAGATGTATCCTTTGGCAGAATGAAGCTTTTGATGGGCTTCACTGTAACAATACAATGGGCCAGCATTTTTTATTCCTAATCAAATGCCAGCTGATGATTAACAAAAACATATATGGAAATATGTTTTCCAACTTAGGGCAAGAAATAACTCAAAGGTTATGGTGATTTAATTAATGCATCAAGCCATTTCTCCTTTACATCATAAATTTTTTGGTTGTAAACATGATGACCAAACCTGAAAATTTATAGGAATGATATCTGGGATCTTGAAGAACCAAATAAAATATATTTTTATATTGGTAATATAAGAATATAAATATAAGAATTTAATACCAGTATTATAAGTAATATAAAAAATTAACAAGAATGATATGATGATTATGGAGCAGGAAGAACCATTTGAATAATTTTTTTTAAAATCAGTACTATTTTATCCAGTTTATGAAAAACTAAAAACACATCAACAGGCACCAATGTATTATTTTGTATCTTTCCTGCAGTATGTTTGCTCAGTGATGGTTGAGATATCAGCAACCTATCTTGCACAATCTTTTTCTTCTGTGAATGTTAATTGGGGAACTGGGTCTCATTACAAAATGTTAAAATACAGTAAGCCAGATCTTAATTATATTTTGTGGAGAGTTGAAAGTATATAATATTGATTCTGGTTTATAAATGTTCAAAATAAGCAATAAATAACAAGTCAAAGTACAAGGGATATCTCTACATCTAAGCAGACTCACTCAAACAAGCTAGTAACAGGAATTCTCTCTGACAGGAAAAGTTAACTTGTGCACTAAATCCCTGAGGGGTGCTGAGCCAAGGTATAATGAACGAGAGCAATCGGACCTTGAATTACAAAACTGAAAAGCACTTCCTCCGATTAGCTTCCTTTCTTTGCAAGCCAGCGGGCTTACATACATCCAGTGGGTGCTCCCGCAGGTATCAAAATGGCCGCTATCGCTGTAAGGTCACGATACAAAACGATAGAGGAAGTGTTGTAAATCTATCTGGTGGGATCTTGTCTTGCTGAATCAATAACAATGTAGCTTTATCAGAGTTGGGAAAAAGTGTCTCAGAAATGTCTGTCTAGGGACTACTTGTCTGAGGAATATTGGTCTAGAAAACATTGATCTTAATAAGTGTAACAGATTTAGATTTCAAACAAACTTTTTATAATTGATCAATGTGTTGTTATAGTAGCTGTATTTATTATTCATCAATTTTTTTAGCGACAAATTCATCGGTTTCTATTTTTTTTATTTAGTGTGCAAATGCTCTGATGCTTCAAGTTACTATGGTAGGCAATCATATTTCAATCTGAAGCTAATATTAATAATTCAGTCTTCTCTGTATAAAACTGATAAAATGTACTGGATGTTTTAATATAGCATTTATTTTGCTGTCTATTTCAGTCTGTAGCTGCCACTGAATATAAGTGATGACTAGAAAACCTGGTTTTTGTGACACAAAAACAACTATATGTCTCCCCTGACTATGGGCCTCACTTTCCCAAATTCGAGGGAAAAAATGGAACCCTTCAAAAGTTTGGTGTTAACTTAAATCCTGGATTTCTACAGATTTGACCTTCTATGACGATGATCAAGGTTAGACCAGGTTATGAACTGATCGGAGATTTTATTCTGGCTGATTTGTTTTTTGGCTCCTCAAGGAACTTTATTAAAACAATTAGTGTTTCAAATTTGAGGAAAAAATATGGGATACTACTAAAGTTATGGGTTTCACAAAAAATTTCACCCAATTTAACCTTGATGATCAAGGTCATGATCAGCCTTGCCGCAACTGCTTACCGGGGCAGCAACCACTTAAAAGGAATTGTAACTTTATACAAGTAGAGCAGATGAACAGCTGCCTTTAAGAACACTGACAGGGGTATACATGTAGACTAACAACTACACTCCTCTAGTTTGTGCTAAAATTTGCATTTTGCCATCTTTCAGAATTTTCACCATATAATGATGGCTGGGTCATGTGTAATAGCCCTCCCGCACTGTACTGACTTCTACTGGTTATATTTTATCATAATTAATAATGGCAACACCACCAATCAATATCCATCTCATAAGCGATTGTTAGTGAGAGTTACTATGGTCCTGGACAATTCCAACACCTTAAGCAACAATGTATTCAAGAAGAGACTTGTTTTTCAGATCCCCAGTAAACTGTATTACCCTTCTGTAACTTTTTACATGGTGCATTTGCAGTTCCTTCTGGTTGATTAGGCCAATGTCTAATTATTTTATTGCAACCTGACAATGAAAACCTCATTTGTAAAAATATTACAATTTTTTGTGGGTTACAAAGTGGTTGGAAAGACCATAAATTAAATGAGTAATTAATATTTGCAATCAACATTATTCAACAGAGAGAATGTCAATGGGAAGACTAGCCCAGGCTGTAAAATGCACCACGACAAATCACGAGATCCAGACTTTTTCTCTGCATTTAATTCTCCTTCACTTATTCAGAACTTGACCAAGAGAGCAAATCCACAGATTACCCATGTGACCCAGGTCTGTGTAATAATGGTAACGTTAACCTCCATCGGGACTGAGCGAAACAGATAAAGTTCTAATTGTATTCAAAACAGACAGTAATCAATGCATTCCAGTCCAGACTTTTCTGCACCAGAAAAATCAAGAGTCACTTACAATTTATTTTGTATTACATTTTGCATGGGTTTGATTCTATTTTTCTTGCAACTGATCTAACCACTACAGCTAATATGCTCCACACATTTGACTTATTTATGCTAATGAGTCCCCAAAATGCTCCTCCACAGAAAGCTTTCCATTCCAATGGTTGTAAGAGCCGTTAATAAGACAATTGTGATGTCACAAAGGTCGGTCGCATGTGATGTCCCATTGACTGACGTCATCGGCTGGATTGATATATCTTTGTTCTCTAGTGATGAATATCTCACAACCATGTGTTGCCATATTTCAGATTATTTGTCTCATATGAATATCATGAAAGGTAAGACATTATTATTCACTCAGTACTCGGTGAAACAGCTCCTTCAACCTTTAATTGGCAAAGAACTTTTCATGTCTCCTTTGTATGAAAAATTTGCAGAAAAACATGCAAACATGGGAACTGGTACAGACTACATGTGTTCTGTTTGGGAGAGTCACCAAAATTATTCAAATTTTGTGCTTGTCAGGTGATTGACTGTTAACATTGCCCATGGTAACAACCACTCTGCTCATGCTTATTCATTGAATGAATATGCAATTGGGGTCACATAGAGTTCATGACTAGGTCAATTAGATTGCCCAGTTTCAGGACAGCCAATGTAATCACTGTTGAGAAATGTGATTCTAACCAAGACTTTCTAAACATAAACAGGGAAGGGGAGGACTTCTGCCTCATTTTCTCCACCTATCCTTAGGTGTAGATATTTGTTTTGGCAATATTATCTCTACCTATCCATAGGTTGAGATATTTGTTTTGGCAATATTATCTCTACCTATCCTTAGGTGGAGATATTTGTTTTGGCAACATTATCTCTACCTATCCTTAGGTGGAGATATTTGTTTTGGCAATATTATCTCTACCTATCCTTAGGTGGAGATATTTGTTTTGACAATATTATCTCTACCTATCCTTAGGTGGAGATATTTGTTTTGGCAATATTATCTCTACCTATCCTTAGGTGGAGATATTTGTTTTGGCAATATTATCTCTACCTATCCTTAGGTGGAGATATTTGTTTTGGCAATATTATCTCTACCTATCCATAGATGGAGACATTTGTTTTGGTTATATTATCTCTAACTATCCATAGGTGGGGATATTTGTTCTTGGCATTATTCTTCTTTTATTATTCTTTCACTTTTATTATTCTTTCAAAGATATGAGACAGGTGACTCAGCACTTTTCAGCTGGGCATTTAAAACTTGGGATAAAATACCCTAAGAAAATTATTGATTTGTTTTGTAAGTGTATGATAACTGAAAGTACAGGACAAACTTAAATGAAAAAACACCCATAATATTTACCGATAACTGTGAAATAATTCATATTTGCTAATATTTCAATGATTTAAAGTATATATCTAGGTATCATTACATTTTCATTTAACCCTAAGTCCTTCAGCTTGATAGTGCTTTGACATTTATTCTTTAGAGGACCACTTCATTATGTGTTATAAAAATTTTCATATTTCAATATACATGATCACATACAGGTGTCAACAGTAGAGGGCATACCAAGTCTGTTTCCATGACAACCAGCAGTGATCGTGAAGTGAGTAATTCATCAGCGAACTTACAAGAAGATAATATACCCATACCAGGATCCAGCGGGGACTTTGTTCATAATCCGAACATATGATATTACTTATCACCTGGGGGAGCCATAAAGACGCCAAATCAACATAGAAGGCTGAAAGTTCATTAAAAGTAGCTTGTAAATGGATAGCCAGCCTCCCCATAGGTGTCTGGCCATACCCAATTATACGCCAGCTCACTGTATGCAATTTACCACCAATGTAATAGCAAGACAACCAAATTTAGTGTTAAGTACTGAAGTCACCCCTGATATGACCTACCAGACATGCTCTTACAATGGCAGAAAGCTCAATCTTGCCTGCATTAAGTTTATATGACCTTATTAGCTAAACAAGCCAGGCCTATGATTATTAAGTGCTTATACCTTCAGGTTTTAGATTAATCCAGACCTTGCAAACAGTTCTTACCTATGTTTGTCATTGCTTCTCGTTCTGTCTGACTGTCAGTCTCTCTATACTCTCCCTGTACACCTGTGGGTTTTTTTTTTTAAATACATTTCCAATAATAGGTGTATTTTCTCACGCTATTTATTCATTTTGACTGAATATGAAAGTGTCCTAGCAAATTTAACTCTGCACACAGACTTACTTTCTCCAGTTCACCTGTTTTATACTTTGTACTTTGTTATGGTTCAGTGTGTGAGTAAACACAGTCCACGAGTGTCTGTTTACTATAACAAGAGGTCCAACCTTGAGGCAACTTCCCAACAAGGAGAAGAAACTTGAAAAGAACAAGGGACCTATGGGTCACGACGCTCAGCTGTTATATATGATAAAACTAGATGTGTCTGAACGACACGAATGCCCCCGCCTGGGGCAAATTAGAAACATTTGTTAAATTTTTTTAAGTTCAGGAAGTGTCATATGGTGAAAAGTAGGTCAACAAGGGCAAAATGCAAACTCGATCAAGCAACACACCAAAAATCAGACCAGTATCTGCAGACATTGTGAAAAAAAAATCCATACATGTGCATTTTTCATAAAAATTTCTGTCTTTCATGAAATTTTCTGTTTAGGAGCCTTAAAACAATCAAAATTGGTCAACTGGGATGAAAAGGGAACTCCACCTGTGACTGGTCATTATCTGCCCACACACAAAAAATCATGGCAGTATCTGCAGGCATTTTGAAAAAAAAACCTTACATGTGTATTTGTCATGAAAATTTCTATTTTCATGAAATTTTCTAAGTTAAAGAGCCATAAAACAGTCAAAAGTAGGTCAACTGGAATGAAACGCAAACTCGATCTGTAACTAGTTAATATCTGCCCACACACCAAAAATCAGGCCAATATCTGCAGGCATTGCGAAAAAAAGTCTGTACATGTGTGTTTGTCATGAAAATTTATATTTTTCATGAAATTTTCTATGTTTAGGAGCCGTAAAACAGTCAAAAGTAGGTCAACTTGAACGAAACGCAAACTCGATCTGTAACTAGTCAATATCTGCATACACACCAAAAATCAGGCCAATATCTGCAGGCATTGCGAAAAAAAGTCTGTACATGTGTATTTGTCATGAAAATTTATATTTTTCATGAAATTTTCTATGTTTAGGAGCCGTAAAACGGTCAAAAGTAGGTCAACTGGGACGAACACGAACTCGATCTGTAACTAGTCAATATCTGCCCACACACCAAAAATCAGGCCAATATCTGCAGGCACTGCGAAAAAAAAAGTACAACTGTTCGATTTCGGAATGACGGAAGGACGGAAGGACAGAAGGACGGAAGGACGGAATGACGGACATGGGTAAAACTATATGCCAACTATAGGCATAAAAATATTATTTAGAAATGAGGTACATGCTGGTTTTGTGTGGTATAAAATATAAGCTGTATTATGAGTTGTTGTTGTTTAGCTTATGTATGATTTTGATAGTTCCTTTGGAGACAGGGAAGAGGATTGATTTCATTTATTTTATTAACAAATGGAGTACTATTGTCACACAGATTTTGACTTGGCCATATAACTTATAAGCAGAACATATGATATAAGAGTTTAACTATTTATTAAAAAAAATTACAAATATTGTCCCAAATATAATTTTTATTAAAAATAATAAGAGAATCATATGATTTTTTAAAATGAAATATAACTGAAATGATTATTAAAATAATATTAAAGAATATATTCATGAATGCATTCATGAATACATTTTGAAAGTATTTGCACGAGTATTCATATACTTTCATTTTTACCTGAATTCCCATTCTTTATGCAAGAAATTTTATAATGGAGTACATAATCATATTCGTATTTAAATACAACCACAAAGTATTCGCACCATGTCTGATATTTATTCAGTTTTCACCGAACAATGATGTTGAGAATCCAGAATATACAAAATTCACACATTTAAATAATGATCATAAGTACCTGGTTTTATGGTTTTTTATTTATATTAAAAAATAACTGTAAAAATTCATTTTGGACTAATTTCACATCAATGTACACACTAGACACAGTAGGAATCTAGATTAATATTATCAACTGCATCTTTGTCTATCATTAATTTCCTTCATATGATCCCTAATGATTAGTAATGAATAATATAATTTACTTCTTTATCATTAAAACTGAACTGAAAAATGCCATAGGTGACTGCATGGTGTTATTTGGAATATGTGACATTCTACCCATCGATACAAGATTCTTATATCATCAGTAACTGCAAGTTAATTTCCTGTTATTATAAACTAACAAATTCCTTTTCTATTTTTCTTTAATTTGTTATTAAAAACCAATAAAAATTTATTAATTTATTGTTTATTGTTATATTGTTGGTTAAAACTACTAGATGAGTTGGGACGGACACCTGGATCAACTGTGGCTGGCCATAAGCTGCCTGGATTCCGTGTATGCCTCGCCTCAAGCATGCATAATACAGGTGACTCAAGAGGGGCTGGAGAGAGCCAAAGTCTGTCAGGGTCTCATAAAAAAGATTAATAAAAGCTACAATTTTTGGCCAATTTCTTTCAGCTTTCTAAACTAAAAAGCTGAAATCCTTATGTGTGCATGATATGAAAATTATATCAACAGTGCTCACGGGAAACAAACGTGCCATGGTCACAGTTGGGCAAAATTTAAGGTACTAATTTTATATTTATACTAATAACTTATAAAATTTGAAAAATTCAGAACTAATTTTGGGTATTCAATTGAATCTTGATTAAATAATGTTACATCCCTGACAAAAAATCTCTAGCTTCAGCAATGCCCTTGTTAAGGGAGTAAATATATTTCTTGATTTTTCACAAAGTGCATTATGTTTGGGCCCATAACTTAAAACAACTACGCAATACTGACATCATTCTGGCATGTTCATAGAGATTGAAAAATATGTATATTATTTATGATTAAAGTCCGATCAGTGGTTTTGATATTTGGCAGTCTTGAAGTGTAACAATGGGTTTTTAATGGAAAAATGAAGTTTTTCATTAATATCTCGAAGGTATTAAGTCCTAGTGACCAAATTCTTGGCATGGTAGGGGATTTTGGAGACATCTAACTGTATGCCGAATTTAAGGAACTTAGAGCTGAAGCTGGGGAGCTGAGCTCTTGCAAACTGCATAACACTAGCTTGATGTAAACAATATATTACATGGTGCTTGAAAACTTGAATAAAATCTACAGTTTTTGATCAACTGGTTTCAAATTTTTGGTGTTAACAGTTGAAATGCTAACAAAAACATGCTGTGAAAATTAAATCCACAGTACTTACAGGAAAAAAACGTGCCATGGTCAAATTTGGGCAAAATTTAAGGTACCAATTTTTTATTTTTATTAATATTTTAAAAAATTTAAAAAATGTTCATCTAATTTTGGGTATACAATTTAATTTAGATAACCGTATTATACGTAATAAGCACCCCGGGCGCTCTCAAAATTGAAATTTCCCCAAATCTTTCTTTTACCCTAATAAGCGCCCCCCCCCCCCCCCCCCCCCCAAACCCACATCTGCCAACTACCAAAGTGCGTTACGATCCTCTGACACTGCGACTTGTGTACACGTGGTTGACTTCATTATAGCAATTATAAAAAAAAACTCACGATCTTTAGTGATGGTTGTATGAAGTTTTGAGAAAATATTAACTAATCCAAGCGACAGTTCATGAATTAAGCAAGTTAATATCAACATATTGCAAGTGTTGGCATGGTTACATGGACAGAAAATAAACTGAATACTCGAACCTAATCATTTGATCAAAGCTTGGGCGCCACTGATAAATTACAGAAAAGGACGTCACAACATTAAAAAAAAAATGTAAATTTCACACCCTCAGTACATGCCATATCTGTTAACTATTTTAATGACAAATCGGGAGATTCTAGCTACATGCGAGCGATAATAGCCATGGTGTGCGCAACTTGCCCACAGTGGCAGGGAAAGAATCATTCCAGGCTGACCACATCGGAACAGAAGACATTGGAACAGGCGATATCTGAACAGGTAGCCTGTAACAGACGACCTCTGATCCGACAATTTATTATCCAGATAAATACTGGATAAATACTTTCATGAACAGGTAAAGATAAGTTTGTATTATTCTTTTCATAATGTGTTGAAAAGGATGGGCTTGATAAAGTAATTTAAAGATAATAATTTAAAGATAAAAAGCTCTGAACGGCAGTGAGTGAGCAGACCAATGAGGCCCATTGTCAGAAGGTGTCATGGCTGATTGATCGTACACCTGCGTGCGGCATAAATTTTCTCACTTTTTTCGCCATTTGTAGTTACATTTAAACTGTAACGCTACTTTGATTAAATTTTAAAAAAAAATCTAATGTTTTGAGACAACCAGTTGATCACATTGGTACTGAGAAATTGCTTCCCATTCTGTATTAAAAACTGCAAAAGCCCTTTCACAATCTAAGCCGAACGATGTTGGAATAAAGGGGCAAACCAGATTGAATGTGCCAAGGGGCCGTTGTCAAGGGGACCACAGCCAGGGTACCACCGAGAATTTGTGTACGGTACTCCACTTGAAAGACACGAGCTTCTGGCGGGTCTTTCTAAACTAGAAGGCATTAATCAATTATTTTTGACCAAGTTCTAACACTTTATAGTGCATTTCTGTCTGTATGTTTTAATGAAACAAGTATGCAATGGATTTCCAATCATAGAGATCATAAAAAGAAAATACTGGTTGGCAGAACAGAGATAAGGTCGGTCGGAAACCGGAAGCAGAAGACTGGACCTGATTTTATCAGCATATCTTTCCAATGAAAATGGCGGATAATTGAAATTATTTTCTTTTAGAATTGTGAAAAGGGAAAAAGGTGAATTTCGCTTTATACTGTTGGATGTATTTCGTATCAGTGGGAAAGTGACCAGCGCCGCTGATTTCCCGCCATAGACCTGGAATTCTATCGGACAATGTTACATTCCCGGTCGGGAATCGATTCAGGCATTTAGAATTCCTGTCATCAAAATAGAATTAAATATTTCGACCCCTGTTTATTTTTTCTCCACAAATATTTCAGACAGTGTGGGAACCAGTATAAGCACATTCGAAATTGTCCTGGGTATAATCAGTTAATCGTTGTTTTTTTAAAGAATTATCCATTTCATATGAGTTATTGGGTGTTAACAATAAAAAATGTCATGGCCCGGCGCGGGTATTTTTCAACACACAGCGAGGTCACAGGGCTATCTGGAGCGAATGTTCATTGAGGAATTCCTATTCATATTAAATCATGTGAAATCATAGAATTGAGCGTTGTAAATACACAATTTACATCTTGACATTGCTGGGAGCAGGAGTAATACAGATCTTATTTAAGGCTGTTTTGGGTGGTATTACGGTGCAAAGCCAGAGGGATATTTGTTCCATACCAAAGGATAATAGAGAATCTAATGTTTTAAGAACGTTGATCAAATCAATTGAGAATCGACGATAACTGCGAGCTCTACGTACTGCGGTGGCAATAAGACCCCAGCTCATTCAGGTCACCCGATTGGCATGGCCACCTGCAGGGCCGGCCTTCACGGACACAGTTGGCCATTGTAATCTATGATACACTTGACCACTGACTCTGCAACTATTATTATTATTATATAAGCTTGGCGGGGAGAAATGAAAGTATAACGTTGCACCACGTTATATTGGCTAGGGAGAAAAGTGAGGTTCATCCCTTAGTTTTTTTTTTAATGTGATCTCCTTCAAAATCCGTTAGTGTGGGGGGGGGGGGGTGGAGGGAAGGGGGGGGGGGGGGGGCGCTTATTACGGAAGGGGTGCTTATTACGTCGAATACGGTAATTAAAGTTATATTACTGGAAAATAGGTCCATAGCTTTAACATTTTTTGTGTTAAGTGATCAAATATCTTTCCTGAATTTTTACAAAATGCATTATGTTTGGGCCCATAACTTTTTTAAATTAAATAATACAGACATAATTTCTGACATGTACATATGAACTATATAGAGGAATATTTATGGTCAATATGAGGAAAAACAGATGAGTTGTTTTGATATTAGGCAGTCCTGAAGTGCAAAAATAGGTTTTAAATAAAAAATTGAGGTTTTTCCTTAATTTCTCAAAGGAACGAAGTTGCAAAGACCCAGTTTTCGGCTTGGTAGGAGATCTTGGGGACATCTAACATTATGCCGAATTTTGGATTCCTAGGTCTTACGGTTTCAAAACGTGCCACATCTACGGACGGACGGCAAGACAGACGGACGGACGACGGACAATGGACCACGACTATAGCTCAGATGACTTATAGTCAGCTGAGCTAAAAAAAACCAGTTAGAAGCTAGAAATCCTGATTTGTTAAGTTGTTCAGTATGGTTTCCAGGTGGCATGCCTGCTATGTTTATGTTTATGGCACTGATCATGTGTGGTGCAAGTTGTTTGCCAATTGTATACAGGAGTTAGCAAACAGATAGAGAACAGAATATTAGTAGATACCATAACGTTTTAAAGAGGAAACTCTATATTTCATGTAAATTTAACACACCTTGTATGTGAATAGGTCCCTTTAATAATGTTATATTTTTAAAAATGCACTTAAGCTTAATATTTACCTTATTTTTGCTGTGATTTGTGGTGATTGTCTGATTACAAATTATTGATCTTCTTTTAAGAATGAAACTTGATTAATTCATAATAAAACTTGACTAATTAAATATGTTCAGTATTTAGCAATAAGAAATATAAAATATATATGAAGATGTAAATTATTTTAAAGAGGAATATTTATGAATATGCATGTGTTTTAAAAGGTCTCTTCACAAGAAAAAAAGTATATTTATGATGTGTTTTTATACAGCTCAAGAAACAAACTGTTATCTGATCTTTATTTGATTTATCAGTAAAAAAGTCAAAACTTGGTGAAACCCCTATGATAATGAATAACCTGAGAATGCCTTAAGTAGGCAGTAAGGTTCTAATTCTGTTCTCCATTCAATTTACATCAACTCCAGTAGTTGACTGCAACTTTCAGCAATGACTATATTAAATATACATGGAATACCACATGAGTTGGATAACTGAATTTGTTTTAGTTTACGGAATAATTATTCTATATACTGACAACCATTTCATAATGTTTTCAAGAGCAGGATTCACTGCTACATGAGCCAATTCATTAGATAACTTTCCAGTAACAGTTGGTGGAGAACCTGGAATGCAGACTTATTAACTCATCAGAGCTCCTAGGGAAAAGGGTTAACAACAATATCTAATTCATTATCAAAGTGACCAGAACATATTATCATCTATATTGTCTTCAAGGCTGTAAAGAGATTCAGACTTGAGACTTTAAGCTCTCAAATCCAACAGTTTAACAACCAGTTTACTGTTACTCAGGATATTCACTTAGTGCATGGAGCTGGGTGGAGTCCATTAGGTTTATGAGTGCAATGCCTTGCTGAATTAGCCTGTCATGTGGTCTGTTGTGTGCCTGGAGAGAATTATGATTTAATGTTCACACAACACTTACCGTTGTTCCATCTACTGTTACAGAGACTTTGGATTTGCTGGACAATGCTTCCACAACGAGTCGTTTCGGTAGCTCATGCAGCTGTTTCATATTTCTTGGGGCGTGGTTGACTCCATAAGTGTTGCCACCGTGCTCTGTAAAACAATTTAATTACTACATGTATAAATAAATCAATATCGCAAGGTTCTTTATGGCATACTTGAAAAACAATTAATTGCCTCTGCTAGGAGGATATGCTTTCATTCCTGTTTGTGTGTTTGTGTTTGTTCATATAACTCACACAATCATGAACAGAATCTCATGAAGTTTTCAAGGCATTTTGGGAATGGGCCAATGAAGAATCGATTAGATTTTGGTGTGGATTTGGCTCATGACCCAGATCCAGGAATGTCTTCCGGGGATATTAACAAATGTGCAGTCACAATGCCCAATGGAACATAGGCATATGGGCCAAATAAGTGAATGCAAACACTTTTTGGGGAACTTATACACCAATGAACCTGGAAATATGGGCGAGTAAGTGAATGAAAACAAGGGATGAGGAGTACACCACATTAAAGACCACCCACATGGCAGAGGCCTGCATTCATGAGAATGCATATTACTAGTTTCTCAAGATACAAATCACAAAAAGAATTTTTTATTTACGAATCACATCAAATTTCTCTGATAAATTTTTTCAACATTGTTCATTTTTTCCTCATACGAAAACTGAACCAACAGAACAGACTCAACCAGGTACCTGCAATTCTCAGCTTAGTTTCACCTGAGACGTCTTGTAAACTGATCATTACAAAAGTGAAAGTTAACTCTTCAATTCTTCAACTTCCTCATTAATACAATATACTGACAAAGTATTCGGCAAAATGTTAATATGGACTGTCAGCAACAGATTAATATAATATAAATAAAATATTGATATTCTGTATGAAAAGAGACCCTGTAAATTTGTTAACTGCATCTGGATGTGACATTGGGGAAGAGATTTGTTTTGATGAAGATATCAAAATGGCCACCTTAGTTGAGCAGTATTTGATTACACTCCCCATGCAGTGGTTATAAACTGCTGTATCTCAAAATCTCCTTCGTTTTACCGCTGCTTTGTATTACAAGATTCTCCAGGTCTCACCAGCAGGGCTCGCACAAGGCACACAATTGTTATAAGACAAATGAAAGCATAGTATTCCCTTGTGCATCCAACTCCAAGTTTCAAATCCACACCACCAGTTCCATTGGTCTAATTCTTGGCCTTGTGCCAGCTCTGGTGTCAAGACCACAAAAAAATTGCTAAAACTAGATGTGTCGGAACGACACGAATGCCCCCGCCTGGGGCAAATTAGAAACATTTGTAAAATTTTGAAAAATTTTTTAAGTTCAGGAGGTGTCATATGGTCAAAAGTAGGTCAACAAGGGCAAAATGCAAACTCGATCTGTAACGGGTCATTGTCAAGCAACACACCAAAAATCATGCCAGTATATGCAGGCATTGTGAAAAAAAGTCCATACATGTGCATTTTCCATAAAAATTTCTGTCTTTCATGAAATTTTCTATGTTTAGGAGCCGTAAAACAATCAAAAGTAGGTCAACCTGGATGAAACGCGAACTCGATCTGTAACTGTCATTATCTGCCCACACATAAAAAATCAGGGTGGTATCTGCAGGCATTGAGGAAAAAAATCAGTATATATGCATTTGTTATGAAAATTTCTTTTTTCATGAAACTTTCTATGTTCAGGAGCAGTCAAATGGTCAAAAGTAGGTCAACTGAGACAAAACAAGAACTCGATCTGTAACTGGTCATTATCTGCCTACACACCAAAAATCAGGCCCGTATCTGCAGGCACTGCGAAAAAAAGACCATACATGTGCACCTTTTTATGAAATTTTCTATGTTAGAGCACCGTCAAACGGTCAAAAATAGGTCAACTGGGACAAAATGTGAACTTGATCTGTAACTCGTCATTATCTGCCCACACACCAAAAATCAGGCCAATATCTGCAGGCATTGCGAAAAAAAGTCCGTACATGTGTATTTGTCATGAAATTTCTATTTTACATGAAATTTTCTATGTTCAGGAGCTGTAAAACAATCAAAAGTAGGTCAACTGGGACGAAACGCGAACTCGATCTGTAACTGGTCAATATCTGCCCACACACTAAAAATCAGGCCAATATCTGCTGGCATTGCGAAAAAAAGTCCGTACATGTGTATTTGTCATGAAAATTTCTATTTTTCATGAAATTTTCTAAGTTTAGGAGCTGTAAAACGGTCAAAAGTAGGTCAACCGGGATTAAACGCCAACTTGATCTTTAACTGGGTATATCTGCCCACACACCAAAAATTAGGCCAATATCTGCAGTCATTGCGAAAAAAAGTCCGTACAACTGTTTGATTTCGGAATGACAGAAGGAAGGAATGACGGACATGGGTAAAACTATATGCCATGGCCACTTTGTGGCGGGGGCATAAAAAGCAGCAGTTAAAACTAATAAGATCTGAAATGACTGCAGTGTAAAACCACTGCATGAGAACTGTAGCATTTAAATTGCCTTGAAATATCTTGACAGTATCTCAGTATTTTTGTCACATTGTTTTTAAGAAACACAGATTAAGAAGATTGATTTTTTTTGTCAGAGCAATCAATAATCACATTGATTCATGTCAGAGCCATCAATATCACACTGATGCTTGTCAGAGCCATCAATATCACATTGATGCTTGTCAGAGCCATCAATATCACATTGATGATTGTCAGAGCCATCAATATCACATTGATGCTTGTCAGAGCCATCAATATCACATTGATTCTTGTCAGGGCCGTCAATATCACATTAATGCTTGTAAAAGCCATCAATATCACATTGGTTCTTGTCAGAGCCATCAATAATCACACTGATTCTTGTCAGAGCCATCAATAATCACATTGATTCTTGTCAGAGCCATCAATAATCACATTCATTCTAGTCAGAGCCATCAATAATCACATTCATGCTTGTCAGAGCCATCATTATCACATTGATTCTTGTAAGAGCCATCAAAACTCACATTGATTCTTGTCAGAGCCATCCAAAATCACATTGATTCTTGTCAGAGCCATCAATAATCACATTCATGCTTGTCAGAGCCATCAATAATCACATTCATGCTTGTCAGAGCCATCAATAATCACATTCATGCTTGTCAGAGCCATCATTATCACATTGCTGCTTGTCAGAGCCATCAATATCACATTAATGCTTGTCAGAGCCTTCAATATCACATTGATGCTTGTCAGAGCCATCAATATCACATTGATTCTTGTCAGGGCCATCAATATCACATTAATGCTTGTAAAAGCCATCAATATCACATTGGTGCTTGTCAGAGCCATCAATAATCACACTGATTCTTGTCAGAGCCATCAATAATCACATTGATTCTTGTCAGAGCCATCAATAATCACATTCATTCTAGTCAGAGCCATCAATAATCACATTCATGCTTGTCAGAGCCATCATTATCACATTGATTCTTGTAAGAGCCATCAAAACTCACATTGATTCTTGTCAGAGCCATCCAAAATCACATTGATTCTTGTCAGAGCCATCAATAATCACATTCATGCTTGTCAGAGCCGTCAATAATCACATTCATGCTTGTCAGAGCCATCAATAATCACATTCATGCTTGTCAGAGCCATCATTATCACATTGCTGCTTGTCAGAGCCATCAATATCACATTAATGCTTGTCAGAGCCATCAATAATCACACTGATTCTTGTCAGAGCCATCAATAATCAGACTGGTTCTTGTCAGAGCCATCAATATCACATTGATGTATGTCAGAGCCATCAAAAATCACATTGATGCTTGTCAGAGCCATCAATAATCATACTGATTCTTGTTTGAGCCATCAATATAATCATATTAAATCTTATCAGAGCCATCAATATCATATTGATTTTTGTCAGAACCATCCATAATCACAGTGATGCTTCTCAGAGCCAGCAGTATGGTAGTCATACTGGTCCTTTTGCATTAATCAATATACAGTGGAACCTGTCTTGAAAGACCACCCGTCTATTAAGACCACCCTTGAATGAACTGATTGCTTTCAGATTGGTTATAACTGACCTGTCCAAAAAGACCACCTGTGAACTAAGCCCTCTTTTGGCCAGTCCTGTGGGTGGTCTCCTAACACAGGTTTCACTGTACTGATAAACCAATATATCATGCCAGCGCTTCTGGTGAAAATGAAAGACATTTATTAAACCAGACAGACTACATAAAGGTCTGGAGCAAAGACCTCATGTCAGTCTCCTTTATATACTGACACCAGTAAACACTATCCTTTTTAACCCCCAGAACCTGACACCAATGAATTATTTAGATGCAGAGAGTGTAACCCTAACAGACCAAGAGATCACAGGTAAATGGAACAGGCTGACCGATTCATCCAGCCATTCTGACGTCTTTTACGATCCATCAGTTATTTATCCATACAAGCAGGGGACTCGTACACCATCATGGATTGCCTTGGTCCAAACTGGAAGCAGTCATGATGGGGAACCATTATATTCAGCCCATGCCCATCCTCTTTTAACGCATGTGCTATTCTCAGCACAACAAAGGTCGCCATGAATGTAAACAAGTCATCAGCACCCCTTTGTATAATCTACCGTGCTTTGAGTGCATGGATTAATGAAAATATACAATTCTTAATGCACTGTCTGTTGACATCAACGTTTGAATGCATACCTTATGAGTAATGAGGAAATTAAATACCTGACTAATATGGAAACTAATCTTTATAGGATAAACATCTCTCAATTTACATATCCACTGTGTCTTAATATGCAACAATGGAATTGGGAAAATAATGTAAACAGGAAATTCAAACAAATCTTGGATGCATTTAAACTGATGTTACTTGACAGAAAAGACAGACATGATCACACATGACTTCATCTGAACAAAGTTTGATATTATAAAGATACAGTGGTGTATTCATGGTGTAAAAAAATTGTGATTTTAGTTTTGTGGGTTCCATTTTCAAGATCTTATAATGCAAAAGACCTCTATACAGAGTATAACCATTATTATGTGTACTGATTATATCAAATATTATATGCACGAAATCTTATTAACAATTTAAAATATATTGTTTAATTGATAATGGCAGACAATTACTTGAAAAGATCTTATATCAAATAAAATATAAATATTTGAACATACACAATCTATTTTTTTTAATGTCAACCTTTAACTTTTCAGCTTTGTCTTTGAAAATAAAACCTCTTGTTCTAATTTTTTTTTGTATTTTCATCATTATTCCCCTTTTGCAAATATTGTGAATTTAAAATCCTTGTGAACATAAGGCAACCACTATATGCATATCTACCTAACAAAGGGTTACAGGAACTGAAGTCAGTTGAATGACAGGACATATATATAAAAACAAAACATGTCTGTTCAGAAACTGATGTTTATAGGAGGACTTCAGTGTATAACAAATACGTGAAGAGTGTATGAACAAGCTTGCAAGATGGTGGTAGAAATCATTGAGTACAAGCAAATTCGTGGAATTTATGTCCCCCCCCCCTTCCACCTCTTGTTATTTTAGCTTCCTGTGATCTTCATGCTTGGATTCTAAATATGTTTAATTTTTTTCCCTTGAAGATGTCTCCACCTGTTATCATGCCTGTGTATTAGTTTTCTTTGTCCCCTGAAGATGTCATAATTTTTGTTGTGAACTGGGAACAAAAGCAAATTTTTTTGTTTGTTTTGGAGCTTGTGATAATAAATTTTTCAGACAGACACTCCCAAACCAATCCCAATCAAGGTATGCATGAGAGCAATCACTGACCCAAATTTGTGATTTGGTCAGCAGAAGCATGGGACAAAATCATTTTCACATATGAACAAGGACACATGCACCTGATAGGTTTCTGTCAGAATATTAAGTTTGTACTGGTATGAGCATCATAAGACAACCTAAAATTAATAACAAAACTGTTTACACCAGTTCCAAAAGTATGTGTGTGTAAGCCTTTTGATTGGTTTAGTTGTTTTTTTTATAATTCAAGGAATAGCAAGCTGTGTGATCAATTTAGCAAGGTCTCAGGAAGTTCAGCTGCCAGAGCCTTGTTGATTAGAAGATGTACATGATGTAATAAGGTTCTGCATGCATTTGTCAAAACCCTATGCATTGACCCTTGATGATGGTGAAATGACTAGAACACACTGGGAGCAAACTGTATTTGTTTGTTAATGAGAGAAACAGTCATATAAGCCATAAAGAAATTATCACATGACCTGGTCTCATGAGAGCCCTTGCTGCAGGTGTTTGTATAGATTTGTTGGATATACTTATACTGAAGGCAACATATAAAATGATCAAATAATAGAAGAGTATAATATCATAATAAAACATTAATTATTCTTTTCTCTGAGGAACTTTATTTGACAAAAATCTCATTATTATACATTGAAGAAGCAGTAAGATAAACCTCTGGCTTTTTTACCATCTATAAATTTGGCCTCATGGATTTGTAACATATATTGTGATTAATTATTCAAAGAGACAGAACTATTGTTTTCAGCCTCAATATTTCTGGTTGTTAACCTATTCATGCAGCATTCAGACAAATACTTTGCTTCTAAATATTTATAACAGCTTTGATTTATAAAGAATCTCAAAGTCTGTGGTTGCATGGCTTCATAATTCACCAGGCTAAAATTTAGTGATTTCTTCATTTGAACTATTCACAAAGGTTTCATTTTTTTCCCAATCACACCAGATAAAAATAAAATTTAGTACAGCAATATTTGTATTATTTATACGATATGAATTAATCCCAAACTATCTCACTAATTAATTTCTGTTACAGTCATATGCATTATATAATAACCTGTGTCACAGTCTATAAATCCCTGGTGATTACTGCACGTTTTGATGTACAATAAGGATAAGGTTGCTGATTAATTAACCATGTTCCTGAGGTGTGATATCCAATCCCTTTGTGCAGATGCATCACCCCCTCTTGTTGATCTAATAAGTTAATGGGTACCTTATTCCAAAGAGTCTCATATTTGCAATTATTTTCCATTTGTGAATGTTGTGAAATTAAAAGCCTCATAAACAAAAGGGCAATCACTGATTACAAATCCTGTTTCAGTATCTTTGTGACTTCATATTAATGTAGTCAAGGATCTTTTGCAGCATTTTTTCAATCCCAAACATTTGGCCTTTAGTTAGCATTTAACTTCTGCTAACTGCTCAAGGTTGGCATATATAAATATTACACAAGACTGTATGACCTTTTATTCATAAAAAAAAGGTCTTTTCATGAAACTGAAAGAACAAATTATATAAATTTCCTCTTTAACAGTATAGATATATAATCTTCAGGTAAACTGAATAAAAGGTATACATTACAAGGAAAATGATCAATGTCATTTTAAAAGAGTGAAACATTAATTTGCATGTTTTTTTAAAATAATTATTATTAGATTTAAATGTGTTATTCCTCCCACAAGATTGCCTGCAGCAAACCATTAAAGAATTCCCATATTTTTAACTGACTTTCAAGGATATATAATGTATAAAACTTTGAACTTGGCCTCCATTCAATCCAGCACAATATGAATTTTACTGAAAACAATTAACAGTTACATTTACAAACACACCTGGACCTGAATGACTTGTCAAGCATAATTGCCCTTTTTCTCCACCCCTTTGAACTAATTATGCAAATGAGCCCCCCAAAAAACACTCCTGCTCAGCAGGCTTTCCAAGAGGTTGCAAGAGCTGTTTATAAGACAACAGTGAAGTTTAAACAAGGGACCCATGGGTCACGGCGCTCAGCTGATCGTGATTGGACTATAAATGTTTCTCCACTGTGATACTATATCGAGTCGAGAAAGCTTATGAATATCATGGACATGTTGGGCTATTATAAAGGAATGTAATGTAATATGTGAGTAAATGATAAATGAAATTACCTGACTGATGGATTAATAGAGTAAAATATTGTGGTTTATTTTTATTTATTTAGGAGGGGTTGAAAATCGTGATATATGTGAGCAAATATGATTGCAATGACAGCAGTAATAAGCAGTAGTAGAATGATGATAAGGCTATTTGTTGAAGGATCTAAATTGTATGGTAGTCTGCAAGCTTTCAATTTGACAGATATGAAGTTATGGTTAACTATGCTGATGAAGTGATTTATGAATTTGTGACTGTATGACACAATATCTCTTTAGTCTTGACAAGGTATATTATTGTGATGCCCACTATGTCTACATATTACACAATATTGACATAATTTCTTGCATGTACATAGGTACCTATGGATGAATAGTTATACAAAATATTAAAGTATGAATATATCTGATTCATCTTGTTCTTGCTTACTGAGGCTGACTTTGGGATGGGGTCGGAGAAGGGAAAAGTGAGGGCAGCACGAAGGTGGATGTAGAAATATTCTATTGTAATGTTTTGCATTTATATAAGAATATGAAAAGCTAAGAGGAAAGGGGCCCTCCTACTTGGTTATAGTAAATTTCTAAATATATGATTGCAAACTAATACTCTGACAAGACTGTCATGAAGAAAAACAGTAAAGTTTTGAGATACTGTGATGCATATGAAAATTTACAGATGGACAGGCAAGTGGACAGAATGGACTAATACCTTTATTTCACTTTCAAGGGAATAATGCATTTCAGTTTATATATAAGCCTATTTGTTTTAAGCATATCCACTTTTTCCATTAAGAAGTTTTTATCTGAATCATTTTTTTTTATTTACAGGTTTTATAAATTTTTTATAAAAAAACTGCAACTTTTGCAACAATTCTAATATTTTAACTTATAATTGTTGCAAAAGTTGCAATCATTATATATAAAGAGTAAAAAACTGAAACTATAAGTTTAAATATTAGAATAGTTGCAAAAGTTGCAATCATCATATATCCAGAGTGTAGCTCATATTGGCTCATATTATGCATACACATATATTTTATTATTTTTTAATCATAAATGTTTAAACTGAATTTAAAAGAAAATAATGCCACAACATGGCATCTATAAGAATATTCCTTGAATCACTATTAAAAAGTTTTGCACACTGGAGTTTTCAGTACATGCTTAATTTTATTCACCAAAATAAAATAAAAGATTCAGTAAATTTGATAAAATAAAACATCTTTTCAAATAAAGTATACACACTGTTGGTTGAATGAGGGACAAACAATATCATTGTGCTAATTACTATCCCAGTTTTAATTTATTACTGGAATTAATAGTCAATTTCACACCTGGTGAAGTTTTTACTCTTCTGAAGTAAGGAATTACTTATCTGATAAACATCCACACTTTCACAGCAATACACCACTTTGTGGACACAATTAAATGTACACTTTAATCATTGTAACCCTGGTGGTACAATACAAAATCTAAAAAGTAGCATAGCCTAGAATAAGAATGAATCAAATACAGAAAATAATAACATTCATCTAGTTTATGCACCATCTGGGGGGGGGGGGGGGGGGGAGTGCAGGGCAGAGGGGAAGCCTGCTGGTAGTGGCCAAGCTTAGCCAAGGCAAGCTGCCTGGGGTGTGTTACATAATGCAAGTGAAGGCTGTACTACTAGGTGGGCTAGATGTAAACAACACTTGACATGGTGTATGAAAACGTGAATATAAGCTATTCTTTCCAATAAATTTCTTTGAAATTTCAGATTTTAAAAGATTAAATCCTTATGTTTATATGCTGTGAAAATTAAATCAACAGTGCCAAAGTTGGACAAAATATAAGGTATTGATTTTTTATTTATGCAAATAATATCATTATCTTTGTGATGTGTTTTTATCATATTTTGGATTATTCAAATTGAATGCAGTGAAAGGTAAGACATTATTTTCACTCAGGAATTCAGCAGAATAGATAATGCAATTTTTTTGCATGAGCGGTTTATACAGTCTCCTTGGTATAAAAAAATACCTGTTTGGGATAGTAACCCAAATTATGCAAATTTTGTACTTGTCAGGTCACTGACTGTTTACATTGCTAACTGTAACCTGACTGGTTGCTGGCAGCTGCTCTGCTCATGATTATTAAAATAATGAATATGCTAATACAGTCACTAAGTTCATGGTTATAGATCATTTGAAAGGACAATGCATATTAAATATGGATTGACTGAATGTCAGCTCTTGAAAAGCAGAGGATATGCCAAAAAACCTAATAATCAGCTATGGTTGTCATAGCTATCTCTAAATTATCTCACTTTCCCATGACTTTTCCTAATATTCACAGAATTCCCTGACTTTTGATTGAATTCCCTGACTTTTCAATAACTCTGAACAAATAATTTTTCCCTAACTTTTCTGGCAACATTGTACCAATATGGCCATTGTCATCTAAAGTCTAATTTTTGAGTTTCACATTTTTTCTAGTCATGCAAAAGATTACTTCTTAATGACTTTTTAAAGGAAATCCGGATCCACCTTTTCCTGATTCTTCAAACACACATAGTAAATGAGACCTGAATAAGCTTCATGTAGCAGTCATGCCAGTCTGGCTTGTGTTGTACGTTCTATATATGTTCTCGACGCTGTCCTGTTAAAATGAACCCCTATCTATTTACCTTGTCAGCCAGGTCTGGCCTACTGTCATTCATATATGCTAAAGCATCATCAAAGAGACTGACAGTACTTAACACACTGTGTCCAATTCCGTAACCCATTGACATTACCACCCAGGCCCACATTAACACTATATATGGCCTGCCTATTACAAACAATAGTTTTTTAAAGGGCAGGCCTATGGACTGGTTGCAATGTGTTTTTCTCTAATGTGAATGAAACAACCATGTACAATAAAACTGATATGTTGTTATTAAATCATCTGAATTTGTGTATATATTATTGGTGTGCCAATTAATTGATAATAATAATGACTGACTGATTGTTTTCTCTCATTATTGATAAAATTGGTTGCATTATTTTGCATTAACAATTATGTATTAAAGTATTTATTTTCAAAGTAGTCATAATAACAAGAACAAGCAAATTTGTGGAATTTATGTCCCTGCAGCCACTCCAGCCTCTTGTTGCTTGCCTTCATAAAATGTTTTAGTTTTTAATTTCCTCTGAAGATGTCTCTACATGTCATAGTGGATGTATTTTAGTTTTCATTGTCTCCTGAAGATGTCTCCACATGTCATAATCACTGACCCAAATTTAAATGAAATTGGATAATATTTAGGAAAGTTATCCTGTAGAAAGAAAATGAGATAGACAGACAGAGGGACAGACAGAAAAACCCAAATCAATGTCCTCCATTTGGACGAAGTTATATATGGTAAATTAGAAGGTACATATAATGATATGTCAGTACCTATCAAGACGTCATAACCAGTCATCAATTTGAAGACTGTAGAGTAAATCTCTGAGGTTCCATTGTAATCTGACATCTTGGTATTTGAAGGGACAATCAACTTCTACATCAAATGCCATAACCACCACTATAGCTACATCCATCCTATCACTTACTACCTATTACTATTACTGACAAGTAATACTTTCCTGTGTCGCATAAATAGTTACAGAAAATCTTATATCAGAAATGTGAAAATCTTATATATGGAGAATTTAAATGACAGAAAAGTATACATTTTTAATAAAGGATGCAATAAAGTTAACTTTAAACCACTGATGAGGAAGTGAAAGGTTTTCTGTTAAGTAGAATATCAGCAGAAGCTGATATAAGCCCTCAGCCAAAAGAACAGTATTTATAGGTGGTAACAGTAACATGTACAAAATATTTGTTCTCTCATGGATTTATATCTGTACATGTCTCAGTTATAAATTTAAATTGGAGAGGTATGTACCATGTTTCAATACAATCCACCTAATGCTTTTAGAAGATATCCTGCTCACAAGGCCAAAGTTGAAAAATCAAATAAAAAATCATTAAAAATCAGGAATTGTAGTAGCACCAGATCGGCCCTCTGACATTATGGCCAGCTTACTGGCTTGCCAGAGTGCCTGGACATCTAACTCTGAGGATCGTATAATAAGGCCCCAGGAGGATGCAAATATTTTTGTCATTTTTGACATCGCCTCATTGCTTACAAGTATCGTTCCACTTCAAATAAACCCACTAGACCTTTTAATAAGGTTCTTATCTCTCCAACGACACCTACCATGTGTGTAAAATATTCCGTTATAACCCAATATATTTGTATATTGTTCTGCATGTACGGGAGATTTCTGCCTAAGGTCTGCCTGCTGACTGTATGCAGAGATACGGTTATAAAGCGAGGCGTGGACTTGCAGGGCGGTTCTAAATTTTGCTTGTGTCATGACTCAGTAGAGGGCCCTAACTGAGTCGTGTTTGTCACGGCTAGAATTGTAGGTGGTGCCCCCAAACTTGTGCAGCAGGTACAGACCATCAGTCCCTATGATCATAGTAAGTTTTGTGAAAATCCACCCAATGGTTCCTGAGAATAAAGCTTCTAAGTGTTTATCTATAATCAGCTCCAAAACATCGAAAAATAGATCAAGGTCACCCATCTTCGAACTTGACCAAGATATTGTCGATATACATCTTTACTGAAGAAATAAAATTCTTATGGTGAATCCTTTTAGAGATATTACCTCACAAGGTAAAAGTTAACAGACGCCAGACAGAGGGACAGACGGACACTTGGGTGACGACAATAGCCCATCAGCCTAAGGGCCGAGGGCTAAAAAGTAAATACATTTAGCATATTTAGCATATATTGCTGGTTCAACCATACATCCTTTCACAGACAATGATGCCATTTTATCTTTTGTGTCCTTCCATTCTATTCTACTCTAAATGACCTTCACCTTTCTAATTTGTCTAATGACCTACAGCACTGAACTCTTACTAATGACAGTCTTAAAGAATTCCTTTCAATGACAATGTTGAACTATATCAAATGACCCTGACCTTTGACAAGAAAACCTTGTCCTAAGGCCACCTGTTTGTGATTTCTTTATTAAACAGAAGAGATGTTGAAGCTAAATTTACTACCCCTACAGGAACATAAGACATTTATTCATGGTAATATATGCTTAATATCTAATTTATGTAACAAAGTCACATTCAGTTGGAAATAAAGTTACATAAAACAGTGACCCAGAGGGCAAAAATGTCCCAACTGAGGATGTCTGCAAGCTTAATTGGATGTCTGCATGGTTGGTGCTATATTCAATATATGGTGTGTTATATATAGTAACTATAACCTTTAATAGTGCAAATCATGCCTCAGTCACTGAGCATGTGTAAATGCCTACTGATGGATCATTGCCTGTGGGATATAATAACGTACTGAACCTTAAGGGGAGTTCCACTTGATGGATGTCCATAGATTACTCGGAGGCAAGAAACCTTCATCTAATGAGGAACATCACTAACAAATGTGAATAAAACCAAAATATATTTATAGTCCCATCATGGTAATAAAAGAGGACATTACCTCTGTGAAGATAATATATCCAGTAACACTGTACTGCAGAGATAAATATTAACTTTATTTTACAAAGTCTGTACAATTAGTTATTATAACTAATATTAGCACTCTCAATGGCTGAAGTGGTGGCCTTCAGGAGTTTCTGGAGGTGGAGGAAACCAGAGAACCCTGAGTAAATAACTGACCTTGGAGGGACCACTACAACCTGTTATCATAGCCACATCCAGTATCAAACCGAGGTGGCCAACAAAGAAAGTGGAGCATTTTTAATGGAGCAAAATACCAGATGGAAAAAGTACTATGATCCTATAGTCTGTTCCAAATACTGGCTCAGAAAGTCTTTTTTTTATCTTAATATTTTGCTATAATTATTATATGTCTGCAAGGTGGCGATGTATTATGTTTCAATTACTGCTGGTTTACTGGTTACCTTGTTAGTTAGCAACTTTACTCAGAAAGTTTACAACAGATTTTTATGAATTTCTGTGTCCAGCTAGGGTTACAACCAGGAAACAATCCATTAAACTTTGGAGGTAACCTGGATCGAAATGTTTCCTAATAAATGAATTTTAACAATTGTAAGAAAGAGTCATATAACCAAATCACTGTTTATCCTGCTTAAAGGTGTGAGGTTTTAACTGGTGTTGGGGGGCATGCAGTTTTATTCTTGCCCACAGAGCTGACCTACCGGTAGCTGTTATATATCCCTTTCACCAATTGGAATGATGTGTTTCGATTGTACAAAAGTGGATGAGCCAGCATCAAATCATGACAAAAAGAAGCCATCATAATGGAACAAAAACATTTGTTAAGAGAAATATGTTTATCAATACTTCACAATGGCTCTCATCACATGGCCATCATCATAAGTAAGAATTATTGGTGTTACTTTTTTATTCACATGCATCCATGGAAGCCCATGTAATGGCAATGTGCAAGGCTTCATACATACATATTCATAATATCAGTAAAATAACCAAATTTATGAACAGAGGGTCTTCAGGGCAAATATTTTATTCTTTTATTATTTCAAAATTAGATTACTGCAAAGCAATCTTATGTGAAATTCCCTCATCATTAGTAAATCAACTCCAAAGTATACAGAATGCTGTGGCAAGAATTGTTTTTGGCTCTCCAAAATCAGCTCATATATAATACACCAATTTTGTATTCTCTGCATTGGTTGCCCATTGAGCAAAGGGTAAAATTTGAAATGTTAATTCTTGTTTTTAGGGCAATAAATAATTAGGCTCCTCATTAAATGCAAGAGCTTATTCACTGATACACCCCATGTAGAAGGCTTACTTTAGCGGCTAAAAACTTACTGATTATGTTCTTTATCAAATCAACCTGTGTGCAAAATCAGGCGTTCAATGTTGTTGGCCCTTAACTGTGGAATGACCTACCAGTTACTCTAAGAGAACCCATGCACCAGTCTCTCAGAATTTAAACTAAATACATATTTGTTCATGGAATAATTTAATGCATAGATATTTTTATACCATGTTTTACATATTGACAGTGAAATGTTTGAACATTTAAGTGAAATGTTGAAAACTTTAACAGATAAAGGAAATATTGATTTATAGATGTCTCATTTAATATTGAAAAATAAAAAATTGAAATATTGAAAATGATTTCCTTATGGACATTAAAAAAAAACCTAAAAGATTAACTAATTAAGTTCAGTAGGGAATCTTGGTATACATTTATTGTTATTTAAGGTTATAGTACGGCTTTTGTTTCTTAGTGCCAAAGTGCCAGTAGTATTCAAACTTTGAATGATTGAGATATTTAAATATTTCTCCTTTTAATGAAACATTATTGAATCATATTTTAGCATTTTCCTATGAAAACGCTTACATCCATATTTGCACTACCTCTGCTGTATGAGGATATACACAGGAATGATCCAGTATAATTATTGTCTTCCTCACACATTGTGTGTTTACCTGAATGAACACCAGATGTTGCTGATAAGCAGAGGCTGTATGACTGTAATTAACAGTCTAATGAAGACATTTTGAGGTATCCCATTCTTAATGAAAATTCATTTTTGTCTCTTTCTTGCCTGAAAACTCAAATCATATTATTTTTTTTTGGTTTCATTTGTTTTAGATACATACACAGAGATCAAATTAAAACATTTGTTTCTGATGAAAACCTTGATGGAAATGATGCTCACAGAAAAGTAATAGAAAGACACATGATTCAACACCTAAACAAAGAATGAAAACAGGATATTAAGTCTGGGCCACAAGAAAGATTGAAAGCAAAACATTAATGAAGGAAAATAATTGAAAATATGCGCAAGTCAGTGTTTCTTTGACATTCTGATGGATGGGGGTAAAAATGGCAAAATAATCGCCGGTCAGACACAGATGGGAAAATGGTAAAAGAAACAGGCTGGCAACATGTCTGATATGGTTTTGCTCAAAATGAGCCAATCTAAGATGATTTATAATGTTTTTTTTTTTGTGTTTGTTCTGCTTTAAGATAAAACTCTTGGCTGGTCTTGAAGAGGCAGCTGCTAATTAAAATAATTCTAAAAATAGCCATATAAGCCACACAGGCATATCTATAGCTGAGGATTAGACCACTTTTGCTGTTGGATTTATTTACTAGGCTACAAGATTCTCTACTTGATAACTAATGCAGATAAGTGTGTTGCCAATAGTAGCCTTAACCACTTGACTACAGCTCAAACAATGGTATCAGATAACAGCCAATCCTGCAATGTTACTTAAAAGTACTACCATATTATTTGCAACCAAAGTTTTATATCAGAGCACATCAGCATCATTAAAGGAGCCCTATCATCTCTCTCACCTTTATAAACTACAGGTAATCCCTTTGAGCTTTTATAGAAACAGGTCAGAAAATGTGGATATCACCTCACACAGGCTGCTTGATTTGTTAATAGTGTGAGGCTGCTTGATTTGTTAATATCAATGTGTTTATAATATGTAGGGGCCCACCAAAATATTAAAAAAAAACTCAACAAGGGCATCTTGTGACAAGTCAAATAAGTCAGAGCTTTGCAAGTGGTGTTTGCAACAAGTGACCTTTCCCTTGCATATATGCAACCTACCACCTTAGGTTATATGTTTTTCCCGTTTGTCAACACAGCTGTGTTTTACAAACATGTTATTGATTAACAAGTTCATACATTCTTCACAAAGGCATTATAAGAACTTTTTATAACCAGAATTACCCTTATATCATTAATATATACACAGAGGAAGCCAGAAATATAAATTCTTTTTTCAAAAGGCAGGTGAATGGGCACCTTTAATTAACAACAATGTTTAATCAATACCTTTCAATTTAATCATCACCTAAATATATTAGTATAAATATACTTCACATCTACTTGGGCCAAGCTTGTACACTGGGCATAACAAAAAATGCCTAGTTAGTTTATTGGCACAAAGATAAATATGGCAAGATATTTGTTGAAATTTATAGGAAAACTAGATCAGTAAAGCCCAAGTCTGTGTGCCAAGTAAAGACAAACTTTTAAGTAAAATAATTAGAATTTATATATAAAGTAGTCAGGAAAATCACCCAATTTTAGGTGTCCTGTAGAAGACATACACACTACATTACAGATAATGTATAAGTCCATCATCTAAATTGACACAATACCTAGAAGAGCGGTGACCATATGTGCCCCTGCACTGTAAATTTTCACCCTAGGGGTTAGCAACAACAACAGGTACTGACAAGGCAATAACCTTGAAAAGTAATTGACCAGGAAGGCACTGTACTGAGAATGGTTTATACTACCTAAACACTATTTGTGAGTTTATATCCCTGATGTCTCTGGCTGGCTTTTCAAGTGCATTGGATTACAACTTGATCTTCTCTCCAGATGTCTGTGTGGTACACAATGGACAGATGTTTTGGCCACATGCATACTATCTCCAGTCTGGCCAGTGATAACCTGACCAGAGGTCTCAGCCAGGCATTTATAGGAGGGATAGTTTGGACAACTTTCTTTCATATTAACTTATCTTTCTATCCATCTCCAACTTCTTTATTTCTTCTTGAGTTGATCATTTCCCTGGGGATTTATTATAACTATTATCATCTCCTTAAAAATTATGAAACCCTTGGAATTTGTGGTGTGACCCTACGAATCCTGCAGAGTTCTGAACAGGACATTTGCAGAACTTTGTTCATGCAGAGACATTACAATTAAGTGCTATGTCATTTTTTGTTCAGAGATATGTCAAGTCATGTTACATTTTGTTCAGAGACATTACAAATCCTGTGACATTTTGTTCAGAGACTTTACAAATCCTGTAACATTTGGTTCAGAGAAATCACAAATCCTGTGACATTTTGTCCAGAGACATTACAAATCCTGTGACATTTTGCTCAGAGACATTACAAGTCCTGTGACATTTTGTTCAGAGACATTACAAATCCTGTGACATTTGGTTGAGAGACATTACAAATCCTGTGACATTTGGTTCAGAGTAATTACAAATCCTGTGATATATTTTGTTCAGAGACATTACAAATCCTGTGACATCTTGCTCAGAGACATTACATATTATGTGACATTTTTTTCAGAGATATTTAGACTGGCCCAGTCAATGAAATGGCTCTGACAGAGATATCAATTGTCTCTCACTGTGTCGTACTTAGTGTCGGTACTGCTACCACGTGGCAACTTACATAACTAATTACCATTCTCTGACCCTCTTATTTCATCGACTGGTAAACTTTGGCCGTACTGGACAGTCAGCGCCACACATTACCGCCTCACTGAACTAAGGTCTTTCCCAGTGACAAAAAGGAGTAATTATAGTGGTCTTTCCCAGAATCTATTTCCAAAACCAACATGGTTAATTCAGTAACCGCCTATTATTGTGGGCTTCCAGCTTGCTATGTATGTATGTATGTATGTATGTATATATAAATATATATATATATATATATATATATATATATATTCCCATTTTATCAGTCTTAATATGTTAAGGTCCTCAGCTATTTGAGTACGGCAAGATTTTTAACACTATATTAAACCCTAAGCCCGAGAGAGTCAGTGTGTCACTGTTTATCAGGCCATTGCTTATCTCAGTAGGCCGGTTTTAAAATGCGTCTTCAGCTCTGCAAATCTGCTTGAGATATTCAGGTCCACAAGCGATGAATGCAGTCAAACTGTTATTTTCATGTACTGGCTGACTGAAACGATCACGACGTTCAGCGTGTTGGCAACTCAACAGTGGCAAAACTTTCATGTGTAACTTTAACACTAACAAATACACAGTACAAAATCGATGCGACATTGGTACAATACACTTAAATTTGCCCATGGACCGTATGTTTGAAAAGCAGAGATATATCATAGGACACGAAGGTCCATGTATGGACTTTCTAAAAACATGCATGATTTCAGTGTGAATGTTACCAAGGGGGTTGAGCTGTCTATTGTCTATGGGACGCTGTTAGCCTCTTCATAGCAATGATGCCATTCACAGGAGGCCAGGTGGCCTGATATGCAAATGCAAGGGAATTGTCAGGAGCCTTGTGACGCCCTAATATGCAAATATCAGGGATTCGCTATACGGATTCGCCATATGGACTTTACAGGGCTTTAGTGATAAGAGCAAGAACTGAGTTACGTCGCGTATATGGAATCAAGTTTCATTTGAAGCATTTTAGCAGTAAACATCAATACACTAAAGCCCAGGCAGGGCTAAGAGACATTACAAATCCTGTGACATTTGGTTGAGAGAAATTACAAATCCTGTGACATTTGGTTGAGAGATATTACAAATCCTGTGACATATTTCAGAGACATTAAAAATCCTGTGACATTAGGTTTAGAGAAATTACAAATCCTGTGACATTTGGTTGAGAGAAATTACAAATCCTGTGACATTTGGTTGAGAGATATTACAAATCCTGTGACATATTTCAGAGACATTAAAAATCCTGTGACATTAGGTTTAGAGAAATTACAAATCCTGTGACATATTTTGTTCAGAGACATTACAAATCCTGTGACATTTTGCTCCGAGACATTACAAATCCTGTGGCATTTTGTCCAGTGACTGGACAAGTACTGTTACATTTTGTCCAGACATAAAAAGTATTTTGCCTTGTCTTTCAGAGATTTTTGTTGGGATATTTTCTTTAAGAGCATTATTAATGCTGTGGAGTTTGGTCTAGACAATATATATTCTGTGAATCTGTCCATTTAAAAATGTCCTGTTCAATTTTATTTGTAAGACACTTTTGCCTGTAGCATATTTTCTATGGTTTTATCAAGTAACGTTTGTCTTAGAATTTTTTTTTGCATCAGAGTGATTAAACAAGAGACAACGTCTAATGACATTGGTGCCTTATATCTGCAGCCGAAGTACAACGGAGGTATATAACACAGCGTTCTTAAAGCATGCCAGAACATCTCCCTCTCAATCATCAGTGCCGGAGTAATCCATCTTACCACTGCGGATGCTGATTGAACAGTTGCTGCGCAGCCAAGTGGTGATAAATAACCCATGTGCAAGAAGATGAACCGCAAAATAGATTCTGTGCGGCGGTGATGGGGGCTGTCTGATGCTGTATCTTATCGGGATGATGGTGACTCTACTTGTTGCTGTTTCTTGTACACGCCTGACAGATTGTCTGTCTGTATGTAAAGTCACCACAAACATGCCGTTTTTCCTGTTCTAGACCGACAGGAAGACCTCAACCAGCAAGTAACTGTTACACAACAACATTAAGGATTCATTAATGCTAACTTTCATACTACACCGAACAAACAGTTTTTTCCATTAGTGTCTGCTTTAATTTTTGTTTGCCTATGCTCATTTAATTAAAATACCGTAGTTTTTTTTTTGCCAACTAGTAAGGTACCTTTTAAAGGTCAGCTTCTTAAATCCAATCATGTCTGAAGGCTGCATTTTTTTTAAAGTGGTAATATAGCCCACATTTCTTATTATAAAAAAATCCATCAAAGTACATCTGAATGATTATCATGCCAGTAAGAAGTGCATACTTTGTTACGAGAAAAAGTGCAGCATTGTATAATGAAAAAAAAAGCTAGCACTCCACAATAACTCAAAATTTATTAGACAAGCTTTGTTTGACTATCCACAATGGAGCAGCATTGTTTAAAAAAATTTCTATTGAGATAAATAATTCATGACAAATTTCTTCTCACTTTCTTTAAAGTTACATTTAATGGGCACATAGTATGTGAAAAAGATTTTTCACTATTTATTTTTTTCATAAACCATTTACTGGACCCATGTATGTGGTATAAGGAATGAGACATGCAGTAAATTTGAATTCTCAGTGGAGAACTGGATCTGCATACTGTGCGTGGTACAGTGCTGTACGACCCCTATTGTAACAAGCAAATTCGTGGAATTTATGTCCCCCACTTCCACCTCAATATGTTTTAGTTTTCATTTTCTCCTGATGATGTCTTCACCTGTCATAGTAACTGTGTTTTAGTTTTCAATGTCCCCTGAAGATGTCTTAACTTGTCAATTTTTTTTGTGAACTGAGAATAAAGGGGAAATTTTTGTTTTGTTTTGGAGCTTGGGATAAAAAATTGTCAGACATGCATTCCCAAACCGATCCCAACCAAGGTATGAATGAGAGCAATCAGTGACCAAAATTTGAATGAAATTTGATAATATTTAGGAAAGTTATCACACAGAAACAAAAACGTGATAGACAGACAGACAGATGGCCTGACAGACAAACCTAAAACAATGTCCCCCGTTCCGTTGAATCGAGGGACAATAATTATTACAATAGATGAAATTATTACAACGGGGGTCATAACAAATGCCCTATGCCCCTAGCTTAACACAAACATACATAAATATATTTAATAAGTTAAAATGGAAATAAAGAATCTGATTAAGTTAACTATCCTGTCATCAAGACATTTGCAAAGTTTTCTCAAGTTTAATTAACATTTAAATTAATTGAAAATTTGAAATTGGGTTAAATTTGACAAATCATACATCATGGTTAAAGTTTTATTTTTGGCAAGCAGCATTTTATCTTCATCAAATTCACATTACTGAAGGGTTTAATTAGAATTAGGGTGAGGGGGCTTTTTTTCTGAAATCACAATGTGTTGCAGTTTGGCAGCTGTTGCACAGTTACTGATCAAAGAGGCACATGAAGCTGGTAAAGTCAGCAAATATGTTACTGTAAAACTTGGTCTAGTAGTTACGGTATGCCAGAAGAACAGCTGCCAGCCTGGTCTCCATTATAAGCAGAGGTGCTGGTGAAGCAAACTGAAAACTGACAGGGCATAACAAAATGCTTCATGACTGCAGTGATGCCAGCAGACACCTCCGGTGCTGCGTAGAGCTGGTTACCATCCATGGGCTTACTTTACCAATGACCTACTGATTAATGGGCTGCCAATGAACTTATGACAAGTAACAATCATTGCTCTTCGCTCCAGACCTTTATGACCTGTGGTGTAATAATACATGATTTGATTTCCATGACATGTTACCACCCGTAAATGTTGGCTCACCTGGATGGTGTTAGGAACCAAGTGGTGTTGCGGTCATTGATTGACAAGCTATAGGACTACAGTTTTTCATGGACCCCATGTGTGTGTGTGTGTGTGTGTGTTTTTGTAAGACAACATAGTAACAGTTGGTAGCTGAGGAGCAGAGGTTTGCATGGTTGAGAAATTGGTGCTTGGTGGTGTAAGATCAACAGCTGGGTCTGCTCTGTAATTTTTTGCTTAAATTTTATCATTTGTTATCATTTTAACATGCAGCATGCAATTAATACATTATAAGAATTAAGACATTAATTGTTTTGTTAGTTAAAGCCAGCTATTCACACACGTTTTCTATAGAATTTATGTAATTTCTGGCTTACTTTCTGAGATCTGCTTACATACTGATGAACTCTATTTAATTCCTATTATATAAACTTCTTATAACCCCTTTATATGAGCTTGTTTATCATCAAGCTGTAAGTAAACACAGCAATGTTGACAAGTGGAAAAAACATGTAACCTAAGCTGTTTGTTGCTTTTGTGAGGGAGTTAAAAAGGTCTATGGATGCTTGGTTATCAGACTCACCAGATTTCCTATGTTTGGTTATTTTGGTGGCCCCCCCCCCCCCAACATTATATACACATGGATATAAACAAAATGAACATGTATGGTAGGATCTACCTTTTCAGGCCTATATTTATTAAAAGGTTCACGTTATCTTATTTAGCTAATAAAACATCAGATATCAGAATAGGCTCCTTTAATGTGTTAACTGTAGAAGACTTTGAAGATGAGTATTGTAATTTTGTCTACAGTGAAACATGTGTTATGAGACCACCCCCTTGGACTGTCAGACCAAAAGTGGTCTTAATTCAGGTGTCTTATCAGACAGGTCAGTTATAAATACTAATCTGAATGCTTTCAGTTCACCCAGGGTGGTCTTAATAGACAGGTGGACTTTCAGACATGTGTGTTTCCACTGTAATACATATTGTATACAAGTTTGCCTTTGTGACAATTTAGGACTGCTGACTGCTGATCATAAAACATGTTTCATCCAAATTTCGATGTTCTGTACATCAGACCTCTTAGTCTTTCCATGTAATGTAATAAAACAAGACTGATTTCTGTTAATTCTTCACCATGAAGTCAGAGCTTAAGAGATCAACTTAACCAACTGATGGGTTGTGCAGGTGATAATTTGTTTAAATACTCTGAAATTTATTTATTATATGAGATGTAATAATGGTAAAAGTGTGCTGACACAGTGGTCAATGTTAAACCTATGAATCACCTGCATCATTTCCACCCTGACCCATACATTAAATATACAGCACACCCTGTAACTTAATAACCAAACTGGTGCACTACCATCTGGGACACTCATGACACACATTTTCTGAGCAATGTTGTGCCAAATTAATGTATTTTGATGCAATTACCCTCGTCTATGTATAAGCTGACACAATAAAAGAGTGCTGCAGGGTCAGAAAAATATAACTCTGTGATTTCAGAATTTATGCAACAGAACAGCCTGGATTAAATGTCAGGTGACTATCCACTTGTCAAACATACCAGAAAATCTAGACATTGTTTCATTTTATTTCATTATATACTTTAAATATTTCATTTTGTACTACATTTTATTATAAGAGAAAGAATTATTTAATTTCAATTTACACTTATTATATGCTTTATTTTATAATATGCTTTATTTCTTTATATTTTTTGTACCAGCAGGTCCATCATAACAATACTTATATGTATAGGAATTTACAATAAAGGTTTTATATTTAACATTAGAAATATTCTGAGACCACATATTTAAATACACAGCTCAGAATCCTAATCAAACTTAATTGCAGCACATAAATGTGTGTCACAATTCACACTCCATGCATCTTTGGATAAAATGCGACCTGTGCTTGCTGGAACAAAGGAGGGCCCTTATAAAGCTGAATGGTATACATTTATACCTCAATGTATTGTTCCTTTGGTGTTTCCTCAAAACTTGAATGGATTGTTCCTAAAATTGGTGTTACCTCTAAACTTGAATCGAATGTTCCTTTGGTGTTACCTCTAAACTTAATAGATTGTTCCTTTGGTGTTACAAAAACCATGTATGTATTTAATCAAATGTATTTAATCAAATCTCTTCATCACTCCTTAGGTAAAATTGCAAAGAGGCAATTCAATCAAAACATTAACCAATCAAAGAAATGAAAACAAAATACCTTGCCCCTGGTGGAAATATAACTATGTAGACATTTGTAATGGAATGGACAGTGGGTAAAACACAGACAACATGTGATCCCTGCTTCTATTATTCCTGCCATCTGTAAAGTTCATGCTGACCTGCTTGAGGTAAACTTAAATCAAAATGCAATGGTGTGGCCTTGAGTTGACCCCCTGAAGGCATGCATCCAACTAACACAATTTAACAAGCTCCAACTGACTTAGTGTATATCACCATTGATTATCATCATGATGCAGTTTTCACTCAGTTAAATACACGGGGGGCCCATTTTTTTCTTTTCATTCATGCTGCCCTTTAACCAAGGGTATAGTGCTGCCATATTAAACTATTCAATCGTACAACGAACAGCTGTAGGGCTGTTCAACCACTATACATGAAGCCATGCAGTGAAGGAAAGGTTGAAAAATTCAAGGGGAAAAATTAAAGGTCAGTTTCACAAAAAAAAGAATGGCTGCCTGTCAGAGTAGTTCATCACAAGCACCTGTTCAGAATTCTGTACAAGCCAGCTAGGCATCACATGGAAGACAAGTCCTTTTTATATGACCTGGTATTTACTACAGAGCGTTTAGTTACAGAGTAATGTCAGGGAATAATAAATATTGCAGGTGTCTCAGGTAAGTTTGTCCACATTCCAGTCCCTGCTCAATCTAAGTGATCATACACAAAACTAAGTACCTTGTGACCCTTATGAAAATCTGGTGACTGTCTGAAGAACTAAATTCTTTAGATAACGTATGGCTTTATGAACACCTTGTGACTGTATGCAAAACTAAATCCTTGTGGTAATGTTTATCTTTATGAACACCTGGTTGCTGTATGCAAAACTAATTTCTTGTGATGATGTATGGTCTTTTGAACATCTGGTGAGTATCTGATGAACTAAACCTTTGTGGTGACATATGAACACCGGGTGAGAGTCTGAAGAACAACAGTCTTTGTGGAACATTTCACACTTACCATTACCTGTTGAAAATGTGAAGTCTAAACCTTATGTGTAAACAATTTATACCTACACCCAGTAACCACAGTGGCAGATTCAGAGGGGGGTCCAAACCCCTATCTTTGAGCCACAACAACCCTTTTTTCAGGGTTTTTTCTTGCCAGGATCCTCCATTTCTGGATCTGTGGACCTTTTCTTAGGTTTTCTTATTAGACTTCATGGGTTGGACCCATCCCCTTCCAAAATCTGACTGAATTTGAGACAATAAGTCTGTATGCTGGGATGATTTGACTGAGAAAACTTTTGTATTCTGCCAAAGTGAACTAATAGCATGAGATAATACACACAGTATTGCAAATGTATGTTGTTTATGTAAAGATTAGACATAGAAGAGATACATGTATCAATAGCATGGGTTTGTAGTTTAAATAAAGATTAGATAAAGAAGACATACCTGTATCAACAGCATGGGTCTGTTGTTGCTGCAGCCTTCTACTGGTATCCATAATGAACATGACGTTAATGATGAGAGTAACCACCAGCACCAGGACCAGTCCTCCCTAAACAAATACAGCAAACAAACAGCATGGTCAGATATGTCACATTAATCAAACATAAACACAACAAAGTAAGCAACAGTGTCAGGTTCATGGTGTACGTAACAGGAAATCTGCATTCTCCTGAATGCACTTGAGCCTCTGCCATTCACTGATATGGCCCATATTCCAAGGTTCATTCATGCAAAAGTGACTGTATGTTTGTGAATATTTCTTGATGACATTCCTGCATCCAGATCATGTGCCAGATCCACAACAAAATCTAACAGATTCTTCATTGGCCCGTTCCCAGAATGAAACGCTATATTTAGTAGATTCCCTTCAAGACTGTATGAGTAATGTTTTGAACAAACACACAAACACACCAACAGGAATAAACACATACCCTTCTGGCGGAGCCAACTACACAACAGTGGTGTCAGGTGTGTACTATAAAACAGACTTTATAAGCAGTACTGTCAAACATGTTGGAGTCATGAAGTTAGGTACTGAAAATGGACCAAGCAAGGCAAAATAAGGCTGCTGGATTTGCCTCTTAATGCAGATCTGCACTAAAATTAAATGGATTCTTTCTTGGCCTATATCTAACCCCTCATTAAAATCTGACTGATATCTTTTAATTCTGAGTAGTCAAAAGCACAAACAAACACATAAAAATAGGTGAAAACATTAAAAAAACATAACATTAACAGAAATGCATACATGTACTTAATTGTGATCATGAACATAATAGAATACAAACAAGGCCTACAGGCCTAATGCAAACCTGTGCAATGAGATTACACAAGGTATAATGCTTCAATGCTGGACCATTACTTTTCAAGAACATGTGTAACATGTATTTGAACAATGCAAGTACTAAACACTAAGAACAAGAAACAATTAAACAAACATCACTGCTGCAATTCTGGCATGGATGCACACAACACAAAAACTAGAATATGGGTAGTCAACAAGTGACTATGTGTATCCTCCAAAATCAGAGTGGGAAAGGTGAAGTGAGGCATGGATTGAGTGGCAAGGGGAAATAGAGTGAGGTGTGTTGCATAATAGCAAGGATGTCTGCAGCCGAAATGTGTATGTAGGTTGCGCCACCTACCACAAAGTCCAGAAAGCTATCCAAGATGTATAAACCTGCAGAATTTTAGGCTGATAAGTCAAACCGATACTGAGATATGAGTGATTTTAGCCCACGGCAGACAAACAGACGGACACTGTGCAAAAATGGTGGCAGGTGGCACCACCAATTTTGTGTATGATTAAGAGTTATGTGAGATCTACACATATGCATAATTTCAGGGGGATATGTCAAACCAGTCCTTAGGTATAAGCCTGAATGTCTGCACAGTATACATAAATGTAGGTGGCGCCACCTGCCACAAAATCCAGAAAGCTATCCAAGATGTATAAAACTGCAAAATTTTAGGCAGATATGTCAAATCACTCCCTATTATGAGTGATTATATCCCACGGCAAACAAACAGACGGACACTGTGCAAAAATGATTGCAGGTGGTGCCACTGCTTTTGTGTATGATAAAGAGCTATGTGAGATCTATAAACATGCATTATTTTTGCCCAATCGGTCAAATGGTTCCTGAGATGTGAGCTTGGATGTCTGCAGCATAAATTTGAATGTAGGTGGCGCCACCTGTCAAACAAGTGACCCATGGGTCATGACGCTCAGCTGCCAAGCATGACCTGTGACATCATGGACTGAGATTCACAACTTCCAGTCAAATTTTGAAGAACCAATTTGCCAATTTGTTGAAAATTTTCTATGACAACAGAAATATATATCACCTATGTCTGGTTAAAACACAGTGAATTGATGGTCTGAGGAAAATGCATGATTGTTAAGCTATCAGGAACTATTCCAACAGCTTGCTTGAAACCTGTCAGTCTCAAAAGGAACACCACAAAGGGCAAATAAGATCAAAATATATAGCAAAAATCAAGGAAATACATGCAAGAATTATTGAGAAACATGTGCTTCTGTATGAATTTTTATTCAATACAAGCCAACTGTACTGCACTTTTATAAATGATGGTAATATTTATTCAGAAATATTTGACCCAATCCTTTACAAGATTACATAAATATACATCCAACTGCATTCACTTTAACTGTTCTTGAGATAATATGATCAAAAGGAATTAAAAGATGGTTGCCTGGTGGCCATATTGGACTTCGGACAAGTCTGAAATCAGACAACAAACATTCTTTAAATCGGACCAAACATTAAAGAAAAATTACTGAAACTGCCCTGAAGAAAGAATTTCTAAGGTGGCTAACTGGCAGACATAATGGATTTCTGACAAGTATGACATTTGATATCCCACATTCTCCAATAAGAGACCAAACTTGGGGCAAATTATCCAGTAATAAATGCCCAAAATAATTCAAAAGGCATGTCCAGGCCCTCATATCAGATTTATAGATATGCAATTGTAAAAAGTGTAAGTCCAATATTTTTATCATCACTCTGCTTTTCAATGGGGTCAGCAGGGTAGGTAAACTGCCAAACCTGAAAGAAAAGAAATGCAGAAAGCATGACTAAGAGTCTTGAAATAAAACAAAAAGCCATCCTAAATGAAGGTACACATCCACATATTATGAGAACAAGCACTTGCTTTTATATGTGTTGATATATATTAAAATATTCAGATATCTAGGAACATAAGTTTATTGCTAGGATTCCATAAAATAAACTGCAAAATGTTCCCATCATCTTATAAATCAGTAGCTAAACCTTAATACTATACTCTCATAGTCTTAATGCCTGGCTGAAGCATTCTGACAACAGTGTTTTTGTTATGAAGTAACGAGGTACTTATCACTGAGCCTTATCACTTAATAGGCTGATACAAAAGGGAGTCATATGTCACAAGTGTCACTCACAATTACAGCCACACAGGGAGATGTACCAGCTGGAGTGGGATGGTTATATATACAAGAAAAATAGAGATGGTCTAAAAAATAAGTAATTGTGAACATCCATGACCTATGACCTTGGCCTTTTGCCCATATATCAACTGGATTCTTTCTAAATGATGGGTAACTACTGACCACTTAAATCTGGTGTAATTACTTGGCAACCAATGGGTGAATAACTTTGACCTGCAACCTTTAACCTGCTGACCAGCTGACCCCAAAATCAATAAGTTATTTATTCAAGCAAAAAAGACCCATAAATATGAAGTTTGAGTCAAACTGAGTGATGCATAGATGTGGCATAAGTGAAAGACTGAAGGTTTGGGTTGAACAGTTACACTTGAAATTTGCTCACAAGCATTTAGAACAATTAAATATTGTGACCTTGACCTTTGACTTTTTGACCTCAACATAAATAGGCCTGTTGGTAGGTGAGCTGTATGTGAAAGATGGAAGGTTTGGGATGAAAATTTTGTCTCAAAGAGTTATTTCTGGGGGGTGCAAACACACCCCATAACTTCAAGAATATAGGTCGCAGTGATCTAATTTCAGGTTTGCAAGGAGATCTTTTTATAACCTCTAAGACTGCATAGGGTTCATGGCCCTAGCCCCTACAGTTACGATTTGTGCCCTGCTAACGGCCGGACGGCCGGACGGACAGACGGAAGGAGGCCGGACAAAGACCCATCGCTATAGCCCAGCATGACTGAATGTCAGCTGAGCTAAAAATTAAGAAAGCTGTCAAGGATGTATAAACCTGCAAAATATCAGGTGGATAGGTCAAACCACTGCCAAGATATGAGTGATTTTATCCTAAGGCAGATGAACAGATAGACGCTGTGCAACAATGGTTGCACGTGTTACCACCAGTTTTGCGTATGATAAAGAGCTATGAGAGATCTAAACACATGCAAAATTTTGGCCCAACTGGTCAAATGGTTCCCGAGATATGAGATTGGATGTCTGCAGCTTCAACGTGAATGTAGGTGGCACCACCTGTCATAAAATCTAGAAAGCTGTCAAGGATGTAAACACATGCAAAATTTCAGATGGATAAGTCCAACCAACGCAGAGATATGAGTGTTTTTATCCCAAGGCAGATGAACAGATGAACGCTGTTCAAAAATGGTTGCAGGTGGTGCCACCATTTTTAGTGTATGATATAAAGCTTTCCAAGGGCTACATTTGTGCAAAATCTTTAGCCTTACTGGTCAAACGGTTCCCGAGATATGTGGCTTTATGTGTGGAAACAGACGCACAAATGGACGCTGGGCAGAGAGGAAAGGTCAGAGGTCAATGAAAAATGAGGGCGCACCAGTTCACATGTGACTGATCATAATTCCGAATTTTAAAAAATTCTGCCCAGTGGTTATAAAGAAGTTCTCCGGAAACCTATGCAGCGATGGCAGCAGCGTCGGCGTCTGACTGAAATCATAGTATCCACAAAACTCTGTTTTGGCGGATACAATGATTGTAGCTGGCACCACCAGTCTTATATACAACGAAGAAATATATAAATATGCCCAATGTCAGACTGATATGTCAAACCCCTCCTGTGAAATAAGCAGGGACATACACCGTGCAAAAATTATTGTAGGTGGCGCAACCAGCCTTGTACACTATAAAGCTACCCGATATGTATAAACATGCCAAATTTTAGGCTGATGTATCAAATTCCTCTGTAGAAATAAGCAGGCGCATACACTGCAAAAGTCAATGTAGGTGGCACCACCTGTCTTATAAGAATACCAACATGTCTTATGAGAATACCATCAAAGACACATAGACAGGTCAAAATATCAGTCCAATACATCAAACTTCCCAAGAGTTTGATGCACTAGGCTGACAAGGCTAAGGTGAGTACGGCAGTTGCTCCCGAGTGACCTGTGACAAATTGCTGCCTCAAGCTACTGCACTGAGTGAACTCTTGACCTGCACCTGGCTAGACTGAGTGAACTTTTGACCTGTACCTGGCTGCACTGAGTGAACTCTTGACCTGTTGCATAATCTGACAAAGTTGGCAGTCTGCCAAAGCTATAAATAGTTTCAGGCTGAACTTTGGTACCAAATATGATGCAGTGAGCCAAAGCTATAAATAGAATGAAGCTACTGCACTGAGTGAACTCTTGACCTATACCTGGCTGCAGTTCTTCCAATCCTGGCACTGTGCCAAAATTATTTATAGAGCTGACATCATCTTGGCTAATGGCCAACATCAAGGAACTGGCAATCTGCCAATGGTAAACCAAGTGCTGGCATCTGTACACAAAAGTGGTCCCTACTTGAAATAACTTTGAAATTTATTTTTCCAAAACAAAATGCTTTTCAGCTGACTTTTTATAAAAAAGAAATCAGGAATATATGTAAAATTATTACGGATGCATACTGAATGCAAAATTAAAATACAGATATATCTCACTGATGGCAAATTCTTGAATTAAGTTGAGTAGGGATACCAATAATTTATAATCCACGTTAAGTTGTCTTTATATAGCCACAGATAGCTGAATATCCTTGATTGTAATATTGCCTAGTATGATGAATAACTTAAATCATAAATTTAAAATTTTTAAAAGCTTTTAAAAAAACTTTCTTGTCAATATTAACTAAAGATAACCTGAAATCTAAATGTCTAGTGGCATGATGTAATAGATGCTGATAAACTGGTGCCAGGCTAGATGTAACAGCATAACACAGCTAACATATATGGTAAAATGACTCTATTCAATCTCCATAATTCAGCCAAAAATCATTCATGTGGAACCATTAATGACAATTATTATAAGAATTAAGGAAGGGATTATTCTTGTAAAATATTTAACAAACTGGCTTCAGTGGCATCAGTCGAAAAACGTTTCGCAGGTTTTAACTCATATAGGAAGATACAGCAAACTGGCTAAGTTCAGCTTCCCGTAACTCAGCCAAAAAGCACTGAACCAAAACCATTTGAACAAACTTGAATTATCAACATCTGAGGATAATTACTGTGCAAGATTTAAGAATTTGGCCCAGTGGTTTTTGAGAAGAAGATCTTTGTAGCCACTGAGCTAAAATGGGCTGTTATAGCATATGATTAAATTCAGCTTCCCATAACTGAGCCAAAAGTCACTGAAAAGAGACCATTTGAACAAACTTCAGAAAGCACTACCCTAGGATCATTTCTGTGCGATATTAAACATTTTGGCCATATGGTTTCAGAGAAGAAGTTTTTTGTAGCCCTCAGTGTGATACAGGCACTGTCGACCCCGTACAAAAAAGGCCGATGCAGGTGGTGCCACCAATACCTCAATTTCAAATATGACCTATGTGACCAACATTGGCATAAAATTTGGTGATGATAGCTCCACCCGTTTCTGAGATTTAAATTTAATATGCTTTTTTGCACAGTTAACAAAGTTCAACCTCCTGTAACTCAGCCAAAAATCTCCGAACTGGAACCATTCGAACAAACTTGAGAAAGATTGTTCCAGGGATCATTTCTGTAAAATATTGGACAATTTGGCTGGACAGTTTCGGAGAAGAAGATTTTTAAAGCTTTTTTAGCTTTTTCCCTATAAAATCTAAGAAAATGCAGTTAGAAAAAAAATAAACAATATCCGATATAGTTTTTTGGATGACTGATTATTTGCAAAAAATTTGGTGATGCTAGCTCCAGGCGTTTTTGAGATAGGTATGGTTAACGTACAGACAACGCACAACGCATGACACACGACTAACGCCACCGCACCATCGCATAAGCTCACAGGTTCGCTAAAAAGACTACTATATCATATAGCTAAACAATACTATATCATAAATATCAAACACATATATACCTAAGGCTAAGTGATATGATAGGAAAACATAATATCTTTGTGAACAAAAACTCATTACTTATACAGATGGAATATTGATTAATGCAGAGACAAATAGCGATGTAATATCTCCATGTGTAACATTAGTGTAAATGAATCTTTTAATGTTCCTGTTTTCATTCTGGCTAATCAAAGTATTTGCAGCCACCATGAAAATAATGAAAGTTGGGGAAAATATTGCAGAAATAGGAAAGTAATAAGTACATTTACACATTTGGATTAAACATTGCATCGTGACCTTGTTATGACATTACACACTGCCAGGCCTCACTGATTGGAGAGTGCCCTCGAGGGACACTTCCTTATTTGAGTACGGGCTGAGTTCTTGCCACTGAGATTGTCTCCGTCATAATAACGAATCATGATTGATTCCGTGGAAGTCCAAATGTCACAGCCTTACACAAGCAGGAAAATCAACACCTTCACCTCTCTCTTCATACATTTTACCCATCAATTCAAATATGATCAAACGAACCAGAAATGTTAGTGGATCAGGACTGCAAGTTGAAAACCCGGATCATGGCTGCAAGTTACAAACCCTTAAGTGAATGGTGCTGGGTGCAGTTTGTGGTCCAAGGTCTGATCTAGTGAGTAAGCACAGGGTCTGCTGGTGGATTGTTACTACTGATGTATTCTTAATTGAACACACACACCTGTCATACAAACAAAGATGCAGCAGCTGGGGTCAGTTGTACATCACACCATTCAGAGCCTCATCTGTACTTTGCACAGCATTGATGCTGACCACACAGTTCAGTCTTGCCCTAATGATCTTCACCAAAGGATTTATGGTTCAGCTTCTCTTATTTCTTTTATTTACATTATTTATTGTTAAATATTAGGGGTGAAACAATTCATTGGATAATCAATTATTTAAATTCCAACCCCTTAATTAAATTTTAATCAATTGTTAACCTTCAAATTGTTATTTTTTTAATTATAATTATATGAAAGCACCAATCAAAACCCTTAGTGAGCTATCAACTTTGACAGAGCACCCTACAATGTAAAGACTATTTATTGTGTAAGTTTCGACTCAAGGGAATACACTTCACAAAAAAAAATTGTAAGTGATGATTTAAATGAACAGATATATGCTTGTTTTCTATGTTGACTGCCTATCTTGAACCCATGGTAATACTTTTTCAACCTTTTGACAGGTTCTTCAACAAAATGTAGATTCAGAGTAAAAGAAGTATGTTGACCTGTTCAAGTGGGCAAGGTATATATTTAACCCAGATGCAATTTATATACATATTCTCAAAAATTTAAGAAGAAAATATAATTCAACTGGGGAATTCTATGAATGAATATATCTAATTATAAATCATTATAGTTAACCTTTCATAAGGCAAGATATCATGGTTTCCTTTATATGTGTGTGTGTATGTGTGTGTGTTAACAATCACGTCCTGTAAAACAATCATGTCCTGTAGTACTATATATCCTGCATGTACAATTTTTGTTTGTAATAACAAGTATTCTGATAAATCAAAACATTAGAGTGAACTGGGAAAACATATCCTTTCTCAAGACTGATATAGAATCAAATGCAATTTTCGTGAGAACGAATTTTTTTTGTGGATCAATAAAGACATTCTTGTGAAATTCAGGAAAATTGCATGCTGGCATAAATTTCCAGTTTTATAATATATCATAAAAAAATACTTTACTCAGAGTATCAGGGATACTAATGTGCCATTTAATGTATGCTTTACTGCTTTACATTTTAAACATTTAATATGATTTTTTTTATAACTGGAAAACCACTGAGGCATCAGTCATTCCTGAATACAAATCTAGTCACTGGATCAAACAATATAAGGCCTGGGAACAATATTAGCGCATGCTTGAAATTTATTCGCAAGTTTAATGCATACTTCATATTTCTTAAAGCTATAACCATCAAGGCATTAATCATTCCTAAAAAAATTGCTTGATCAAAGGACGTCACTTATGGATAAGAATTTCTGCGGCAGATCACTGATATTTTCACAGTTTATGCATTTATCCATGCAATTATCCAGTTGATGTCCCATGATGTGATTTTTTTTCTTCGTCTTACGCTTCGTCTAATCAATCACAACACCAAAAACCAGAGAAGGATCGGAGCAAAATAACACTGGTGCTTCTAACGAGATAATTACTCCCTCTATCAGTTTCATCTGCTTACACACTTCAGTAATTATTCTAATAAGACCATCAGAAGGAATTATGTTCATTTGAGATTAATCCCAACGATTAAAATGACCGTGTATTGAACCACAGGAAATAAACCATCATTACGCCCATCTCGTCCTGTTTGATCTGTATTTATTCTTCACTAACGGGCAAAATTATAAAACCCAGTTGTCATCACATCATGTAATAAAAGTAAGCACTATAATCCATCTGTGGGAAGTTAACTGACTTGTCCTCTTGCATCAATGTCTTCGAGCCATGGGGCTGCACATCCCATACCCTAATGGCAGATATAATATCAGCACGCTGATTAACGTATATACCTTAACTATATACCTTAGGCACTGGCCACTGAACTGGCCTTTGTTCTTCAGAGAACTTTTAAAATTATGGTCATAATTCAAAAGTTTAGGTGTCATCAATCTATATACTACTGAATTGTCCAGTCTGTTTGTTTGTTTTTCCCAGAAAACCCACAGAAAAAGGCCATGACAGTGGGCTAGTTTTACCATCAGCATCAGTCAGATGCACTAACTTACAGAATGCACACCAATTTGGCAATTCTGTTTGCACACAATTGAATTCCCAGCAGCATCCCAGGCCTGTTGCACAACATCACACTGCTCTCCACCTCTCTTTTGCTGACCTTCACCTTGGCCCATTACAAAAAATACATAAATAATTGGTTCTGTATCGAGCACCAGACGTTGCTACCTTAAGGGTCTGGGGAGTTTGCTACCTTACGGGTCTGGGGACACAGTACATGGCAATATACCCGTAATTCCTCTGCAACATTGTCTAGTACTTCAAAACTTATATATCAAAAGAACAGGTTTAGCTCTGAAATTAGGTAATAATTGTGTTTTAAAGATTTTAACATCTGAGGCACAAGACACAGTTTCTTCAAAGGTCATATATATGTTTATATGATATAAACAGATCATTCTTCAATATCTGCAGTGAGGTGGGTTACATTTTTGCAATTTCTTTATATGTGTTAGAATAAACACACAAAAAGATCAATTAATTTGTGATAGAGAGGATGTAATTTATTGTTTAGCTTCAGATAGGCATCTAGTATCCCTCTCACACTGCAAATGCAAAATGGGTTTCAAACCATTTTGAATGCAAATTGAGTGCTGATAAGGCAATCAAAAGTGTTTTCAATCTGATTTGGCCAGATTATTTTTAATCCAGCTCAGAGGTGGTTTCAAACTATTTCGAAAGGGAATTGAATTATTCACTCTGTTGAAGTGCTGTGAATACTGCTGAACAGGTTGGACCTAGTTTTGAAGTACCAAGTAACAGGATCATTGTGCATAACAAAAGACAAGTTCTTTGTTTTAAACATTTCCCTCCAGGGAAAGGCTGTCAATCACAATCCCATAATCCCCTTTTGGGATTATGTCTGTATGAACGCACAATACAGATTTAAAACCGATTTAACAAATTTGCACTCCCCAAACTGTATTGACAGATTTTGTATGTGAAAGGGGTATATATAAGGACATTCTCCCTGTATGTGGGTTGCACCCCCTCTTTTTATCACCCCATTAATCCAAGCCCACTAAGGCCAAAAAAATTAAAGGTATGGTTCTCAGGCACCGCCCACATCAATTTTACACCCCCGCATCAAAAATTTTTATTTTGATTTTCAATAAAAACTTTCAAATTTTGAGCTGCTGCCGCCCCGACATTTCTTTCAAGAAGATAAAACCATACAATTTCCTTTGTTTTGTAGTGCTTTTACTTATTTAGCAAAATATAACTGTTATTTTCATGCTTTTCCCTTATCATTTGACATTTTAATCGAAACATACCAAAAAATTTAAAACTAGAATATCAGCAGAAGCTGACAAAAGCCCTCAGCCAAAAGAACAGTGTTTAGAGGTGGTAACAGTGAAAAGTACTAAATATCTGTTCTCACATGGATGTATATCTGTACATGTCTCAGTTATAAATTTAAAATGGAGAGGTACGTACCATGACTCATAACAATCCATCAAATGCTTCCTGAAAATAAGCTTCTAAGTTTTATTCTACTGTAAGCTCTGTGACCTTGAAAAGCAGGTCAAGGTCACCCATCTTCGAACTTGACCGAGATTTTGTTGATATGCATCTTCACCAAAGAAATGAAATTCCTATTGTGAATCCTTTTAGAGATATCCTGCTCACAAGGCCAAAATTGAAAAATCCAAGAAAAATTCATTAAAAATCAGAAATTGCAGGTGGCGCCCCCAAACTTATGCAGCAGTTACAGACCATCAGTCCCTATGATCATAGTAAGTATTGTAAAAATCCACCCAATGGTTCCTGAGAAATAAGCTTCTAAATGTTTTTTCTATAATCAGCTCTGTGACCTTGAAAAGCAGGTCAAGGTCACCCATCTTCGAACTTGACCGAGATTTTGTCAATATACATCTTCACCGAAAAAATAAAATTCCTACGGTGAAACCTTTTCCAGATATCCCGCTCACAAGCCCAAAATTGAAAAATCCGATAAAAATTCATTAAAAATCAGAAATTGTAGGTGGCGCCACCAAACTTGTTTAGCAGGTACAGATTATCAGTCCCAATAATCATAGTAAGTTTTGTGAAAATCCACCAAATGGTTCCTGAGTAATAGGCATCTAAGTGTTTTTCTATAATCAGCTCTAAAATGTAGAAAAATGGGTCAAGGTCACCCATCTTCGAACTTGACCGAGATTTTGTCGATATACATCTTTACCGAGGAAATAAAATTCTGACGGTGAATCCTTTTCAAGATATCCCGCTCACAAGGTAAAAGTTAACGGACGCCGGACGGACGGACGGACGGACGGACAGCTTGGGTGACGACAATAGCCCATCAGCCTAAGGGCTGAGGGCTAATAAAAAAAGCACCCGCCCGCATTGATTTCTGAATAAAAGTGCCTGAGAACCATACCTTTTTTTTTATTTTGGCCTAATTCCTTTGGTTTGTGGGGCCACTCTGCTATTACACTTCTTAAAAAAGTGGCTATACACTACAGTTTCTCTGTCCGAGTTAATCATCTGATGCACTGAGTGATTGTGTTATGAACTGGGAACAACACCCCTAATCCCCTTCATAACAATATTATCTTATTTGCATTAACTTAAACAATTGGTATAATTGCGGCTTGTTTTAGCATGGTTTGCTGGGTTTCACCACAAGAAGCTGGCACAGGGCCAAGAATTAATTGTTGTGAGACTGATGAGATCATGGTATCGCATTGTGCCCCACAATACCCCATTCTCATTGGTCTATAAAACAAAACTTTGTCCTGTGCTAGCACCTGGTGGTAGAACCCAGCAAACCATGCTTAACACAAGCAGCAATTATAACAAATGTATATGGAGTGTATTTTACAGTGCGCAGGATACTCCAGTAGCCCTAATGGCTGCAGCTCACTGCTACAGCAACCAAAGTTTTAATCCCTTAGATTTAATATTTAAACCCACTATTATTCACTTCCTATTATTTCCTCCTAGCATCTTAGCCTTGATGGAGGTATTCTGCATTCTAATGGTTGCCTTCTTTTAGTGCCCTTTTAAACAAGAAAGCTGAATGATTATATATACAGATTACTATACACAGTGAACAAATACTGTACGTGCCTTTTCATCAATGCAGATGTCTATACATACATAGGGACTTCTTAATTACTGACACCTGAGTAGTCAATAAATGGTGTGCTAAGACATGTTTAACTTTTAATTAACTCACCTCTTTATTACAGACAACACCCACGTCCTGTGAGTATCTGTAAAAGAGAGGTTCCACGGTATATACTCTTGCCATCTGAAGCAATTTGGGAACTTACCACTCCAATACAGCCTTGAAAGGCATATCTTTCAATTCAAGTCTTAAACATGTATTTCTAAATCCTGAATAGCCATACACTCTGATGTCAATTAAATTATTACCCTGAAAATCTGTGAATATATGTTTATACTTTATACAATACATTTCTATTTTATACAAGTATGCATGGGTTTCTCTGCTAAGCTCCTCTGTCTGATTCCATACACTGGGTTTCTGAGAATACAGTCAGTGAATTTTGTCATCCCTTTGTTATAATTGAGGCAGCTGCCATTTCCAAGTGACAGCGCTTCTCACAAAAGATTATTAGCTGCACATGCTACACAGACTTTCATGTCATCAAATGTCACATTTACACAGATTGGATGCCAGCTTTGCCTTGACATGCATACCACACATGGCAAAGGAACACAATTCACCAGTTTGTTATTTTCATTAGGTATGAAATTGACATGCTTGTCAGTTTCCATTAAACATAGCCTGTTTTTATTTACCTCTTTGCAGTTTGGCATATTTTGTTACCTGGCATGCTGTGCTTACTAAGTGCCTTAGAACAAAGCAATATCAGTGGAATACAGGACTCTATAAAACTGAAAACTATGGTTCCATCATCAAAGGCTAAAAATCTTAAATGTAGTTCTTGCAGGAGTGACATTGTGATACAGCAACTTAATTGAGAATTGTCACCTTCATGTTTCAATAACCATATTTTCATAGAATTTCAGTGGTTATATTTAAATAATAAGGACCATGACCCACATTAATAGTGTGTAGTTTAAGTTGATCAGCATTGTCCATCACATGTTTAAGTATAAGAGCAATATCTTTGGGGCTATGATGATGTTTTGTAGTTTGACTTACCAGTGGACAATGAGCCAAAATTTATAAAAGGGGAATAGCAAAATATCTTATATATTTAATTCACTTTGATAAGGCTGTCAGTTAGCTGATATGTGCATTTAAACAAACACTAAAGCATAAAAATATCTATTTTGATAATATGCGATATCTTGGTTTTAGTTTGTATGAAAGATGGCGGCATATGAATGCTTCTGAATGCTTGAAAGGAACGAATGAGGCAAGTTTTGAAACAAAGCACAGAAACATGACACAGAAATGTACTCCAAGGATAGTCTAATAGTGAGAATCTATTCATCAAAGAGGGTTTGATTGGACCCATAGCCACTGAGAAGAGGCTTGAGTTACTTGCTTGAGTGACCATGCTCATCATCATGACTTATAGTAGGACTGCCAGCACCCTCTGGTGCATTAGAATCCATCTAAGAGTTAAAAGTAATTTAATACTGCAATTTCTAATAAAGAAGATCATCAGGAAAGATGCATTTTCAAAGGTTAGATTTATGGCCTGAAATAGGCACTACTGACTTGACTAAAATAACTGACTGACACTGAATGCTAAGGCATAAAGATTCATATAAGAAGCCATCTTGGTTTCAATTTTTTCCAAGCAACATTAACAACCTGGTTATATCCTACAAATAATTAATTTAAAGTCTTTAAGACATTAAAGTGAGTAAACATACAACCCACTCTCAATATTCATTATATCCAACATTCAGCACTGGCATTTATAAAGCATAAATGGAATTCTTTGAAAATAAAATTCTTCAGATCTGTGATAAAGTTAAAAGAGAACAAACTGTAAATGTCGCTGCTGTTCACTGCCCTTATTTTCTATTTGATTTGATAGTTTTAAATTGGAATCTACAAAAGACAAAGAGGTGATAAAAATTAGCGGTAAGAATCAGTTGTAAAATTGTACTTGATCATTGAAAGATAAAGCAAGACTGATGATTGGTTATTAAACACTTATTTTATGTACCATCTATATAACTTTGAAATCTGCTGTATAGAATTAAGTATAATCAATGCTGTTCGCTGTTTTGTGCCCAGTCTTTCCTATATATCTCTGACAGAATTAGAATATCTTATCGGAATATCATTCCTTCTTTGGATATGCATCATATTGCATACATATCATTTGTGATCAATTATGCAAAAAAGCAATTGATTTAATTGATTATATGAAAGATAACAACCAATCATCGATATAATTGATTAATTGGCATACCACTAATAAAATTTACTAAGGAATTCATGAAATTCCTATGGGGTTTACCTGAGAAAGAAACCATTTTAATATTTAATGCATTACACCTACTGTAACCTTCCACTGATTCTATTACATGCCATAGAAGCGTAACACAAGCCAAATTGGCCTGACTTTGGTGGTAATTATGAATGAATGCAACAGATCACAGCACAACCCACGCAACAAAATAGGGTAGCGGAGATAATCTGGCAAGATCTTCTTTCACCACATTATGTTCCAAATAAAGAAGTTGTCCTGGAGAAAAACCAAGATTCTAATGCTGACTGAATTTTTTTCTGAGAAAATCAATAAAAGATTAGCTTTGTTTTCATGACCTTAAACAGCCTCTCAAACACTTGAAAAAGTTAATTCTGTTTTATGGGGATTATAATGAAAATAATCTATATTTAATACCAGCATTTGTGGTATTTTAAAGGTTGATGTAAGTATTCAGAATCTATAAAATATACTTACATTGCATGTAGGTAATTTAGATAACTTCAACAAATAGGATGGTTTATCAGAGAGTAAAACTTATGAACTACTGGTAAGATGAATGGGGAACATGGGTGGCCATGCAACTAGTCAGTATGAGGTGACAGATTTTGTGATAAGCATGACAGGTCTTTCCTTATGGATCAGTGGAGTGCGAGTCTGCTCAGACAGGGTTGGCTGGCCCAGGATGACACTTGGGATGGACTCAAATAGACACACTTAGTGCAGCAGCCTGCAAACACATGGTATCCCCCTTCATGCTGCACTCTGGTTGCATAAATAAAGTAATGTACCTGAAGCCTACATCTACCTAATAATATGACTACTGGGGTCAGGTAAAAAAAAGGTAATTAAAGATAGTTTGTCCCTACTTATCTTACATTTTACTTACTTAAAATAGTTTTACATTTTATAAATTAATTAACTTGTCAAAACATTTCTTTGTTAGAGTAGTTTTATGTAATATAAATTAATTAACTTGATAAAAATTATCTTCATAATAAATTATACTATATCTGTTAATTGGTTGAAATATTTTATCATGAATACCATAAGTCTTGTCCCGTTTCATGATATTAATTAATATAATCATGGTACATTTAACGCTGATATAGTGCACTTAATGAATGAAATTATAAGAGAATGGCCTCAAACAGTGGGAGTAGCCTTCAGATATCATTAGCGTAATTAACGTCTGAGTGACAACTCAGACACTCTTTGAGGGGTAAGCATTTATTTCATCACCTCATCCATATAGTCTACAGTACAGGATAATGAGACTTTATTGATGTCGAGCCTTAAAACAGCTGTGTGTGCAATCTGAGGTGTGGATGGCACCTACACATGGCAGTGTTTTGTCCCATCCCCTGGTCTAACAGTGAATGATACGCCCCCACAATGTTCAGTCCTGCCAGAGAATACTGTACATCTGTTCATCATTCTCAGGTGTGCTTGCTGGAGGGTTGCTGTTATGTTTGACTGTTGTGGCTGCTATCACAGCAGTATGGGGCTGGGTTATGGCTTTGAGGTGACCTGGCAGCCGGCTTGAAAGCAGGCCTTAGCCAGATGGTGCTGAGTTTGTAGCAAATAATAACAACAAAGATCTAAATACTTCATACTGGCTTCCTTTACCCCCTGATACTCTACCAGATGTAGGAAGGTCATACCTTGTTCCGGTCAATGTCCCACCACCAAGGGTTAACCTTATGGGTGACTGTCTCCCCCCCCCCCCCCCATTCTTTCCCATTTCATAATTTCAAAGTGGACAAAACCTCAATCAAATAACATATCACTGACAAAGTAAATATATTATGAAACTTAAAATCTAAATGAATTCAGAATCAATCTAATGATTGAAAAATGATATTTTAAAAGGGCACAACCATGCATAAATCTTAAGAGTTTCCTGTAGCAGAATGCTTCCTTACTTTATTCAATAAAGTTTACTCTTCTTATCCTGAAGAAATATTCATCAATCTAATTAAGTTGTTCTAATGGACAACACACAATATCATTTCCTAGATACACACATGTACCCTGAAGCGTCATTTAGTGAACATCCATAATAGATTTCCTGTTATATTTCATTCATTATGAATAAAGTTTAATTTTATATGAAATATCAAATTGACTTTTTAACCATAGATATGAATATTACAAATAAAGATGTGGCAACAACATGAATAATGCAGGGGCCTGGGCAGCTGAGAGGTAATATGCTTGGCGATTCAAGGCGTTGCTATGAGAGTGGGTTCTATTGCTGCTGCTGTCCATCAAGGGTTAGAGGTTTTACCCAGGCCCTCCTGTTTGCTACACCCAATCAGTCTACTGAATGCCAACATCCAAGCCATGGAGAGAGCCTCATATTAGTGATTATAACTAGTTGTATAATCCATGGAAAATAAATAAAGTTTATTCTATGTCTGATCAAGATAATAAGATCAGAGAATGCTTTATACTCTAGTTATAAAACTTGCTTCACGATTTTTGCTATACTTAGTCTTTATTATAGGCTTAATTATTTTACATGGATTGTACAACTAGTTATAATAACTAATATGAGGCACTTTTCATGGCGCTTGGTAGTTGATAAGAGTGGAGGAAACCGAAGGATCCAGAGAAAACCATCAACATTGGACAGACCACTACAAACCCACTCCCATAGCCACGCCAGGAATTAAACCTAGGTCATCAGCTGAGAGGGCCAAGTGTTTTACCACTCAGCTGTCCATTGTGTACATCAGTACTAGTGGTTGGCCGATCATTGAGTTTTTTCGAAAGTCAGTCCGTTTGCTGCCACTTTCAAGCGCTCGATTACCAAAGGCAACTATCGATTACATCACACTCATGATTGTTTTTACCAGAATGTCTTTATAATATAGGCAAAAATTATTCTTCCATTTTTTACAACATTCCGCGCTTCATATAATGAGTCTGTGTTCCCAAATAACCTCCGTATATAACTGAGTATGACATGGTAGATGAGAGAATGGAGGACTTTTTACACCTCTGTGAACAGACAGGGAGCTGCAGAATTAGCAGAGATGTTCATTGCAAAATATGGGCGGTGTGGCGTTACAATGCTCCATAATTCTCCAGGTTCAATCCAATATTGCGAGATTCTCTTAGCAATAATATCCTCAACAGGTGCCGCTGCCGCATGAGTAATTATATTTTTAGCTTTCAATTACTTTTTTTTTTAATTTTTACCACAAATTATATGGGCCTGTAATTTTTCTGGCAGGCCTGTGAAACAGTATGCATGTCGGCAGTCATCGTAATTGTTATAAAATGAAAATCCATGCTGGTGGTGAAGTTAAAATGATACGCGGGAGTATTCATGAGGGCCAGCAAGTAGATGTCCTGGACGGTGGTTTAATTCTTGATTACTATAATTAATAAAAATGAAATTTTGAATAGCATATCTTAGTGATAAAAGGATATTACAAAAAAAGGCAAAATTTCTTTTCGTCAGGTAGAATTACTAATACATGCGGGCTGGGTTAAGAGAGTACAGTTTCACAGATAATTGCACATTTCTTCATATTTGTCTGAACCGATTAATAATCGATCATCAATCGGTGCCCAAACCGATGATCGATTATGAAAAAGGAACCAACTCCCACCACTAATCAGTACCTTTCTGAATTAACACCCTTAACTCTCACACAGAGCTTTCAAGCTCGGGGCACCAGCCATATTCCAGTCACCTCAGCTTACAGGCACACCTGCCAAGATCCAGGGGTTCTTGGATGCTAATCCTAATCCAGATTATCAGATTACCAAGACATTAAGCACATGGAATTATAGCTCCAGGATACATAGGGTCTGACTACATAAAACAAATAAACTGCATCAGTTCCCCAATCTCATCTCCTGTATTATTAATATACCTTCCTATTTTAGAGGAACAGTATAACTGTTAGCATACAGCATTAGGTAGTGAGTGTTTGTTCAGGAGCCTTGAGTAGCCACAATAACCATACACACTGCTGTAGTAATGGCTGTGATTTGTGCCAGCTTTACTAATATCAATGCTATAGTGTGGTTGGCCTTTTGCATACAAAGTTTTCAAATTTGCAATATTCATGAAAAGGAAATTATCACACAAACAAAACAGATAATAATGAACCCCCCAAATTTCTGGAAGTTCCAGGAAAAACATGGAAATCATACCTTACAAAATAAATGACCGGATAAGCACTGAAATACAGGCACAGGAGTAATTCAGCTGATTCAGTGCATTATATTGTGGGTTTATATTCCTTTGTAAGATCCCAGCTACTTACAGCATTTTATCTACATTAACAAGGGAACTCTTTCCTGTAATAGCTATCGAGATAAGATAAAACCACCAACTGAAGCCCACAGTCAGCAGGCTTCCATAGTTGTTTATATCACCAGCTCTGCTAGACCTTGAGGTCAGGTAGTTTGTTAGTAAACAGTCTGAAAACATTCAGCACACCAAATTGAATGGAAGCCAAAAGCTAACAAAACTTCATGGCCATTACTGGTGAGACGTAAAGGAAAAAAGCAATGAGATCTTGGAATCTTTGAAGTATAGTCAATAGAAGTGTGCTTTGAAACAAACACATAGATGAAGTTTACCGGTAATGTGACTTTAACCTGGCTGCAACCTCATGGATACTCAGTTTATCATAAAACATTAGACAGACTTTACAGGTATGGACTATGGACTATTAAGTTTATAAATATGGAATCTGTTGAAAAACATTTTGCTGGCCTTCAGCCAAGAAGCAGGCCTTAATCCTATTGTTAAATCTGTTATGTCATAATGGTTACCAAAGTGATCATGAAACACAAGTACCACTATACTACAGTCATGTTATTGTAACAGAGACCTTTAATGCAGAATATGTGCTATTGCTGCCATATTAGAAGTGCTTAACATGACAAAAGCCCATCTTTACTTTTAAAACTAAACATAAAAGTTCCTTCTGAGTCTGCTTTGGTTCTGGATCACTCCTTATTATTAAAACATTGTCTAACAAAAGCCTAACAATAAACATAAAAATTTGTCTGAAGAAAAAATGAAGTATGAATTTTGTTTTAATAAGATCAAGTAAACAGGGACTATATTTTCATTTATTCTTGGTACCTACAGATGTCTCTTATTAGGACAAGAAAACACATGCAGTGCAATTGTTTAAAAGACCCAATTATAAGTGCTTTACAGGGGCCCCTCTACTAGGCCTACCTCACACATATACACTGACATATATATCTACATTCTGCTGATTAAACAGATGGTACAACCTGGCTCTTAACAGTGTTTACAAAAAAGTGTCTGCTATAAGTCTCTAGTGAAAACCTTATCCTGGCACGCTTCCTTCCCCATATGAGATAGCACTAATCTAAATCCTGGCATACAGAAACTTGGCAATGAGTAAACTGGAAGCCTGCCATGTTACTGCTAGAACATGGACCTTATTGCTATAATGATGACTATAATTATGATTTAATCATGACTGGATCCAATGTGGCCTCCATTCCTACAAAACTATAACCGGACTATATATATTCTCAGACATAAAGATTACAGAAAATTTTACAAGACTTTAACACACAAAAGACATCTATGCACTTGAATGGATAGACAACTTGACACACTTTCAATGCAAAAATGATAAAATCTAAGTTAGACAGAGATACAAAATAAGACAACCAAACCACAACTGCACAAAAAAAAAGATACTTGACAGGAAACTATAGACAGTAAGACAATTGAACAAAGGTCAAAGGACAGCAAAACCAAGACATAACACATACACATATCCAAACAACTTGAAATGTTTCTCATATCAACAGGGCAAAGTCATTGGAAGATAGACAAGTAGACATTCTTTAGAAAATCAAATAGACAAAGACAAACAGACAAACTGAGGATATATAAAGACAGACAGCCAGACAGACAGATGGACAGAGAGTATACATGGTGAAATAATAATTAGGACACCAGACATGTGATATATACTGTATGGTTGAAAATTCACAACCTGTTTTTATTGACATCTGCACTAAAAGAGGGCCCTAACACTTTATAATTGTGCAAGCTACTGAACATGACAGGGGCCATGTTTTCATGACACATGATAAACACATGTTTTCAGGGTTATCCCTGTTGCTTTGTGAGAGTGCATGCATATTCTCATGAGATCTTGTACACTTATTGGCATGCAATAACCAGCCACGAGTGTATTTAATTTGCATTATTTCACTGTATTTTCATAAAATGTACTTTCTGTGTGCCTCTTTCTTATGTTTCCATGACTTAATTGCTTTGTGTTAATGTGCATTTTGTGTGCTTCTTAATTGATATTTGCCTGCCATTACATTAATTATATAATTTGAGGGTGTGCAAAATATTTTAACACACCATGTCTCACATGCTGTTTGTGTTCGCATGCAATTTTATGCATGTTCAGGTGATTTGGTCAGATGTATTGGACAATCTCACAAAGCAAAAAATACAGCCAAAACATGATGAATACACTAAAATGTGAGGGTGGCTTAAGCCTTTGGCCAAAGTCTTAACCCCAAGGGTGTGCATGTCCTCATCCAGGGGATGACCTATTATTGGGCATGGACTGCAGGCAAATATAGAATGAACTAGAATACGGGTAGTCGACAAGCGACTATGTGTATCCGCCTAAATCAGAGTTGAACGGGTGAAGTGAGGCATGGATTGAGTGGCAAGGGAAAATTGAGTGTTGCATATTAGCATGGATGTCTGCAGCCAAATTGTGTATGTAGGTTGTCCCCCATACCAAAAAATCCAGAAAGCCGTCCAAGTTGTATACATATGCAATATTTAAGGCAGATAAGTCAAACCACTACATGTAAACGAGTGATTTTAGCCCATGGCAGACAAACAGATGGACGCTGAGCAAAAATGGTTGCAGGTGACGCCACCAGTTTTGCGTATGATAAAGAGCTATGTGAGAACTATACACATGCAAAACTTTGGCCCAATTGGTCAAACGGTTCCCAAGATATGAGCTTGGATGTCTGCTGCATAAACTAGAATGCAGGTGGCGCCACCTGTCATAAAATCAAGAGAGCTGTCGGGGATGTATAAACCTGCAAAATTTTAGGCAGATATGTCAAACCACTGCCAAGATATGAGTGATTTTATCCCATGGCAGACAAACAGACAGGAGCTGTGCAAAAATGGTTGCAGGTGGCGCCACCAGTTTTGCGTATGATGAAGAGCTATGTAAGATCTATACACATGCAAAATTTTGGCCCAATCGGTCAAACGGTTCCCGAGATATGAGCTTGGATGTCTGCAGTGTAAACGTGAATGTAGGTGGCGCCACCTGTCATAAAATCAGAAAAGCTATCCAGGATGTTTATGCATGCCAAATTTCAGGTGAATTAGTCTAGTCACTGCAGAGATATGAGTCATTTTAACCCAAGGCAGACGAACAGATGGACACTGTGCAAACATGGTTGCAGGTGGCGCCACCATTTTTTGTGTATGTTATAAAGCTCTCCAAGGGCTATATTTGTGCAAAAAAATTTTCCTGATCGGTCAAACGGTTCCTGAGATATGAGCTTGGATGTCTGCAGTGTAAACGTGAATGTAGGTGGCGCCACCTGTCATAAAACCAGAAAAGCTATCCAGGATGTGTACGCATGCCGAATTTCAGGTGAATTAGTCAAGTCACTGCAGAGATATGAGTGATTTTAACCCAAGGCAGACGAACAGATGGACACTGTGCAAACATGGTTGCAGGTGGTGCCACCATTTTTTGTGTATGTTATAAAGCTCTCCAAGGGCTACATTTGTGCAAAAAAATTTTCCTGATCGGTCAAACGGTTACCGAGATATGAGCTTGGATGTCTGGAGCATAAACGTGAATGTAGGTGGCGCCACCTGTCATAAAATCAGAAAAGCTATCCAGGATGTGTACGCATGCCGAATTTCAGGAGAATTAGTCAAGTCACTGCAGAGATATGAGTGATTTTAACCCAAGGCAGACGAACAGATGGACACTGTGCAAACATGGTTGCAGGTGGCGCCACCATTTTTTGTTCATGTTATAAAGCTCTCCAAGGGCTACATTTGTGCAAAAAAATTTTCCTGATCGGTCAAACGGTTCCCGAGATATCAGCTTGGATGTTTGCAGCGTAAACGTGAATGTAGGTGGCGCCACCTGTCATAAAATCAGAAAAGCTATCCAGGATGTTTACGCATGCCAAATTTCAGGTGAATTAGTCTAGTCACTGCAGAGATATGAGTGATTTTAACCCAAGGCAGACGAACAGATGGACACTGTGCAAACATTGTTGCAGGTGGCGCCACCATTTTTTGTGTATGTTATAAAGCTCTCCAAGGGCTACATTTGTGTAAAAATATTTTCCTGATCGGTCAAACGGTTCCCGAGATATGTGGGTTTATGTGTGGAAACAGACGCACAAACGGACGCAGAGCGCAGAGGAAAGGTCAGAAAAAAATTGGGGCGCAGCAGTTCACATGTGACCCGAACATAATCCGGGTTTCGTAAAATTCTGCCTAGCGGTTACGGAGGAGTTCTCCGGAAACCTAGGCGGTGGCGGCGGCGTGCAGCTGAAAACATAGTATCCGCAAAACTCTGTTTTGGCGGATACAATAACTATCTGGCACCTATCATGGCTATACCTTAACTGTATACGTATGCTCCCCAAGAGCTAAGGAAAGCTACAGGGACAAACAGGTCGATGACAAGAAACGTACAGTGTGAAGTATGGTAAGACTGATATCATCAATGATATCAGAATATAAACTGAAACAATTCTTTACCAACATAATTAAAGATCAAAATGGGTATTGCAAAGGCTCAATAGGCCAAGTCAGCTCAGCTATAATATATCTTCTACAACCTCTGAGACTGGCATCTGAATACACGATGATACAACTAACGTTGGGGTATTAGTCTGTTTGTGTTTGTGATAAGATACAATTATACTGGGTTATTCCTCTGACACTTGGAACTATAACAACCATGAAACAAGCAGGTAGTGTCATAATCAAACTCTGGACCACCAGTAAGTACAGGGTGACCTTCAGCACGATCCAAGTAATCCACGTTTTCCCCCAGTGTAATGGCTGCCTGACATTCGCCGATGATACCAAAGACAACATCATATCACCATTTTACACAGTGGTCATGGAGCTTGAATGACGACGAAGCTTCGTAAAAAAGGCAAGTGCTCTTTCAGCTATTCCCAGGGGATATCACAGATATCAGCCAGAATCCAGGGTTTTCTTTTATTCATTTTGCACACATTTTTTGCTCCTTAAAATACAAAGACATGTTTATCCCTAGTGTAATAGCCAGTTTAGCAACAAGTGTGAAAAATTAAAAGATGTTTTAACATATAAGTTCATAACTAATGAAGATATGATACCCTCTTAATGTAACACACACACACATATGAAACAGAAGAAACATGGTCATTTAGCTTCACAAACAAGCTGAGGACCCAAAATATGCGCAATCATGGCCACCATAGTGTCTCTATATATGTCCTTTTAATGTGCCATTTTATTCATAGATATAAAAATATTTTTTTGTTGTGTTGTCTTACATTAAAGCTACAGACTCTGAGGACCACAAACCCTGACCTGCAGAGTCATACTCTTGTGAACTTGCCAGTTCAGTAGTTCTTTCATACTAAGTCGTGTATTCTGAGCAATACATAACCTCCTTGCTGTTCGTTATTAGGTCTGACCCTTTACTGGTCAGATTAATCTAGAATTTCTGACTAACTTGACATTCTTGATATTTGCATTATTTAGAAAAGAGTTCAAACAATTATTATGCACTAAATGTGGAGGAAAATATATTAACAATATGAACTGTAAATATTTCTTTAAAGATAAAACATAAATTTACTAAACATACCCAATTAGATTTATAATGACATAAATCTAAAAAACTTCATAGTTGCCAAAAGATTCAAAGCAGATACTAGCTAGTCAAAAATCAAATATATGTATAACATTTCACTGTGTAAATCAAGAAGACAACTATAAGGGCACAGCCTCCTGTAGCAATCAATCAGTCAGTTATAACACACACTCTGCCCTAGTCTGACCATTTATGGGACTGTTAGGACTAGATATATGTTGTTTTCCTTTCAACATAGCCCGGCCTATGCAACATTCAGACATACCCAGAGTTAGTCAGAAATACCCAGAGGCACCATCAGAGAAAGGCCACCAATCATGGAATAAAAGATTACTAACTGGAGTTCTGGCTGAGGAGAAAACACAACTGTAATCCTGCATATTCATATACATCTTCACAGGTCACACACCATATACTGGCAGCAACACTTTCACAGACCTTGATTCAGAAAGCTGCTCTTGTGTCTGTTTCATGAATAAAGAAAAAGGTAACTGAACCAATCTAAAGACTCTTGTTTGACATGGCTGCTGTAGCAAGTCTGATGCTAGTTGAACCAAATGATTAGCACTGCCAGGAAGGCACTGAGAATTTAACCTAACAAATAAAGGCATATAAACCTGTACCCTTTCTGTTGCAAATATGTTCAGAAGTTGTGTGCACAGTGTATTATTTACATTTTTGTTACTGAATATCACTGGCATGCAGTTTTGATTTTGGCTCGAAAGCTTGTAGGCTTGTTCATAATTCATGAAATAGAAGCCAGATAGGCACGCTAAATCAAGGTCTACAGGTGCCACCAACTTGATAGTATGAAGTTGGGTCATACACTACTTCTACAGTTTGTAATGTTACATTCTTTCTGACCATGCAATTACACTAATCTTCAATTTGCAAAAGCTGCCTTTGCTGTATATGGACCCAGGGTGCTTAAAAAAGCTGCCTTTGCTGTATATGGACCCAGGGTGCTGGCAAATGACCAACAAGTGTTTGAACCATTCAGAGTATAGCATTGCCAGGTTTTTGCCCAAGTTCTTATTATTAGTTTATTTGGCTGTTTATGACATAACTTGTCCAAGCAATACTCCAAACACTTGTTCACTCTCCTTTTATCCACAGAAGGGTTAGAAGGTTTTTTTGGTGGGATAATCTCATGCTTATATATTACATGCACCTGTGCTAAATTTTAAGCCCACATTTCAAATTATGACAATTTTGAGTGGTTAATAGTAAAAAGTCATAATTTGGATTCAATTTCCAAAAACCTAGTGAAAATGGTTAAAAGAATTAACCTGGTTTATAATACAGCATAGGGTATGATATATGAATGTTAATACACAAGAGCACATGAAAAAGGAATCACTGAAAACACTGGTTAATAAAGACCAGAAATTAAGAAATGTGTTTGAAAAGTGACATCTCTAAGAATAAGAGGGCAGGTAAACAACATTGAAGCACGCTTTTCAAGTTAAAGAATTTTTTTTGATGGCCTATAAAACAAAAAAGATACAAAATATTGTCTGTCTGATTTTATTTCTCTTCAGAGGATCCAAGTTTTCAGACAAATATATCAAAAATGGCTACTCTTCTAGATGTGTTATAAATCTGGTGCTGCCTGGGAGAAAATAACACAAAAATCATCATACACAGAAAAGATTAGTTTTTGTGGGATGCTTGATAAGAACCTTCCTACAAACCATACAGGCACTACCATTAGCCAATCACATCTGATAAAAGCAAACAATTAACCAATCATCTAACTCCTGCAAAGTGCTAATTCATTTAAGACTTAATGGTCTAGGCCAAACCAGAAAACAGATTGAATCAAATATTCTTGGACATCAAAATATGGCAAAAGAGACAAAATTTGTGAAATTTTCCCAGCTTGTAAAGATGATACAGAACTGTGGTTCAGTCCTTGAAATGGTGCAAATGATAAACACAAAATTTAATTCATTATAGGAATATCAGTTAAAAAGTGGATCTCTATGTGAGAATAGAATGAGCTCTTACTGTTTGTGCTGGCTTCATTTTCAAATTTTATTTCATCTCAGACAATATTTTGAATTGAAAACACCTCTTTAAGGGACTGACAGGTAATAATGACTTGATAAATTTGACATTTCCCTCTTTATTACCCATTAGATGACTGATAAATGACAGCATAAGAAACGAATTAACATTCAAGCATTCCCAAGTTATATCTTCAAAGTTAGAACCCTGGATTATTTAAACAATCTATTTATATTTTATCCTATGCAGCTTTTCCCTCCTCCATCTCTGAAGATGGTGTTCGACAAAGCTTTCAAACACCAGGTACCATAACGAAATTCAGGTGGATTTTACAGCAAAATATTAATTGTGATGTTCTTTTGAGGTAACATTAAGCATAATCCTGACATTATTACCACATTCCCTTTTGTGCCGACAACTTGTAACACGAATGATGATCCAGGCCAGCTAATGCATTTGTTCAGTAATTCTCTTGCTAACTCTACATTTTGTGTTTCGTCCAGTAAGCTTTAATGTATTGCAGAGGTTGTTATGGCAACAGATTCAAAAGGAGGCTGCGAAGCCACAAAATACAAAACAAATGGATTAGTCACTAATGTTGACAAACATGTGTCAGGATGGCTTTTAGGACATAAATCATGATAAAATAACAATATATCCCTTATTTTGTCACATCTGACTGCAACGAACAACATCAAAGTATCAAAAGGGGTTACAAGTACCAAGGGCAGAATTATTTCTCTTTCTATATTTTAATGTATCTCCTAATACTATTTTAATGTATCTCTTAATACAGCTGCAGAGCTGGATAAGTTTTCACTCCTGTTATATTTCTGCGAGTATTAATCAAATTATTTTGAACAAGATTTCACCAAAAGAAGTAAAAGTATGGGATGTTTTGTAGAGTTACAGGAAAGAACACATAAACTGAGATAGAGTATACAGGTGATGATTAAGCAATAATTGTCCTTGGATCAAATCTGGAAACTGGCTATAAAATCAACTATTATTCTACCAGAAAGGTGTTTCCAGTGGACAGCATGGTTGTTCATTATGGAAAATGACTGATTTCAAATCCTGGAATAGACCAAGAGTTTATGTGGTACTGAGGTATCATGGGATTAAAACTTGAAGAGTTGGCCCCACAATGTGATGCCACCCTCTCATTGGTCTTGTTACAGTTTTTGGCCTTGTGCCAGCGCTTGTGGTGAAACCAAACAAATGCTGCTAAAGCAAGCTATGGTTAAAGTGAAGGAAATATTGAACAAAGGAATGTGGCATATCCACTGTGGAAACAGTGCCATGACTTGTCTAAAATCAGAAATGAGCTTTCTGGATTTAACATTTTTCCTTACACCCCTTATGCATTGGTTACGCCCTGCAGGCATTCTACATCTCCTTCACTTTAACTGCCATAGGCCAGATGATATGTAATGCCAATTTATCCAGAAACTAAATTGGTTTCACTCTATTAAAACTTTCCTATGATGCAGGGAGAAAAAAACCCTCAAAATTTTGTTGAAAGGTTAGAGATTTTTGTGATCTCATCTTGTATTCCATCTTGATCACATGACAAGGAAATGAAAATTGACTGGTGGTTGATCATAGATGAGGATCTGAGAGTCACACTGCCTGACTTCCAGGTAAAAGAACGTGATCACTTACACATCATTCTTCACTAAAGAACAGTGATCAGGAGACAAAGACTCACTAGTATTTGAACACCTATCATGTTTCATGCATCCTACCGGTCTGTTAACTAATTGTATCATGTAAAAGACTAATAATCTTCAGAAATTTGGCATATAATGTGGTTGGCTGCATATTCACAGGATTAAATTTTCGCAGTTTTCACATTATCATTGTTTTGGGAGGGTTCAATTTTCCTGGTCTGCCCATAGTGTATACTACACAGAATATATCCAATATAATTAATATGAGTTAGTTATATAAAATTATTTGTAGGCAAATTGTAAAATTTGAATGACAACTGAAAGCATAATCAAACAAGTGGTAATTCTTGTTCAATATTTTTTCTGATAATTTAAAAGATTTGATATAATTTATCATAGCAGTCTTTGATTTAAGAGTAACATGCAAAATCTATTATTATTTATACATCAAAATCTTGTCTTACAGCCTTCCTTTGATGATATGGCATCTTATTCACAAGAGTTTTTTCACAATAATTTCCCCTTTCACAAAAATTGTGTATTTGAAACCCTCATGAATAAAAAGGCAACCACAGTATCCAGATTTTCTAACATATATTTTTTGTTTTATTGGTTTTTTTTTTCGTTACAATATCTAAATTTTAAAGAAACACTGATTATTATGTTTTAAGCATTTCGATGACAGCTTAGGCTTTTACATCAGTAAATTTTTATCTTAATAGTAACTTTTTGCCAATTGGTACTATTAAAAACAGTGATATTAACATATCAGCTTCTGATTTTTCACTCAAGTGGCCTGTAAAATCCAATAATAGGTCACACTGACCTAATTTTGGGTGTTATGGAATTTTACCACTATTAATTTTAAAACAAGCTGATAAAGAAGTCAGATCACACTGACTGTAATCTGATCTTAAACTGGACCTATACTTTATTATTAAGCAATTATGTCCATCCATAGGCAAAGCCCCATCATTAAAATGTGATGAACATGATTTTATATATTCGAAACAGCGGTTACTCGTCTCATAAATTTAATACTTTACCTGATGGGAAAAAAATTAGGAGCAGAACAGTCTAATTAATTACAACATGAGCAGGCAGCAATGAGTTTTTCTATTGACTCTGACTTGGCTAGGGTATATATTACATATTTTATAAAGTATGGGTGTCTTGTTTCTTAGGCTTAATTGGTCCCAAATATTTGTCTTGGTTTTTCTGGGAACTGAGACGGCATGGCCCAGAATATAAATGAAGTGGTTGCATGAGGAATTACATTTTCTTTATAAAATGTTTTGTATTTGGAATTGAAAATTTCACTCATTCTAATCAGATTACATATGATTAAACATGAAAGAACACTGATAAAATATTACATTCACATACAAGAAAGTGAACAAAAAATAGGGGTATATTCTTAAAGGACAAATCCTTTATGAAATTATGGTTAACAAGTGACCCATGGGTCATGACACTCAGCCGACTGACATGTTGACAATATGTCCTTGCACAGGCAACTAATTAAGATAATGTAGGTAGTATTATCATTCATGCATAGTAGCTGAAGTCCATCAAGACCCATAAGCACACCAAATTTAATAACAAGCCATCCAGCCATTCCTGAGGAATCTGGCACTTTGTGTGTATTTTGCATTATTTCTAGGGTGCTCAAACAAGTCCTGTAACTTAGAGAATATAGGTCAAAGTGACCTAATTTCAGGTTCCTCAGGAGATCTTTTGGGGAACTCCCAGAGTACAGATCGAGGTTCATGATTCTAGCCTTTATGGGTAAGATTTGTGCCTAGAAAACGGACCGTGTGTTTTTAAAAATATATGTAAAAATTTGTAAAATCAAGATAATGCGGGTGGTGTCACCATTCATGCCCAGTAGCTAAGGTTCATTAAGACCTATAACACACCAAATTTGATGTAAATCCCTAAAACCATTCCTGAGGAATCTGGCAAATTGTGTGTATTTTACATTATTTCGGGGGAGCTCAACCCCCCCCCTTCCTCACCCCCGAACCCTCCCGACCCCCCCCCCCCCCCCCGCTCCCTAACTAGGAGAATATAGGTCAAAGTTATCTATTTCAGGTTTCCAAGGAGATTTTTCATGGACCTCCTGGCAGTTATGATTTGTGTCTGGTTAACGGATGGACAGACAGCCCAACAGACAGTAGGAGGATGGACAAAGAGTGAATGTTTTAGCTCAGATGACTTTCAGTCAAAAAACAACTGATCCAGAGTTGTACTTAAAACATACTAATTCCATTTCCCTGAGTTTGCTGAAATGTAAAGTAACATTACCAAACAACACAGTAAACTAACATCATACCCAAGATTTTCTCATCATTTAATAGTCAAATAATATTTGGCCAATAATACAGAAAAAAAGGTAATACTGACCCAGTTTCAGGCCTACATCATAAGACAACTTGGTTCTGAAGGTACCAATCTCTATGATAAATTAGAAGTTTATAGCCCTAGTGGTTACAAAATATGCCTAATGTTAACAGATGTCAAGGCATGTATTAAGTAGGGGGTTAACACTATGGACTCTACTCTTTTAACAGATGTTGAGTGCTCTGGAAAAAAAACTAGTCTTCTTTGAAATAAATAGAGTGAAAAAATAGCCAAATTTCCCAATTTTATATCACAGACTGCATAAAGATGTGCTTCACACAACTGGTATGTGTATATTAATACAGCTCAGAAGTCAAAAACATGCATGGTGTACATCCCCCTGCACGAAGATAAAGGCATTTTTCGTATGTTGTGACACTTGCTTGACATCTGCTCTCAGAAAAATTACAGAATGTTCTGTTTTGTGTTATTTGGACTGATACAGTAAGAAAGAAATAGTGTATCTTACTGAAACACTGAAGGAGAAAAAAGAGTGCTGCTAAAAAAGGGTGAAAAAAAGAATAATTAACATCATTTTTAGTAAATCCTCAAAAAAACAAGTTACTCTAAAAAAATTGTAATTTGGCAGGCCTGAATATTGTAAGAACTGAGACATCTGCGTTATTACTGAACTGACTGAAGATAGACACTCAATAGGCATGTTAGTGGATATACATGAATGCATGGTAACAGTACACTACAGAAGAATAAAGTGAAGCTACACCATGAAAGTGTTCATGTTCACTTCCTGTTTAAGATTTAAAGCACTGGAAGGTAAAAATACAGGCCTGATAGAACAATTGCTTTACATCTTGTGTATAGTATCTTCTAAATGACATGTTATCCCTGAATTGATATGTGACACCCTAAAACATTAATGTCTGCATTTATAAGGAATATCAGGTGTAAAGGTATGAATACAAATAATAAAATGTGATGATGATGAATATAGTAATATGATGTAATGTTTCCTTCATTATACTGTACTGAATAGTTTGGTCTCATATATCCATTGTAAGCCACTATTTCATTCTCACTAAAGCAGCCATCAATCACTTTCCATCTATATTATAACTGACAGTGATGGCATTCAACCATTGTCACACAACCCCTCTGTGACCATGTCTCTGAAATGCCCATGTTTGGTCTTGGACCATACGGAATGAAGCTAATTTCACTAAAGGCGACCTAAGGGGGTCATTTTCCATTTATCCCAATACATCCTGAGAAAATTGCATTTTTTTTTGCAATTAAAGCAGGCATCACAGCACTAGCTGTCAGAAACTACTCCAGCCAATCCCAGTCTCCATGTGGAAACCTGTCAAGGACAAAGCTGCCTAGACCTGCAAAAATGCAAGTACAAAGCCACCAAGTTAATTGAGAAAATATATTTCTTGCTGTTTTGTAAGGGTACCCTTTATGCTTTTGTCCATAACTTTTACAAATCATGCAATATTGATCTAATGTCACTCAAGTGTACAAGAAACATATAGAGGAAATTTTATGCCAAAGGGAACAAAACAGCACTTATAGTTTTTATAACAGGGCTTATCAGGTAGGACTACTCCTTGAAGTATAACAATCGGTTAATTTTAATTGAAAAAAAGGATGTTTTCTTAATTTCTCAACAGAAAAAAATTCACAGTCACCCAGTTTCAGGTTTGATATGAGAACTTAAAGAGATCTAACTGTAAGCTAAATTTTAGATTCATATGTCCATTATGGTTTCAAAACAAGCCAGTTTAACAGACAGACACTGATGTATGATCAGAAAAATGGACAGCTAATGAACAAGGTAACATTGCTAAAGCTCAGTTGACTTGTAGTCAGCTGAGCTAAAAACTTGTTTCTGAGAGTGGGCTTAAACTCAAAATATGAAATCCCCATATATGCACATGCCTTAAAGAGACATTCAGTTGGTGGAAAAACCATTTATCTTTTTCTTAGGCTCAGTATGTAAATCTGCATAATTCCATTTTGGGCATGGGACTATGTGACAGAGAGGTACTAATGACTTTCTCTCATTAAATATTGTGACTTGTCAGGTCAATTGTCTATGTGATCCTTGATATGTGTAATCATCCCCATTGCCAGCTTATAACCCTAAGGAACCTTCAAAAGTCTCACTCATTTGTGAATTATACATGCTCTTGGGGCAAAGCCTTCCCATTCAGCCTGCAGAATGCTAACCCTAGGTATAAGTTGACCCTGAAAAATCTCACCACTCTTCAACTCAGATTGAACTGATGATCTCCTGACTTTGAGTCCTGTCCTTCCCCCCAAAAACTAAACAACAGAAGCCTGTCTTAATAGACTTGTCACCATGTCTGTTACGTACAAGATGGCCAACTCCCAGACTACCAAGTGACCTCTGTGAGGAAGCAGCCAGTCTATATCACTGGTCCCAGTATCAATATGTCACTCCCATTTTCTAAATAAAATATTTATTATCTACACGACATACATTTATATCATAAAGGACCAATCTGATGACCATATAAAACTAAAAACAGGACAATGTATATGTCCTCTGTGTATATATAAACTTGTTATCTATTGCTCTGACCTCATATTCATAAGTATTTATTATTGATATTATTATCTAAGCAAACAGTAAACAATACAAATATGAATAATAATAATAGTGACTTGGACAGATCAACAGATATACCATTCTGCTTGGCAATTCACTCATTATTAATAACGTTGCAAGAACAATGGGACCTCTTTTGATTACCCCCTCCATGTAGGGTTTCGTTTTCATCTGTAATTATTGATACTTTGCTGAGTTAGTTTATGTCGTGTTACAAAAATGGCTGAACAAGCTGTCTTGATCTATCCCTTGCCAACTATGTTTCTTGTTCCATCCTATATTAAATGCATTTGAACTTTGAAAAAAAAATTATTATTTCATCTTTAAATTTATTTTTATTTTGTACTTTAAAAAGTAAAACACTGCATGGTTAGCTGGTTGTCAGGTGGACAAGGTTGGTGTTTTGGTCCCAGCACAGATGTACAGATTGTGATAATTTTGTTACCCTATTTTTATTTTGATTTCTGAAGTAAAACTTTGGTCAGCAGGCTGTTTCAGTCATGGACAACAATGTTGTGTCAATAGTAGCACAGGTTTATAAATCATGATAATTATAATTCTTCAGTTTTATACAAATGTGTATGTTTGGCCCTGGCAGTGTTATTTTGCTTTCTGTTGTATATTTTCTCATTACACTAGCAGGCCTGACAAACATAGCAAACTTATGACAGGAACTATCCAGCCCCACCTCATGCTCTCATTATCATAATCATACCCTGCAGACACTACTAGAACATTTTTGAAGTTCAAAATTGCACTAGTGGGATTTCTATTTTTTTTTCTAGACTGCCTCCTATGTTCTGGTTGTATAAAGAGTTATAAATATTTCAAACCAGTAGCTCAGCTAATGTTTTGTAGTGGTGCCATAAGAAGAAATTGTAATAACACCTTAATAAAATGGCTAATTTCAACATATATCCATCTACAGGCCCAATCAACTAGATAAGTAACTTCATAAGTATAAATCTACTGGCTTTATCAAGAACTGCATAATTATGTAACCACATAATGATACATTAATATACTCTAGCACATCAACTTGTGATTTCAGTAACTGAGGTTGTTGCATTATTAGGCAGTTTATACATGAATACATATGGTACCGGAATGTATGGATATCTAAATTCACCATACTTCCTAACACCCTGAAAAGGTTAGACTTCAAAGTTTGGGAAAATCCTATTTTAAAGTTTCAGCCAAGGACATCATGTGATTGGTCGGAGAGAGGTCATGTTCGACAGTTGTTCCACTGAGAATATGTACCCATCAATCACATGGTTAATAACTAAATATATATATGTATGTGGAACACAGGTTCAAGAGAGATAATATTCTAAGTCATTTAAGGCAAGAATGAAGGGTTTATTCCAGGAAAGTACATTGTTTGCATGGCCAACTATTATGGTTTTCTTTCTGTATGTGTATACCTGCATGCCTTTCACAAATTGGTAAACTTTAACTCAGCTTCCAATTATGAGTTTTTAAAATAAAATGTTAAAAAAAAAACTCTTAATTTTTACCCCCAAAAATATTGTAAAATCACCTGTATAAACTTACAGCAATATAAGCAACATTTGAGTAACAATCATAAGAAAACAAAACTTAGGTTCAAGAACAGGAGTTTTAGCCTTATTCCTTCTAAATTGGACATTAAATATGAATGCCTGTGTGGTCTGTATCAATTTAGAACATTTGGCCCAACTTGTTCAGTCACGGTAGTCTGGGATGTTAACTCCTGGCAGACATCTCCTTCAGGGCATTTGATAACCAACAGTTATATAGTAGCTAAGAAATTAATCACTTAAGGGATATGTTATCATATTTACCCACAGTGAGAACTCACCTAATATACTGACTTGGATGTGTGAATTATACAGACTGGTCTCATGTTTTCTCTATACAATAAGCTTATTAGTGCAGTTAATAAACACACAGTGATAGGTGTTATTGTGTGATTGCCTGTACCTTATTTCAGATAAGTTTTATTTCATGTGTTTCTCCTGTTGACAGTTCTTTTAGTCACCTCCACAGAACTGAGAGTGAACAAACATGGTTTTAATACTTACCTGCAAGTTACATAATTGCTTATAAGCTTGCCACATTATTAAAGTACATGTATCAATTTAAATGATAGCCTTATCAACAGAAACATAAGATCTTCAATACCAGTAGATGTGACTTGATGCTAAAATTGGTGAGTCTGTTTAAATGGTGTTATAAAAATGAAAATTATTATTCCTGATGAAAGTTACTGTATACAGGAATGTGATCAAAGTACATTATAGGTTTAAGACTTCATAGGAGACCTAAAGTAACCAAGAATACTCTTGATGTCAAGCTGGACGGACCTAGCTCTAACCAATACAAAGGGTGCAAGGTTTAAAAGTAAACATACAACGTCAATGACAGAGATGATTTTAAGTCATTTTAGATTTCTAGTAGATTTCTTTTGCAAATTCTGCAAAAAGAGTGTCACTGATTCAATTTCAAAACAGTTAAAGATGAATGCTTTAGGTATAATACAATTTAAATTGAATTTTGTGGTATTAACTGTTCTAGGACTGATTTGGAACAAGTGAATGTACGTATGAGATCAAAAGGAAAGGGGGATCATTATAGCTTAGGAAATTTGTTTCCTATATAAGCTGAGTTACAATGATTAAATGGATTTATTCTTAAGAGTCTTGTCAAAAGTTTTTCGATCAAAACCTTCAAAAAATAAAGTAAAAAAAGTAATTATTCATTAAGATTTTTAAATATTGTCATTAAAATTATCACAACTGAACAAAGGTCCTTCATGAAAAATTAACTCTGCAAGGAAAAATTCAACAAAGTGACATATATTATATACATTCAAGAGTACCTTAAATAGGTGTTAATATATATAAAAGAATATGTTAATTAACTTACCTTGAATATTTTTGCTATCATGCGTCTTTGGCCCATTGTCTGTGTGTGCATGTGTCCGTGAACTTGCTGGTTTAAGTATGCTCGGCGTGGCACGAACGGTGCAGCATACGGATTAGGTCTCCAATCCTCCATCTCAGCGTACACTTAATTACAACAGTATTTTAATAAAGCAGCTTATAAGCTAGCATAAAGATCTGCTTGGCTTTTACTCTATCAGCTGTCTCACAGCACTGCCTCAGTATCTGGTGTTCAGCATAACAAAGCCTTACATAGATGTGATTAAGTGGCATATGGTCACTGGCTTATTTGCAGCTCAACACAACACAAGTGTCATATGTTGTTTTCAGCCCATCACTTGTGCGTCTCCTCTGCACGGAGAGTAGACAAATTTGGCGGGAAGCAAGCAAAGCATGTACCTGTGGTCTGCTCCAGTCTATGGATACCAAATACCACCCTGTCACCCCTTCTGAATGTTCTGTTCGCTTTTATCTTACTGTTAAGATGCCGCCGTATTCTGGAAGACCCCAATCTTTCTCTATATATTCTTTCTTTTCAGTGTCTGACCTGTTAAACTACAGGGTCAGGTTGACATAAGTCCTTTGGCAAGATTTCTTCTGTTTGCAATCAATAGGTGATGCTCTGTGATGTATCACTGCAGATCCATATCATCTGTCAACGAAATGAGAAATTGATATTTACTCAGACTTATTGGCTAGAAAAAAATACATTACTGGAGCTGCATGCTAGACCAGCAAAGGAATGCCATCGTCTCCTAGAGGCCTGGAGGATCATAAATGCTATCATATGAACTGTTTGTGCCTCAACACAAAATCTGTGCTGACTGCATCTTATATGAACCAAACCCAGGGGAACGGGCCTCGCAGGTTAAAATTCCAATATAATACATCTAGCTGCCTTTAAATTCTCTTCCATTTCCATTAACGTGAACCGTAAGCGAACAGTCTGAACACACAACCCAGATATAAAATGTCATGCTTTATCCTAGCCTGGTTCCTACCGACACAGTTCCTATTAACTCCTTTGTCATTTTTTTCTCTAAAGAAAAGACCAAGAAAAAGAAATTGCTCAGGCATGCAACCCAGGGGGAAGGAATGTCTGATCACAGTTTAAGTCACAACTTCAGAGACTGATGTAAACTTGCAAAGTTTGAAATTTTGTCCCATTATTTATGACCCTGTTTTTCTATTTCAGGTCTGTTTCTGGAAACTTTATCCACTTCTTCGAAATCATTGTTAAATATCACCAGACAATTTCTCAACTGCATGACGTGCATATTTTCTTAAAGAAACTGCATGGAACACACACTGAAAAGTCAATTTAATTAAATAAAATATAAGAATTCTTGACTTTTTCATTTTCTGCATTTGGTTTCTAAATAATTAGGGGAGACTCTTAATGTGTTAGTGGCTATCAGTGACTAGTAAATCAAATTAATGACCATTCAGGTGGCTTTGAACATGAAATCTTTTGTGGCACGTTCATGGCAAAGTTAACATCACTATTTCATGATCCTGGTCTAAGCCATAGAAATAAAACAATTGAGTCTGAACATCAAAGTTAAACCCTCAAAGGTCTGTAATTTCAAATGAACAGGTGGTTTTATCGGGGAATTCAGAATTTAATGTGCCTTTAAACAAAACTGAAAGTCAGACTTGATAATGGAAAAGAGAACATCAATAAAAAGTCAAGAGCAGAAGAGGGGAAATAATTTGTAAAGACTTTCCCCCAGTCAATACCAATATTTCATTTATATCCAACAAAGGTCCAATCAAATCTGTCCTCTGTATTATCTGCCTGACCAGAGGCTACATGTGGTATCCATGGCATTTGGGATATGATATCTTAGCTCAAACTACTGCAGGCCAACTTTTATTTTACTATTGATCTGAAATGGGCTGCAGGATTCTTTATCAATATCATGAAAATTTTCTCTCTCTATTTCTCTGGTATGGCAGTTATGGCCAAGTTCAGCAAACATCTATGACATCACACAGCAGACAATTATTCGAATTGCAATTTCCCAAAATTATTTTTTTTAACTGAAAATGCGAACTGACATTTTATTAGTTTTACTGAGAAATACTCAGACTAGTAAATATTATGTATTGTTCTTTAGCTGCTACTCTAGTCACATTGGCCTGTAGTCTGGTAGTTCAGCCATGTGATGGTACAAATTGATTAATACTAAACATATGGTGTCACCAGAGCAGAGGTGTGAAAGCTTCAGCTGTGCAGCTGTCACTCTTACTCCTACACAGCAGCTGTCACTTACTACAACACAGCAGCTGTCACTTTCACTCCCATCACAGCAGCTGTCACTTTCACACCAACACAGCAGCTGTCACTCACTCCAACAGAGCAGCTGTCAATCTTACTCCAACACATCAAATGTCACTCACTCCGACACAGCTGATGTCAATAACACTCCAACATAGCAGCTGTAAATCTTAGTCAAACACTCAACTTGTCACTCTGTCCAACACAGCATCGGTCTCTCACTCTAACAGCAGTTGCCACTCTCACTCCAACACAGCTGCTGTCCTCTCATTCCAACACAGAAGCTGTAAATCTAACTCCAACACTGCAGCTGTCACTCTCACTCTAACACAGCAGCTGTCACTCACTCCAACACAGAAGCTGTAAATCTAACTCCAACACTGCAGCTGTCACTCTCACTCCATCACAGCAGATGTCACTCACCCCAATATATCAGCTGTTGCTCTCACTTAGACTTTCCCTAGAGATAATGTCCAGGTTTCTATTCTGGTCTTTACTAACAAGACCAAAAAGAAACTCAAGATTTATAAAGTGTGCACACATGTTTGCAAAGTTTTGTTCTCAGCATGGGATCCAAAGGTCTCACTCTTGTTCTTAGTCTTGGGTCCAACACTCGGAGTCTTAATAGGTCTCAAATTAGAATGTCTTAACTGTATCATTGCAAAGAAACTGATTTGTGCCAAAACTTCATGGGAAGTGATTATAGATGTACTGGACTTGGGTGGGCACTACTGAGCTATTTTCATTTGACTTTAAACTTCATTTGCACTCAAGCCTAAGGTCTCTTGCATGGAATGGGGGAAGGAGAGATAATTATATTCCTTGGGATTAACAAAATAAGATCCCTCTTCATTTTCTAAACAAGAAGTATATCATGATAGACCTTAATTACCTCATTGGCAATGATGGACACAAAGTCAGTAAGTGTTCAGGTCTGTTATATTGACAAAAAAGTTCATTCCTGATGGAGTGGTTATACACTGCAGTGTATAATGACAATGATGGACACTAAGTCAGTAAGTGATCAGGTCTGTTATATTGACAAAAAGTACAATTCTTACCCAGTGGTTAAACACTGCAGACGTTCCAGATCTCCTTAGCTTTAACCATTGGTTTTTTTTCAGCAAGTTTTTCTAGGTTTCTACACCATGGCTGGCAGAGGGCCAAGAATAGTAATCAGACTGATGACAGCATGGTATTGCATTCTCTGCAGTTGTTAAATATATAGAAGGATTGTAGTGCATAACTGCTGCATATGAAGTGTAACAAGAGCACAGCAAACGTGCATAATACAACCATCATGTATCTGGTGACCTGTGACCTCATTAAATATGCATGGATTTGCTGGAAATAAAACTTAGGTGATATACTGATTAACATTTCTGATAAGTTATATCAAAATTCTTCATATTATTCATAAGTTATTGCAGGGGCAGATCCAGGATTTAGGAAAAGAAGGGATCAACCCAGGAGGACTAATGACAAAGCCTAAAAATAAGTCACCAGGTCCGAAAGGGGGGGGGGGGGTCCAGGCCAAAAAAATGGTCTGAAACACTTAAAAAAGCTTGCAGCTGCTGAAAAAAAAGGGGGGAGGGTCCGGACCCCCTGGACCATCCCCCTGAATTCCCCTGAGTCAAGTGACCCCTGACCTTATTAAATATGAGTAGATGTTGCCCATTATTGAATTTGGGCGAGACAATCTGTTGGTTAGTAGTTATGGTGAGTTTGGTGAAAATCCATCAAAGCCCTAGTAAGTTATCACAGCAACACTAAAAGTTAATGGACGGACAGATGGATGGATGGATGGTGGGTATACCATAATACTCCCGTCATATGAAGGATGTATAAACAAGTGACCCAGGGGTCATGACGCTCAGCTGACCAGGAAGACATTGACAAAAGTAATTTTATCATCTGAATGTCAAATTTGAATGAAATACTTTTTCCAAACTTGACCTTTTGTATAAAATCATCCAATATTCATTGGGGTACTATGGAGCTCTGTAGCATGAAGAATATGGGTAACAGACACCTATTTTCCAGGTTTACAAGATGACTTTTCAGGGGTCTCCCAGCATGTCAAAAAATAAAATTCTAGGTCCAGTTATTATGATTTGTGCCCTGTTAACAAATCCAAATGTTTATTCTGGGGGGTATTTCAAAGCCGCATAGGATGAAGGATATGGGTAACAGAGATGTAATTTCAGGTGCACAAGGAGACTTTTCAGGGGCCTCCCAGCATATCAAGAAAGGAGATTCTAGGTCAAGTCATTATAATTTGTGCTCTGTTAACAGATGACCAAATCTTTATTCTGGGGAGTACTTCGGAGCCCCAGAGCATGAAGGATATGGGAAACAGGGACCTTATTTCGGGTTTCCATGTTGACCTTTTATGGGCTTCCCTGGAGGTGAGGACAGAAGATTCTAGGTCCAGTCATTATGATTTGTGCCCTGTTAATATATGACCAAATCTTTATTCTGGGGGGTACTTCAGAGCCCCATGGCTCACAGAATATGGGTAACAGGGACCTTATTTCGGGTTTCCATGTAGACCCTTTATGGGCTTCCCTGGAGGTGAGGACAGAAGATTCTAGGTCCAGTCATTATGATTTGTGCCCTGTTTACAGATGACCAAATGTTTAAAGATCACAAAAGTAGAGAAAAAAAATCGTAAAAAATAAAAAAAAATATATGTGGCGCCACCAATCTCCAGAAATTGATGAAACATTTCATGATCAATATCCATGCAAAGAATCATGGTGATCAAATTAATAATTGTTCAAATACTTGAACTTTTGTATCAAATTTTCCATTATTCTGGGGGGTACTTCGGAGCCCCATAGCTCAGAGGTTATGGGTAACAGAGACCTAATTTCAAGTTTTTAAGGAAACTTTTCATGGGCCTCTCAGCATGTCAAGAGAGAAGATTCTAGGTCCAGTTGTTACGATTTGTGCCATGTTAACAGATGACCGCATCTTATGAGGTCTCAAAAATAGAGAAAAAAATTCGTAAAAATAAAAAAAAATACAGGTGGCGCCACCATACTGCAGAAACTGATGACACATTCCATGATCAATATCCATGCAAAGAATCATGGTGATCACTGCAATAGTTGTTTAGATACTTGAGCTTTTGTATCAAATTGTCCATTATTCTGAGGGATACTTCAGATGACTTACAGTCAGCTGAGCTAAAAACACTTAATGGTCAATATCCATGCAAAGAATCATGATGATCTCCGTATTAGTTGTTCAGATACTTCAGCTTTTGTATCAAATTGTCCATTATTCTGAGGGATACTTCAGAGACCTATAGCTTGAAGGATATGGGTAACAGAGACCTAATTTCAAGTTTCCACAGGCAATCTTCATGGGCCTCCTTGCATGACAAGAATTAAGTTTCTAGGTCCAGTTGTTGCAATCTGTACCCTCTTGATAGATAACATAGGTGGCGCCACCAGTCTGCAGGAACTGATGGAACATCTCATAATCAATATGTATGCCAAAAATCATGACCATCAGTGATGTAGTTATTGAGATATTGAAGTTTTTGTATGAAATTTTTGACTACTCTGGGGGGGTACTTTGGGGCCCCATAGCTCGAAGGATATGGGTAACAGAGACCTAATTTCTGGTTTCCATGGAGACTTTTCATAGGTCTTCTAGTGTGTTGAGAATGAAGATTCTAGGTCCAGTCGTTACTATTTGTGCCATGCTAACAGATGACAGCATCCTTAAAGGTCTCAAAAATAGAGGAAAAAATCGTAAAAAATCGAACGATACAGGTGGTGCCACCAGTCTGCAGGAACAGATGACACATCTCATGATCAATAGTTATGCCACAAATCATGACCATCATTCAAGTAGTTAATGAGATATTGAAGTTTTTGTATGAAATTTTTTTACTTTTCTTGGGGGTACTTTAGGGCTCCATAGCTCGAAGAATATGGGTAACAGAGACCTAATTTTGGTTTCCATGGAGACTTTTCATAGGTCTCTCAGTGTGTCCAGAATGAAGATTCTAGGTCCAGTCGTTATGATTTGTGCCACGTTAACAGATGACAGCATCCTTAAAGGTCTCAAAAATAGAGGAAAAAATCGTAAAAAATCAAACAATACAGGTGGCGCCACAAGTCTGCAGGAACTGATGGAACATTTCATAATCAATATGTATGCCAAAAATCATGACCATCAGTGATGTAGTTATTGAGATATTGAAGTTTTTGTATGAAATTTTTGACTACTCGGGGGGGGGGGGGGGTACTTTGGGGCCCCATAGCTCGAAGGATATGGTTAACAGAGACCTAATTTCTGGTTTCCAAGGATATTTTTCATGGACCTCTCAGTGTGTCAAGAATGAAGATTCTAGGTCCAGTCGTTACGATTTGTGCCATGCTAACAGATGACAGCATCCTTAAAGGTCTCAAAAATAGAGGAAAAAATCGTAAAAAAATCGAATAAAGGTGGCACCACCAGTCTGCGGGAAGTGATGACACATCTCATGATCAATAGTTATGCCACAAATCATGACCATCAGTCAAGTAGTTAATGAGATATTGAAGTTTTTGTATGAAATTTTTTACTTTTCTTGGGGGTAATTTGGGGCTCCAAAGCTCGAAGAATATGGGTAACAGAGACCTCATTTCTGGTTTCCATGGAGACTTTTCATAAGTCTCTCAGTGTGTCAAGAATGAAGATTCTAGGTCCAGTCTTTACGATTTGTGCCTTGTTAACAGATGTTTACATTTTGAAAGGTCTCAAAAATAGAGAAAAAAATTCGTAAAAAATTGAACGATAAAGGTGGCGCCACCAGTCTGCAGGAAGTGATGGAACATCTCATGATCAATATGTATGACAAAAATCATGACCATCAGTCAAGTATTTAATGAGATATTGAAGTTTTTGTTTGAAATTTTTTACTTTTCTGGGGGGTAGTTTGGGGCCCCACAGCTCGAAGAATATGGGTAACAGAGACCTAATTTCTGGCTTCCATGGAGACTTTTCATAGGTCTCTCAGTGTGTCGAGAATGAAGATTCTAAGTCCAGTCATTACAATTTGTGCCTTGTTAACAGATGTTCACATTTTTAAAGGTCTCAAAAATAGAGAAAAAAATTCGTAAAAAATCGAAAAATACAGGTGGCACCACCAGTCTTCAGGAAATGATGGAACCTCTCATGATCAATAAGTATGCCAAAAATCATGACCATCAGTCAAGTAGTTAATGAGATATTGAAGTTTTTGTATGAAATTTTGGACTTTTCTGGGGGGTACTTTGGGGCCCCATAGCTCGAAGGATATGGGTAACAGAGACCTAATTTCTGGTTTCCAAGGAGATTTTTCATGGACCTCCCAGGATGTCAAGTAAGAAGATTCCAGTTCTAGCGGTTACGATTTGTGCCTGGTTAACGGACAGACAGACGGACAGACAGACAGACAGACAGACGGACAGACAGACGGACGACGGACAAAGAGTGATCGCTATAGCTCAGATGACTTTCAGTCAGCTGAGCTAAAAAAACAACTTTTTAAATCTCAGACAACAGAAGCAGAAAAACTCAATCTCATCTTATACAGCTCATAGGTGAGGTTCCTGTCAGAAGGTCTGGTATGTACCGTAAAATCTCCACTTAAAACCGCGGTTTAATCAAGAAATTCAAAATCTTGAAATCATGTTGTTTTCCTGAAAGCACTGTGCGGTTTATACTAGAAGGGTTTCATATATATCTTCCTGGCAGACATCGTTTTTTGGCCGTTGAGTGGGCGGTAATATAGCGACTTTCCAAGGCCGCCATTAGCAGCAGTCTCCCATGCATGGGAGCCTTGTGTAAATGTATTATTTATGATTATGTTTTATTTGTTAATTAAATATTGCTGATTATCTCTCGTGTTATAAAAATTTTGGTAATTAACACCAAATAATACGTTTATAACACCCCTGCTGTAACACACAGCGGCCCACTTCGTTGGGCATGGTCAAGCAAAACTGAAATTAATACCTGCTTTAAACCCATTTGCGGCATTATTTACCAACGATTATTTGTTAAAAACGTAAATTGAATAAAAAGCTGACATCGTAAAGGGTCACACAATGGGTGACGATCGTTTTAAAATCAAGTTTGAGTGCCACCATGTGCTGAAATGCCCCGGTATTCTGCTAAGAATATTTTAAACGGCTTCAGGCGGTGGGTGGTAAACAGAACAGCCACCTATTCCGTCCCAGCGTGCCTTGCGCAAATGCTGCCTTGACAAGATGGCAACCCAAACGGAATCTTTATTCAGGAAACAACTTGCTTCCCACGACTAGCCACTTTAATTTTACTTTAAAATCACTCGTTTTCACACTCGTGTTTCCTAGGAAAATACGTGCGTTTCTCAACAAGGTAACTTCAGTTATTTTTATATTTAGCTAAGTTGACTAGCGATGTTTTCAAACGCACCAGCAAATTGTGACAAGGAGCGATGTCAACGTATGATGTGACGATGTTAATACCGAAGTAACCGGTATGAAAATGATTCGAATCTTCCGAGTAATTTAAGAAAATGGAATTTTCATCACAGATTAAAATTTCAAAATATTACCTTTAGCATAAAAATATATACAGTGGCTTGAATCACCACGTGTAACCGCCAAATTTGCGTTTAATTTTTCGTTAAATGACCGGCCATCGTTCATTAGATCGTTCGTTTTTACTCCTGCCAGCGCCCGAGCGCAGGTTCAGGAGATAATTGACAGAACAAATACAGGTACATATGTACCCGAATAGGTAACCACGGTTACATGCAGTGACGAAACGTCATGTCATTGGTTCATTTCAACTCATTTGCATAGCCAACGATTGCACTCACTTCCGAATATTGCCGACAAGCGACCGTGCATACAAGCGTGCCATTAATGAGGCCTTACGGAAGATGCAAATTTTCGGGGCTTAGGGCAAATTTGAACGATCTCAAATCAGTTCTCAGACGGGTCACGGCTATCAGACATTTGCGGAGGAGGCCACGTTCATAGCTTGAAAGAAGCTGCTTATTTCTCAAGTGGAACACTTTTGATATTTATCTGCTTCCTATAAATTAAAAAAAGTTGTTGCGCAGAACTACGTTCTAATTATATATAAACTGACGAACCCGCTTATGAATATGACCGTCCACACGCCGTTTTCGCGGGTATATTTGAACTGTCAGTGACGATCTCAGAACATCGTAATTTGTATCTGTATGACAGATTAACGTTGTCGACATTAAGTCGTACTTCACCTAAAAATTCCACGCGCAAACCTCGACTTTTACTGGTTTTGCAATCAGAATCTAATTAAAAATTTAAGAGTCGCACAGTAAATCTAGCGTCGGTCGGGTAACCGGAAACAAAGACTTTTTTTACGCCTTATGTGAGATCATTCCGTAGCGAAAGTTGGTGCGGTTTTAAAGGGAGGTTCTTAGTATTTGAGCCCCTCGCGGTGTCTCACCTGGGATTTCGGCAAAGTCTGGGTGCGGTTTTAATCGGAAGTGCGGTTTTTAGTGGAGATTTTACGGTATCTGGCTGATTAATACATGATCAAGGTCACCCACTCAGGAAAGGTCATGACACCAGTTCATGTAAGCTTGTCACAAGAATACTTCTTATATCTCTGAAAGCTCATATCACACTTGAAGTGAAAACTTGATGATTTGACTGTTAATCACAGTTACCACCATTACTTGTGATACTCTTCTTACAGCATAGCAATCCCTATGAACCTGCAAAAATGGTGGTCACAAGCAAGCAGTTTAAGACCCTGGTGCCAGCCTTGTGACATCTGCCAAACAATCTATGAGGAGCACATCTACTGAAAACACCTGTTTATGACCATCTAGGACTGTGGGTAAACTATAATTATGGGATATACCCACCAGCCGTTCATCCTTCCATTGTTCTTCCGTTAACTTTAAGTGTTGCTGTGATAAATTTAGGTTGATTTGATGGATTTTCATATGTAACCATAACTCATTAATAAATTATCTCACCCAAGTTAAATTATAGACAAATCCATGTGTAATTAATGAGATCAGTGGTCACCAGGCTACATTGTGGTGTTGCTCCGATAATTTACCAGGAATATGACAGATTTTGGTAAAACTGAACAGAAATATTTACCAAAATGATATCTTACCAATGTTTGATTACTGTACTTTGTGGCGTCATGCTGACTTAACTAAAATCTGATGGATATTCATGAAACTCTTTGTAAATATTAACCAAAAGAGTTTCTCCCCTGAATTAAATTCTCAGTAAAACTAATGCATATTTAATGAGTTCAGAGTTCACAAGACATACAATGGGCATATTATGCAGCCTTACAGTGCTCTTGTTATGTTTCTAACGGTGGCATCTTATATAACATATGCATATACTGGAACAAGGTAAGGACATCTATGTAGAATACAACACATACAGAATACTACACATATACTGAAACAAAAGTGAAATGAGGAAAATGATGAATATGAATATGTAATCTGACATACTCATGCCTGACAGAAAGCCCTATCCATCTTAATATTGTACTGCTGGTCTCAAGACCACTAAGACTTTGCAAACTTTATACATTTAAGTAGAATTTGTGTATAAAAAATATAAGTAGTTACATGAGGGGCAAACCCTGTCTATCATTATATAGTAGTAAACTTTTACAACAGCTTTGAGATCATACATTATATAATATACAATAAAACTTCAATGACTGAAAAGACTTTCCATCTACACCCAATACACATATATTTTACTCTTAAATAGACTAGCATCATTAAGTTCAATGTAACGGTGACACGTTACCACTCTCCGAGGCCGGCGTGGGACTTGCGCTCTCCATTTATCACCTTCCGCTGATGTAGCAAGTCAAGGGGCGTTAGACCTGAAATCTTCTGGGGCTTCAAGCCCAATACCCTGATCAATACAGCTTTTCCCGACGTCAGCCGGACGCTAGTGCCTGTCCTTACTGTCAGCCAGGCAAGGATGATGATTGAATTTTACTCGCTCCATTCATGTAATAAATCTTAGCACCAGGCTTAAAGGGGGCTCCATGCTGCGATTGTCTGGCAGTCATTGAGTGCCCATGAGACAACGTTCACTGATAGCTACTGACATAACAGGTTTACCATGAAAAACAAGAGGTAATATTTAGAAATAAGTTTATAGAAGTCATGAGTGCAAAACCATGTTCCCAAATTCAGATCACAGATTGCAGTTTGATGTTAGTTTTCCCTGCAGACACTCAAAGAAATAATTATTTACAATCAAGACTTTGTTGGAAACAGAGATAAAAATAAAGATGTTTTGGTATTTAGAATTTGTGTCTTTTTAAACCACCAGAATAAATGCCTTTGTGAAATGTGTGCATCATTCTGTGTGTGAAGTCCATTGCATCATGGTATTACATGTATTTCATGTATATTACAAAGAAACAAGAAAATTAAGACTGAAAAACATGATTGTTTTTTACCATTTTTCTGTATCCTAGCAACCCTGAAGCTTTAAGTTGGGGTAAACAATCAAGTAATTCAATTATGATTCTTAATAAGGGATTCTACCTCAAGACTTGAAATCTGCATTCTAGGGATGCCTCCACCATATTGGGGGGTCTCTAGCAGGGATGATCCCAAATCCTAGTTTTCATTGACTTATGTGGCCCTATTCCCAGGTTCATTTGTGCAAATGAGACCTCACTGGGGATTGGCCAAGGAAGGATCAACCAGATTTTCATGTTGATCCAGCATGTCCTTATGTTGACCCAGCATCAATAAATATTCTCAAATGTACAGTCTCTTATGCAATAAACCTTGGAATATGGGCAAAAAAATAAGTGAATGCAAAGGTCACAGTCGATGTCCAGCACCTCGGAATGACAGTGTCCAGTGTGTTCCCAGAGAGTTTTTCAAACTTGTTCTCCCGTGGCAGAAGCATGTATCCATCGTGATGCAGATTTATAGTTATTTCAAACTATTCTACAGGTGGAGGTATTTGTTTTTGTCATTAATTATCATTATTATTATTCTGCCATTATTTCATTCATATTTACACAGGATGTACTCTATTGTTGGTCCAATTATTTTGACTTAGTTTTAGTGACCTTGACCTATTTTTCACAGTCACAGGGGTAAATTTTTTTCAGATTTTCATTGTCAATTTCTTCTAAATTATAAGGGATACAGACAAATGGATTAAAAATCCTCTGAAATATCTGGATCCCATCATTCCCAGGGGTACTCAGGGCTTTGAATTCACTCATGAACTAGATGTGGTCGGACAATTTTCCTCAGAGGGCCCCGTGTTTCTGCTAGTGCTGGACTAGTTTACATGTGGGTGAAAAATTAAGTTAAATTTGAAAAATATCACAAACAGAAACAGATTTGTATCAATATGCATGAAGGAAAAAATCATACTGGATTAAAGAAGATGTGTCTGAAATAATGTGTGCAACAGAAAATCACCGAATGTAGTCTGTTAGCCATATTTTATTAGGAACAAGTCTGCAATTCAATAAGTCTGGAGCCCTCATAGGGACCAATAATCCCTGTAAATTTGGAAGAGCTGAAGTATTTTGTTGTTTAGTTATCATGCACGAAAGTAATCAGCAATGAAGCAGTGGTGGCCATATTGAAATTCTAACAGGTCTGTAATTCAAAAGGTCTGGAGCCCTTACAGACCTATACCAATCATCCCTGTGAATTTGGGAAAGCTGCAGGAGGTTGTTGTTGAGTTATCACACATGAAAGAAAATCAGCAATTTGGCTGTGGTGGCCATATTGGAATTTCGACAGATCTGTAATTCAATAGGTTTGTAGCCCTTATAGGTACCAATCTTTCCTGTGAATTTGGGAAAGCTGCAGGATGTTGCTGTTCAGTTATCCCGTGTGAAATAAAAATCAGTGATTGGGCTGTGGTGGCCATATTTGAATTCCGACAGGTCTGTAATTCAATAGGTCTGGAGCCCTCATAGGTACCAACTGTCTCTATGAATTTTGGAAAGCTGCAGTATGTTGTTGTTGAGTCATCATGTGCAAAAGGAAATCAGCGATTGGGCTGTGGCAGCTATATTTGAATTCCGACAAGTCTGTAATTCAATAGGTCTGGAGTTGTCATTTATACCAATCATCCCTGTGAATTTGGGAAAGCTGCAGTTTGTTGTTGTTGAGTTATTACGTGCAAAAGAAAATCAGCCATTGGGCGGTGGGGCCATATTTGAATTCCGACAAGTCTGTAATTCAATAGGTCTGGAGCCCTCATAGGTACCAATCATCCCTGTGAATTTGGGAAAGCTGAAATATGTTGTTGTTGAGTTATTGTGTGCAAAAGAAAATCAGCGATTGGGCTGTGGCAGCCATATTTGAATTCTGACAAGTCTGTAATTCAATAAGTCTGGAGCCCTTATAGGTACCAATCATCCCTGTGAATTTGGGAAAGCTGCAGTATGTTGTTGTTGAGTTATCACGTGCGAAAGAAAATCAGCGATTTGCCTGTGGCGTCCATATTTGAATTCCGACAAGTCTGTAATTCGACAGGTCTGGAGCCCTTATATGTACCAATCATCCCTGTGAATTTGGGAAAGCTGCAGTATGTTGTTGTTGAGTTATCACGTGCGAAAGAAAATCAGCAATTTGGCTGTGGCGTCCATATTTGAATTCCGACAAGTCTGTAATTTGATAGGTCTGGAGCCCTTATAGGTACCAATCATCCCTGTGAATTTGGGAAAGCTGCAGTATGTTGTTGTTGAGTTATCGCGTGCGAAAGAAAGTGTCACTGACAGAAAGACAAAAGGACAGAAGGACGGGAGGACGGACTGACACGGTGATCACTATTGGGCACGGCTTGTCAAGCGGGCCCTAACTATATGAGATAAGTGATTCAGCACTTTTCAGTTAGGCTATGATTCCAGATAAACCATGTGACCTAGAAAGCTGAAACCTTCACAGTCATATACATGCATTAGCAATGTAGGAGTGCAGTGGCAAGTCTGGCAGCGATATCTTTAACAGTTTTTGAATAATATGCAAATTACCAAAATGTTACGTCAGCTTTTCAGCTCATCTGAGAAAACTCAAGAAGGAAGGACAAAATTTCATTTGTTTTACAGAACTATTGTTCCTTTCAAACAATTACAGGTAGATAAAACCTAACTGGGAGATTAGGAGGAGGGGAATGGGGTGGACCGGAGGGCGGGGGGGGGGGGGGGCGGGTAGGTGGAGATTTATAACTGTCCCATGACAGTTACAGAAGTCTAGTTATATTTATTACTTTGTATTGTCCTTATGATCATCCTACCATCAGTGCTTCTTTTCCAGATCACCTGTATATAATGGTATTTTTTATGTTATTTCTAACACTATATGGCCACTGGAATGATAGAGAAAGATTATAAACTGAAGGATCCCTGAGGGCAGTGAGTAGGGGCACTCTATAATCATCCTTGCATATTAATACTGTAGCCTACGAGGGAGTCGACATTGATGAATCAATCACACCGCAGGTAATGATTAAATCACTACCTCTGGTCACGCTCACAGTGCCTGTATATTAATCTAAAGGATACAGCATGATTAAACCACTCTTATCCACACCTACCAAGTCACGCATCTATTCAGTGGTGTAAAAGTCCATAATGACCAGAACGCTAATGTCCCTGTATTATAATACAGAAAATGTCCTCCAGGTGGTGCTGCTTGCTGAATAAAGATGAAGATGTTTACTAATGAGTTTCCTGAACTTAGAACTCTATTTGCCTTGAGGTAAATGCATTTGGCCCTGGAGTGGAATTTTCTAGGCTTAAACTGTGACAGCACAATGGCCAGTAATAGAATTTCCAATATTGTCTAACATATATCAAATGATTAATATATAAAACAAGGGACCCATGGGTCACTGTGCTCAGCTGAAGTTGACCTTGAAGGTAAAATCTAAAATAATATCAAATGGAGATAAAGTGTAAGAGGAAGAGGTAATATAGGCCATGGTTGGTTTATATGATTGGTTTATATTGATGAGCAAGAAATTGTTGCAAATAATATTTTGTGACTTGCCAATGTGTTTCCTAATGTTGAAACTGAAGCATGTGAGCAGTTTGTGAACAAATGATCTGTACTATTACCATGATCATTAGTTGGCTTTTTGATTAACTGTGACATTTCAGAAGTTTACACATTTGTTCAACTGAATCTATTTTTTCTTTGTATAATATATTATTAAATATATATGTATTTTTTTATCAAATGTTCACAGTTGAAATGTAATGAAATGCATACACAGCAAACAAAGCCTGATCTACAATTCTATTTTTTTATTATAAGTTCATATTTCTATACATTTTCAATATAACATTTATATCTGAATATAAAAATTGATTCATAATTCTCAATTGCATCATCATAAATCTCAATCTTGTCAGATAACACCACATCATGCATACAAATGTTTATTTATTTTTTACCACAAAAATGTATCTTTTAAACTGCAAAACAATAAATATCTAAAAATAATACTTGATTTAGATTTCTCAATTTTAAATTGTGTCTTTATTTATCCATAATATGCTTCATATCTTATAAATTTAAGTATACTGATGGGTTTAATTATATTTGTTAAAAATCATCTAAAAGAAAATTGATTTCTTTAAAAATGCTACATTAACATACTACATGGTATCTTCTGGATTACACCTTGAATTACTTTTTCAAGGAAGGTTTTTGTATATTGGAGTGGAAACAGCATTACAATTAAGGAGATACAGTGAAAACAATAACAACTAGAATACGGGTAGTCGACAAGTGACTACATGTATCCGCCTAAATCAGAGTGGAACGGGTGAAGTGAGGCATGGATTGAGTGGCAAGGGGAAATAGAGTGAAGTGTTGCATATTAGCATGGATGTCTGCAGCTGAAATGTGTATGTAGGTTGCGCCACCGACCACAGATCCAGAAAGCTGTCCAAGTTGTATACATATGCAAAATTTGAGGCAAAAGGTCAAACCACTACATGTTTATGAGTGATTTTATCCCGCAGCAGACAAACAGCAGGTGGCGCCACCAATTTTGTGTATGATTACGAGCTATGTGAGATCTATACACATGCAAAATTTCAGGGGGATATGTCCAACCAGATATAAGCCTGCATGTCTGCAACGTTAACATAAATGTAGGTGGCGCCACCTGCCAAAAAACTGAGAAAGCTATCCAAGATGTATAAACACACAAAATTTTTTGGCAGATAAGTCAAAACACTACAGAGATAAGAGTGATTTTTGCCCACGGCAGACAAACAGACAGACACTGTGCAAAAATGGTTGCAGGTGGCCCCTCCAGTTTTGTGTATGATAAAGAGCTATGTGAGATCTATACACATGCAACATTTTGGCCCAATCGGTCGAACGGTTTCCGAGATATGAGACTGGATGTCTGCAGTGTAAACTAGAATGTAGGTGGCGCCACCTGTCATAAAATCAAGAAAGCTATCCAGGATGTATAAAACTGCAAAATTTTAGGCAGATATGTCAAACCACTGCCGAGATGAGTGATATTATCCCTCGGCAGACAAATGAGATGGACAGTGTGCAAAAATGGTTGCAGGTGGTGCCACCAGATTTGCATATGATAAAGAGCTATGTGAGATATATATACATGCAAAATTTTGGCCAAATCAGTCAAACCGTTCCCGAGATATGAGCTTGGATGTTTGCAGCATGAAAGTGAATGTAGTTGGCACCACCTGTCATAAAACCAAGAAAGCTATCTAGGATGTATATGCATGCCGAATTTCAGGTGAATAAGTCAAACCACTGCAGAGATATGAGTGATTTTAACCCAAAGCAGACAAACAGATGGACAATGTGCAAACATGGTTGCAGGTGGCGCCACCATTTTTTGTGTATGTTATAAAGCTATCCAAGGGCTACATTTGTACAAATTTTTTTACTGATCGGTCAAACGGTTCCAGAGATATGTGGGTTTATGTATGGAAATAGACGCACAAATGGACGCTGGGCAGAGAGGAAAGGTCTGAGGTCAAAACAAAATCGGGGCGCAGCAGTTCACATGTCACCCGAACATAATCCCGGGTTTTGTAAAATTCCGCCCAGCAGTTACAGAGGAGTTCTCCGGAAACCTATGTGGCGGCGGCGTGCAACTGAAAACATAGTATCCGCAAAACTCTGAAAATTAAATCAATGGTACTTACAGGAAAAAAATGTGCAATGGTAAAATGTGGGCAAAATTTAAGTAACTGATTTTATTTTAATGCTAATAAAAAATTTACAAATTTCAGATCTAATTTTGGGTAAACAATTGCATCTCAGTTAAACACAGATATATACTTTGGAAAATAGACTCTAGTTTCAAAATTTTTCATGTTAAAGGAGTAATTTTTTTCCTGATATTTTTACAAAGTCCATTATTTTCTGTCCCATAACTTAAAGAAATTATACTTAAAAGACTTAATCTCTGGCATGTACATAGGAACTATATATAGAGGAATATTTATGGTAAATATGGGGAAAAACAGATGAGCAGGTTTGATATTAGGCAGTCCTGAAGTGTGAAAATAGGTTTTTAATAGAAAAAGGTTTTTCCTTAATTTCTCAAAGGAGAGAAGTTGCAAAGACCCAGTTTTCAGCTTGGTAGGAGACCTTGGGGACATCTAACATAGTGCTGAATTTTGGATTCCTAGGTCTTACGGTTTCAAAACGTGCCACATCTATGGACCGACGGACAGACAGACGGATGGACGACGGACAATGGACCACCACTATAGCTCAGATGACTTTTAGTCAGCTGAGCTAAAAGTAAATATATCAGGACCCAATCAGCAAAAATAAAAGAAGAAATTCTACTACCGCCCGAAAAGAGGTTAGTCAAACAAATCTGGTAATTATCTAACAGCAAAATACTGCTCTCCCTTGTCTCGATTCCATATGATTGATTCAAAAAGAAATATAACTGAACAGATGTACAGTCTGGTTACATTTTAGTGATGACCTTAGCTGATGATTTTGAACTAAATGCATTTGAGGATTCATAGAGATGACGTCACACTGGTATTTCTTTATCCCACTTTTGTTTATCACACATACATCCCTTCTTCAATATTAAATGGATAAACACAGATATGGCCACTTAAAATTATGCCATTGTTTTTGCTGTTTTGCCTCGCAAAGTAAATATATTTATTTAATTCTTATTATAATCATCATAAATTGCCACATTGCCTTTTTTGATGAAACCTAATGTATCTGAAAAAAAAAAAATAAATTTGGAAGAAATATTGCGAAAAATTAGGTGGACACAGATGTTAATAAGGCCTACAGGCCTAATGCGAACCTGTGCATTGGGAAATACACTAGGTATAATGCTTCAATGCTCGACCATTATTTTTCATGTATATGAACAATGCAAGTACTAAACATTTTGAATAAGAAACAATTACACAAACATCACTGCTGAAATTCTGGCATGGGTGCACACAACACAAAAACGATTGTAGCTGGCACCACCAGTCTTGTATACAACTAAGCTATCAGAGATATACACATATGCCAAATTTCAGACTGATATATCAAACCCCTCCTGAGAAATAAGCAGGGACACACATTGTGCAAAAATTATTGTAGATGGCACCACCAGTCTTGTATACGACAAAGCTATTCGATATGTACAAATATGCCCAATTTCAGGCTGATATATCAAATTTCTCTGTAGAAATAAGCAGGCACATACACTGTGCAAAAGTCAATGTACGTGGCACAACCTGTCTTGTAAATGAGAATACCATCAAAGATGCATAGACAGGTCAAAATATCAGTCCAATACATCAAACTTCCTCAGAGTTTGATGCACTGGGCTGACAAGGCTTAGGTGAGTAAGGCAGTTGCCCCCGAGTGACCTGTGACAGATTGCTGCCTCAAGCTACTGCACTGAGTGAATTCTTGACCTGCAACCTGGCTAGACTGAGTGAACTTTTGATCTGTACCTGGCTGCACTGAGTGAACTCTTGACCTGTTGCATAATCTGACAAAGTTGGCAGTCTGCCAAAGCTATAAATAGATTTCGGCTGATCTTTGGTGCCAAATATGATCCAGTGAGCAGTCTGCCAAAGCTATAAATAGAATGCAGCTACTGCACTGAGTGAACTCTTGACCTATACCTGGCTGCACTTCTTCTACGCTCTTTACACAGCGCTTTACCAATAGGCCAACAACCTATATGGTAAGTGCTGTTTGTTATGACCTTGTATCCTGAATCTCTACACCAGACATGAGCACTGTATTTTGGTCCAATCAGATGAGACCATGTGCTGTAAGACAAAACAGTTTACCAGACAAGCGAGGAATACACGAAGCCAATTTTGTTCATTTTGTTTTGAGTGACAGCTCATCACCCCGGCAACTGTTTCAGCAGGCCACAGGCTCAGAGAGAATTGCCCAACCCGTTGTTTCTGGGCGGAGCCTGATGCCTGTTGAGTGTTTGTTGACTTGCATTTGGTTGGCTGATAGTCACATCAGCAGTTTTTTTTCAGCAGACAGGTCCATGTACACCACCTGGTGATTAAGTGCATCATAAACGGTCAAAGCAGGCAGCGGGAATTCAGTAGCTTCTTTAGAAGCGCTGGATTTCCGCTGCCTCAGGAGGGTACACTTCTTCCAATCCTGGCACTGTACCAAAACTATTTATAGAGCTGACATCATCTTGGCTAATGGCCAACATAAAGACACTGGCAATCTCCCAATGGTTAACCAAGTGCTGCCATCTGAACACAAAAGTGGTCCCTACTTGAAATAACTTTGAAATTTATTTTCCCAATACAAAATACTTTTCAGCTGACTTATTATAAAAAAGAAATCAGGAATATATGTAAAATTATTACGAATGCATAGTGAATGCAAAATTAAAATACAGATATATCTCATTGATGGCAAATTTTTAATTAAGTTGAGTAGGGATACCATTAATTTATAATCCAAATACAGAGGTCTTTATATAGCCACAGAGAGCTGAAAATCAATGATTGTAACGCTGCCTGGTATGATGAATAACTTAAATCATAAATCTAAATTTTTTAAAAGCTTTCAAAAAAACTTTCTTGTCAATATTAACCACAGATAACCTGAAATCTGAATGTCTAGTGGCATGATGTAATAGATGCTGATAAACTGGTGCCAGGCTAGATGTAACAGCATCACACAGCTAACATATATGGTAAAATGACTCAATTCAATCTCCATAATTCAGCCAAAAATCATTCATGTGGAACAATTAATGACAATTATTATAAGAATTATTGTAGGAATTATTCTTGTAAAATATTTAACAAACTGTTACCCTTTAGCAAATATTATAGGTAAATTTTATATAATTTACTGTGTAAACTTTAAATATTTCTTCTTGTAGTAGGTCATTGGTGATTATTAGTCATGTCAAAGAATATTTAGGTGATATTATATGTGAATTTTTGTATATTTTGTGTTTAATCCTTGCATGCATTATTACCTTTGATATTATTTTTACTATTAATATTATTATTAATATTATTATTACAGATATTATTATTTTTAACATTATTATTATTATCATTATTATTATTACCATTATTATTTTTATTAAAACTATAATTATTATTTTTAGTATTATTATTATTAATTTAACTGTAATAATGATAATTGTTATTGTTATTATTATTATCATTATTATCAATATTAAGAGCAGTAACTGCATTTGAAATAAGGGCTGTCAACATGAATACCAATAGGAAAGGTTCCCCGTGATCATGACACATCTAATATCCCTCTCATCTCTTGTGTGATCTGTGGATCATCTGCTGAGCCAAATGCCAATGGCTGAATCCATCAAGCCAGCACAAATATTTAGGTATTCAGAGAATCCATCTGGAAGTGAATAGCTATTGAATTGGAAATGCAAATAATGATCTGAGTGACTTTCCTATTCAAGCTAATAATGGTGCCATGTTTACAATGACAGCATGTTAAATTCTAACTTCCCTGATGAAGTTATTTATTTCTTTATTTTTAAAGAATAGGTCCATGGCCTGTTAATAGCACTACCTATTGAATGGGTATGCATGAAACAATAAGATATTAGCATGTATGTAATTATTTAGCCATTCAGCTTAAATATGCATGGGGCTTGGAAAAATCTAGAAGTCATAACCTGTGTTTGGAACACTGAAGTGAGACTCTTTAATTTCAATCGAGATTTCAGCATTTTGCCTTTGAGTTTCTGGTGGGTATAAATGCACTTAAACTTCTACTAAAATGCCTTCTAGTCTAATGCCTTTTGGTCCAATGCCTTCTAGTTCCATGCCTTCTTGTGGAATGCCTTCCAGTTCAATGCCTCTTTGTCCAATATTATATTTAATATTATGCCTTCCAGTCAATACCTTCAAGTCTATTGCTTTCCAGTCCATTGCTTTCCAGTCAAATGCTTCAAAGTCCTATGTCTTCTAGTCCAATGCCTTCTAGTCCAGTGCCTTCTGTTCCAACACCTTTAGTCCAATGCCTTCCAGTCTGATGCCTTCTAGCCAAATGCCTTCCAGCCCAACACCTTCTATTCCAATGCCTTCCAGTCAAATGCTTTCCATCTTATGCTTTCTATTCCAATGCCTTGATTGCCTTCTTGTCCTATACACAGTAAAATGAACTTGCATTTGGCGCAATCAGTGGCATGAAAGAAAACATAAACATAGCAACCCCCACTATTACATAAATTAAAATGGCAACCAAAGGTAAAATATTTGATGCATAACAAGTACATTTTCCTTCTTTAACTGCATGTTTTCAAACCAAATACTGTAGTTCGGTTTATATTTGCGGGGTTAAATTTTGTGATTATTACTCTTTCGCGAATATAGCGAATTTGAAACCCTCGCTAAAAGAAAGGCAACCACAGTATTGTATGTCTCGTTTTATAACTCACTGACACAACTGAGGTATTTATATTTTGTATCAGCAAAAATGAACTGATAGTGGAAGATATAATACAACTAAATCCCTTTAAGACAAGAACATTTTCCCAATATTATTTTGATACTAGAAGGATCTGCTCATCAATGTAATAGGAAGGTAATAGGAGATTGTACCCTTCTTAAAGAAACCACATGCACTGATACATAAGATTACTGACAGAACATACCATTTCAACTGAACATCATAAAAATGTACTGAATTCATGTCAATGTCTGTCTGTTCACCTAGAACACTGTTGTATGGAAATTGATTTGTTTCAAATTGAAAAGTTTGTCTACAGATGACAAGTTTGACACTTATTAGGACATTTTACCTGTCAGGTTTAACTGTTTTCTGGTTGGCAAATTGACACTTTACATTATTGCTACTGTTCTACATACTAAAAGCTCAATCAATGCATTAAGACAAATGTGATCAAAGCTTCAATGTGAATTAAGTGTTCCAAATCTATGATATCCTCAAATCAGGGCTGGCTATACTGGGGTACGATCCCAAGGCAGGGGTTATACACTGCAGTCATCCGAGATCTAGTAATTGTAATCAGACCAATGAGAGCACAGTATTGCATTGTGCATCCAGGTCCAAATTTAAAACATGCAACACCTGCTCTCATTGGTGTGATAACACTGTTTCTGGCAAAAAGCCAAGAATCAGACCAATGAGAGCAGATGTTGCATGGTAAATATTTGGAACTGGAGGACAATGTCTGATTACAATTTAGAATTTCAGAAAATTTCTTTACAAATTATGACCATGTGTTTTTCTAAAGATAGGTATACATGGCCTGTTAGTGGTATTGCAGCTAAAAAGTTTGTAAAAGCTCAAATTTGACAATTGTTAATTGTTTTAAAGTTGTTAACATTAAATCAGCTTAATTATCTAATGGACAGGTGGCTAGCAGATCAAAAGAGTATTTTAGCCTTAAAAAATGGACACATAGACCTAATTCTACACTGGCAGGAAACAACAGACACAAATCATCAAATGCAAAATGACATATAGCTAAAGTTTAGGAAGAAAAACATAACCTTACATGTTACTCTCATTGCAGTAGCAGTATTACAACTTTGAACAGTAATTCTACAAATGATCTAGCAGCGACCTATACATACCAGCTGTGATCAAGAGCGAACTAATTAGCTTGAACGGAAGTCAGACTCGTATTATAGTTGGAAGAGCTGTCAGACACACTTGTATTATAGTTGGAGGAGCTGTCTGAAGGTATACTAATCTCGCAAGTAAGTTAAAATGCCTTCAATAACATTTGCCAACTAGAATCAGCATTGTAATGAATGCAAGCCTCCAGCATGTGTGGGGGGGGGGGGGGGGGGGGGTGTCCCTATTGTGGGATGCTCCCCAAATGGTGTTGGCATTCACTGGGGTTCATTTGTGCATAAGTGACTGTAAATTTGTGAATATACTTGATGAAATTCCTGAATCAGGATCATGTGCCTGATCTACATCAAAACATGATTGATTTTTCATTGGCCTGTTCCCAAAATGCCCCTGAAAATTTCATGAGATTTGGTTCATTATTGTGCAAGTTAAACTGTGAAGAAACACACACATAAGCACACACATGAACGAGAATGAATGCATAACCTCCTTGAAAAGGCAACAAAAGCACAAGATAATGCCCAAGTCACACCTGAGCCACATCAGGGCTCTGGCCAGGCTCTTGAAGAAATACAGTGGAACCCCACCTAGGGACCACCCCACAATTGCAACAACCCCCACAATTACGACCACTTTTCTTGGTCCTGAATATATATGTAACTTAGAATTTCACAAACACAACCACCCCCTTATTATGACCACTTAGTCAGTCCCCAAGATGGTCATAATTATGGGATTCCACTGTATAGTAATTTTTAAGAGGACCTTAGGCAAAATTATAGGAGATTATAGGAATTTTCAGGAAGAGATGCAGGAGCTTTCATTGCAGAATCATAGTTTGCAAGATAAGTTAACAGGACCATTTATCCACTAAGCAGTGTATAAAGGTCTATTTAATTGGTTTAGACTGCATCACCTATATGGATAGTTCTACAAGAAAGCTGCAAGTTTTCAATTAAAATAGGTTTATTTCACAATAATTATTCAATATTAAAATTATAGCTAAAATATGACTGTGTAGTGAATATAAATACAGTAAAAAATATGGGAAATTCAGTCAAATTTCCTAAAAATAAAGGAAATTATAGTAGATAATTCTTTCACAGGAAAATACAGGGGAAAAAAAGGGTATGGCCTGTATAAGAACCGGTTTGTAATTCAAACACTAGAATCCAAAATGTCATGGCCACACCACACGTGCACATGACCTGCATTTCATGCCAGCTTATATCAGCTACTGCATGCACTTCAAATATCGATCAGGTTAGATAGATAAGAACAGAGCCAAAGCACTATATAATGTTCCAAGAGGTGGAAAATACAGTCAACCTAGCCCCTAAATTTTTGCTGAATTTGCATTACCTGGTAACTAATCAATATGAAATTCCCATGAAAAGATCCAATATGTACACACTGACACTTCCGTTACATGGTGTTATGTCCTGACACACTCATCAGACACAGGCTCTGTCCTGGCTAATGGGCTTTTATTTGACGAGCCTTTTTAAGTTTAACGATTTGTCTATATTCTGATGGTTCAGCTGAACTCATCATCAGTAGCAGTGCAGGTCTTATATTCATGATCTACCTGATTTAATCAATGCTACATAGCAGTTGTAGAGTACCTGCACATATTTGTTCTCACACTCTGTGGCAACTGTGGCAAATTTATACTGATGGTTTAGCAAACAATTAACATATCATGGAATCAATAGGGGTACATTTAAGGAAAGTCTCAGGAGGATTACTTTTAAAGGTTGTGTACACTGTCTGTAGTTGTGAATAGCTACTAAAAGGATAAAAGAAAGCCAGTAATAGATAATATCTTGCTAAAAAGTCATATGGATTTCTCTTTTTGTAAGACAGAGGGCTGGATAAAATACAAAAATCATTAATTATAGTTATAGATTTTAAAGTGTAAAAGGGGCCCAATCACCTTTCTGAACTTTATAAACTAAAGGTAATCCATTGGATGTTTTATAAAAATAGGCCAGAAACTGTGGATATCACCACACACAGGCTACTTATTTGGTTAATATCAATATGTTTATAATAAGTCGGGGCCTGCCAAAATAATCAAAACAAATTAAACAAGGGCATCTGGCAGCAAGTCAGATAAGCCAGAGCTTTGCATATGGCGTTTTGCAATGAGTGACCTTTCTACCTCTCCATATATGCAACTTACCACCTTAGGTTACGTGTTTTTCCCGTTTATCAATATTGCTATGATTACAAACCAGTTGTTGATAAACAAGTTCATACATCCTTCACAAAGGGATCATAAGAACTTTATACAACCAAAATTACTCTTTCATCATGAAGCCAAATATCACTTAAATTCCTTTTCGAAAGGTAAGTGAATAGGCACCGTAAACTTAACTCTCTTGAAAAGGTTTTACATATCAATGTTTAGGAAGAATAGGCTTATGGCTTGTGTGGCTGATCTGTCTATTGAAAATGTGTATGTTATTATGAAACCATGCTGATTCCAGGTTGTACAATCATGACGCAAGGAAATATCAAGAAATCATAATCTGTAGCTAAGCAATATCAGGCCTGCCAAGGTAAATGACTGAAATAAAAGAGTAAGTGTTCTGGAATAAAAGAGTAGACTTCTTTAGATATAGAGTGAAAAAAAGAGTAAAATTAGCGGCAAATCCTTATTTTTTATCACAGACTGACTAAAGATGTGCTTCACACACAACAAATGTGTATTTATACCGTTTCCAAAATCAGAAACATACATGGTGCATATCCTCCTGCATGAAGGGGGTTTTCCACATATTTTGACACATGCTGAACATTTGCACACATAAAAGCAGGAGATAAGTAAATAGTTTATATCAGAATTCTTTCAATGAAAAATAGAGAGAAAATATTGAGCGCTGCTGAAAAAAGAGATAAAAAAGAGTACTTAGCATCATCTTCAGGAAGCCCTTAAAAATGTATTACACTGAATCTCTGAAGCTGTATTGAAAATTCACCATTTTGCCTTTTGAGATGCTTGTGTGGATCAATTCAGGAACTTTCAACATCCAGCTCCAACACCTTAACAACTAGACTGGCTGGCACTGGAGTTGCAAAGGAATGAAATTCTTGTATGAAACGAGTGGACATGGCATATATTCACATCAAGTGAGCAACATTGACCACAGGGTCCACAAAACACCAGGGTTTCCAACAATGTACCAGAGAACAAGACATTGACAACAGATGGGCTATGAGTAATGACATTATGCATTAATAAAGTCTGATCAATAAAACTCATATAGGGATCCTAAGTACATGTAGTACAGTGTAAAGGACTAGGCTTATTGACATGGACAGTCAGACTATGTGACATTGTCGCAGCTGAAGCCAAGCTTAAAATTAACACATCCACTCAAAGCCTGGATACGCCACAGGGGTATTTGTTACAGAGCATGTGTGGGAATTGGATTAATAGCATGTGTACGAGGACTCCAAGGTATAACTGATTCTGAGGTTCTGGATTCTGAAACAAACAGAAATAGAAACAACTGGTCCCAAAAGATCCTGAATCAGGTTCATGAAATACCCAGTTCCTCAAAAGGGGAGTCAATTAATTGTGGTGATACTGGATTTTAATGGGACTGTTCTAGTGGTAAACATCTCATGGGCTGGCAGGGGGTGGAAAGAGGACTGTAAAAGTAGATCCCTGACTGCTATTTATGCTGATGAAGACTTTCATCAAAAGTGCAGACTTTCATCATGGTAAACACATTTTTTTTTGTCATTTACACAAGGATGGCCTGTTCTAAAACCCTGGACATCCACAGTGGAAACAACTGTGAAGAAAAAAAATATGAAAAAATATAACTGTTCTAAGAAACACTCAAGTTGCCTATTTTTATGTTTCCTTTGACTCAAAATCTCTGAATGTGCATTTTCTAAATAAATGTCCCTCAACCAGTTAAGGAATATTGGATTTTCTCTGATTTATTTATCAGTTTATCACTTGGGCCAAATCTAAAACCTAAAACCTTAGCTTTTCTCTTTAACATTCAACCTTTCATCACTTTTTTAATTCAGAAGTATTAAATTGTTCAAATAACCCACCCAGTATCAATGCATGAGTGAAAATATGCTGAGTCCTGATAAATGTTTCATACTTGTACCAAATATTTTTTCTGGGGTCCGTCAAAAATCTGCCCACCATGTTTTAGGAAGTTTCTCCATATCAAACAAAAAGCCTTAAAATTCCTTTTTATTCAAACAAGTTTTTCCCATTCCATTTGGCAAGTTTTAGTCTCTTAACTGTACATTTCAATACCATGGTATCCCAATGGTATTTAATCTAAACTTCTTAAAGATTTCTAGTGGATTTGTCACCTTATCCTTTATAATGCCAGGGGTGGATCCAGGATTTAGGAAAAGGGGGAGTTCTAACCCAAGAGGATTAATGACAAAGCCTAAACTAGAATATCAGCAGAAGCTGACAAAAGCCCTCAGCCAAAAGAACAGTGTTTAGGGGTGGTAACAGTAACAAGTACTAAATATCTGTTCTCACATGGATGTATATCTGTACATGTCTCAGTTATAAATTTAAAATGGAGAGGTATGTACCATGATTCATAACAATCCACCAAATGCTTCCTGAAAAATAAGCTTCTCAGTTTTATTCTATTATAAGCTCTGTGACCTTGAAAAGTAGGTCAAGGTCACCCATCTTCGAACATGAACAAGATTTTTGTCGATATACATCTTCACCAAAGAAATAAAATTCCTATTGTGAATCCTTTTAGAGATATCCCGCTCACAAGCCCAAAGTTGAAAAATCAAAGAAAAATTCAATAAAAAATCAGAAATTGCAGGTGGCGCCCCCAAACTTGTGCAGCAGTTACAGACCATCAGTCCCTATGATCATAGTAAATATTGTGAAAATCCACCAAATGGTTCCTGAGTAATAAGCATCTAAGTGTTTTTCTATAATCAGCTCTAAAATGTAGAAAAATTGGTCAAGGTCACCCATATTCGAACTTGACTGAGATTTTGTCGATATACATCTTTACCGAGGAAATAAAATTCTGACGGTGAATCCTTTTCAAGATATCCCGCTCACAAGGTAAAAGTTAACGGACGCCGGACGGACAGACGGACAGCTTGGGTGACGACAATAGCCCATCAGCCTAAGGGCTGAGGGCTAAAAAGGCCCTAAGGTCCAGTAAGGGGTGGGGGGGGGGGGGGTCCAGGCTGAAAAAATTGGTCTGAAGCCTTTAAATAAAGGTGTGTGCAGCTGAAAAAAGCCCCCCCCCCCCCCATGAATCGGCTTCTGAATGCCATACTTGATCTAACATCTAACACCTGTTAAAGAACTTTTGAATACAGTTCCTTCTTTGTGCCTATATATAACCTTTATAAGGGTGTGGGTTGACACTGCAAAGGTGTTACACAGAGCCAGCGAATTCCTTTTTTAATATACTCCATCAAAACCAATTCATCCAGCTGAGACTGACCCAACTGATTGCACATACTGTCCTCTCTTATATCTGAGTGTATATTTCCAGGCCTTTACATTCAAGGAACCGAAAGATCTTAGCTATCCTCTTAATGTTTTATGGTTTCACCGAAGGCCCAGAATCAACCAGTACTGCCAGTACAGACATGAGGCATGCTAGGCACACAGCTGTACTTGTTTTGGACAAAACTTAGCTACCTTACGAGCTCAACTTGACTTTGCAAAAAGTTTACTAGCTTCAAATGGTTTGAAAGAATGCATATTATTATGGTGATGTCAAAAAGTATCTACTTTTTTTGTTGGGTAACCACCTCCTTTTATTTTTCCAGTATTGGACGTTTTTTTTTCCTGTTGTTACACAGGCCCATGGACGACTGCACCTGTTGGTCCTGGGTTTGTATTCGCCCCTCGTTGCTGGGTCCTACCACTGAGGAACTCCCGAAAGGGGCACTCATTTGTTAGTGAAACACTGCATTTGGGCACGACCTTTCCATTTATTAAGTCTGCAGCGCCCTCATCCTAGGTGAGGGCTTCGGCTGAGATTCAAACTCACAATCGCCCCGCTTAATCCTGTGCTCTACCCCTGAGGTAATAGATGTACTTTAGTTATATCAAATTTATCTTTTAAGTTTTATAGATTTTAATATTTATCATAGGATATTTGTCAGCCATCTCACATTAGATTGTACAGGTCTATTTGTGCATTTTATCTTTTTGATAACCACATTTTTTAATCATATCCAACAATAATGTACAAACTCAGCTCACTTCAGCTTAGACAATGATGCATATACTCAGCTCACTTCTGCTTAGACAATGATGCAGAATCTCAGCTCACTTCAGCATAGACCATTTATCATGCACAAACTCAGCTAACTTAAACTTAGACAATTATGCACAAACTCTGCTCACTTCAATTTAGACAATGATGCACAAACTCAGGTTACTGCAACTGAGACAATGATGCATAAACTCAGCTTACTTCAGCTTAGTGAATGTATGGCAAGGACTGTGAGTAAACTCAGCTCCGTTCCACTTGAGCCTGTCTTTGTGAGCATGAACTCAAAGTGTTTCTGAGGTCTTCTACTGAGTATCAAATAACATAACTTATCATCCTAATTTAAAGTGAAATGTCTCAACTTGTTTCAGGACAGTGCCAAAATGACTCTAAATAGTCATTTTCATATGACCACTTGAAAATTTAAGACTGGGCCTCAAATCTACCAATAAAAGACCAGTTAAATGAGTGCAGTCTAATTATATAAGACAAGGGTAGAATTATTTAGCAAGGCAATCAGCAGTGATTTTATTTTGATCAGCTTCTTGAGTATATGAGAACCACAGCATTCATAGTACACAAATTTTAAGAGGGTAAGCAATTTGGCTCAGATTAACCCGCTGGTAAATACGCTGCAATTTAATTTCTCTAGTTCATTCTCCACATTGCTATTTGTGAACTAATGACCTTTTTATCAGAATATTTTAAATTCACTGTAAGAATGAAAACATATTACGCTTCTAATTTCAAAGGCTGTAAAATGAAAAGTTGTAAAGGTCAACACCACATGGAAGAAGACAAATTAGAGAAATTATGGGATAGTCCCCTAGAAATGTGCGTGGAGGGCAGCAAAGGACAAAGGACAATGGAGAAAGATCACAGAGAATTAAACCCAATGAAGTAAAAGGAAACCATGGCGATATCAAAACAAGAACCCTAAATGGTATAATGATTACATGTAATTAACTGTTTTAGGGATCTTAACCATTTCACTGACATGTAGCATATACAGACCATGGTACACAATTTTAGACATTATAAATTATTTGACAAATGTATGATCTCAACTAGGGGTAAGAATTCTCAATCTTTTGATGAAAGTTTGTGACCACGGAAATACTGTATTTATAAAGCATACTGAACTGAATTTATTCATCATATTTTTTTACTAGACAGATGTATGAAGTGCCATTCTGGTCCACTGCATAGAGATACAGAACAAGAATACACAGAATAAGTGAGATCACCCTGTATGGGAATCGAACCCATGAACCTCCGATTGCCAGTTGTCTGATCTACCACTGAGCTAACATGGATCCCCAACCCCTCTGTGTATCAGCATATTTTTTTACTGATATTTTTATGACAAAATCTTCCATATATTTCATTTAAGTAACTGTCTGGCAGCCACTCAGCCACTCAGCTGTCATAGAAAAAGTAAAAAATTGTCTTGATTAAGGAAAAAAAAAGGTTTAAGGTTTAATTATACTTAATTTTGCCTTGTAATAGAGACCTTTGTATCTTTAATTGAAATATTACTATTTGATAATGAAGAGTCTAACTACCATTTTTGTTTTCTATACTAGTTTAGGCCAATTGTCAGAGCCATCACTGATCATATCAATTATTAATACATAAAAATAGATACACTGATCCTATTCACATCCGTTCATAATTACCATGATTGAGAAACAATGACTACATAAAAATAAATATAAACAATAAAACTGAAAATAACTGATGTAATTATAGTTAATGATAAGCAAGCAGGTGAGATATCAGTTATTTTTAATGATAATTTACACAATGAATTTAATTAACTACAATTCACAGTCTAGTGGTTTTGATTTTTTTTTTCTGCTCAATGAATTCAATTGGTGTATTTACACAAATGAGTTTCATTAGGCTCAGCAATTAAGTGGGCCACTCATAATCACCCAGCATTTAAGTGTGCAGATTAATTTAGAAATCACCCCATACAGGTTTTGATTTGCCTGACATCAATCAACTTGAAGCTATGTTTGCCATTTATTGCTTCAGACAAGAGATTTCCTTTTAGTTTTTGTTATTTTCAATGATACAGTTGAATAGTGTAGGAAATGACAATTTGTTTGTGCCTCCATTACAAGTTTCTGTTGTAGCAAACAGTAGCTTAGAAAATCATCATAGATTCATGGATTTTGGTGATGTTCCAAAACTGTGAATTAGGGTTCAGACAATATCAGTTTTTATATCATAATAATTATGTCAAATTCATTGCAGTATAGTTTGATATTGTAATATCAGTATCTAACACAGGAACTCCAGCATTTGTCATCATATATATATATATCACAATTGCCAGTACTTTTGAGCTAGCAAATCCCTAGAGTTTTCACAGAATGTGATTCTGTCAGTTGTCAATTTTTTTTATACTTAATACTTCAACACAGAATTTTGATAAAATAAATGATATATCCTTAAAGGGTATTTTGTTTTTTTAAACAGAAAGACCCTGGTAATGACATTATTGTTAGGTAATAATCCTAACAGGGCATGTTGTGTACCAAAAGTATGGACAAAAATGCATACTGGTATCATGATATCAGGATAATAAGCAAGTTAACGATACAATTATCTGTCAGATGTCAGATATCTTGATTATCCCAGACACTGATTATCATTCCAACCCTACTGTGAATACATCAGGACATATTGGTATTGTCACAGGAATTGTAAAAACAATAGTATAAAATGAAAACAAATGTCAGGTTGAAGCAGTGGACTAGGCAATCGCAGACAATGGCAGTGTTTGTGATGTGTGACTGGTCATCCTTTCCTGGGATTCTTTAAAGGAACATAATCAGGAGTAATATTTTGCCTACATTTCCACACTAACAGTTCAGTTTTGCTTTATACAAAAGTTTACCAGCAAATATCTTCCAGCACACAGGCACAGTACCTCGAATACAGCAGTTTAGCACCTTGTTATGGCTCTGAGTGTTGGTAAACACAGTCCACATGTGTTTGTTTACCAAAACAATCCTGCATGACCGGAAGTCCGAATGTGAGAAGCAACACATGATGTTTCAGCCAGCAGGAACATATATATTTCATTTTTTTGGCCAAGAAGTCAAGGAATCTCAAGACTGACACGTGTTGTAGCATGCACTGTGTTTATGTTTACACCTGTGATCGCGCCTGGTCCACTGTTTTTAACGCTAGTTAACTGGAGTAAGCAAACGGTTACAGGGCAATAGTTTACCAATTCATTTTAAAGTGAAGAGGCTATTTTTCGTGTTAATTCAACATGCTTATAGGTGATTGGGCTCCTTTAAAACTGTGGCAGGAAATTGTTAGAAATAAAGCAAACCATAGACGGCCTGGCATAGGCAAAAAAAAAAAAACTTCTATTGTGCACCATGCTGCCTTTTTATATAGGCACTTGCAGATTTCAAATCTGGAAGGGAAGGTCCAAAGTCTAACACCTCTGAAACCAAACCAGAGTGTGTCCGATCCCCTCTTGAAGCACAAACAACATCACCCAGGCAAGTAGCTCTCTGTACACTCAGAAACGAACAATATCATACGGGCAAGTAGCTCTCTGTACACTCAGAAATACAAACTGATATTCTAGCTGCTCATGAAGTTAACACAAATTCCTAATTATGAACAAAATCTGGTTAAATATTTGTAATTAAAGCCTTAAATGTTACCTTAATACTAAAATGCAAAACTGTTTAAAGATGATCATTGAGTCATAGCAATATAATCATAACTGCTACTCTTGCATAAAAGATGTAAAACTATCTCAAAATACAATACAGTCTAAGCTAGTATCAAGTGTGCAGTTGATTTTGAATAACAGGAACAAATTACTAGAATAAGCATAATATGCATAAAATTCTTTTTTTCTGTGATACCCTTCAAAAATATTATAAAACTGGTTTAATATCACTGCTATGTATGCTATACCTAATTCTGCCCAACATTCCTCTATATCACACAGATCTTTTATTCTTAATTCTCTTGTATATGACAAATATTATCATGTATGCTGTTGTAATCCACGGAAACCTTAACTTTAGTATGACCCAAATGAACTTAGAATTTGAACTTAAAACCCAAGTTCAAATCTATATGATGGAAACCATAATAAAACTCCAGGAAATTATATTGGTGAATTTATGACCTGTGTGACCTGTAACTCTATATGCCACTTAACTGTAAATTAGACAGTCCATGATAGAACATGACTATCATTTTAGTCAGTAATGGCTGGGTGAAGAAATACTTAGGGGAGGAATTCAGTGGTGTAATTGCATACACACATACAGCGCGAGTATGTAATCAATACCATTTGTATTTACATGAGAAAGTTAGCTCAACTCACTGACAGGATAGTGTTTAAACACCATCACATTAGCTACCATCTAAATCAATACAATTTGTGTCTTATTGTATAAGGGTTAATACACAAACAGTGAAATAAGGCAGCTAGGGAAATTCCAAAAGTATGTACAGATATAAACACAGAGTGGAAAACTTACCTCGCTGTCAGGTGAGTCCTCTCCCATTGAGAAGCCTCTTCATCTACAGGTTCCTCTGACTCGCAGCAGCAGCCCACCAGGTGAGGAGATCAATATCTCACAGCTGCCACTGCCAAACTAAGCAGCCCAAACTAACACTTCTGCTGGCTTCATAATTCCGATTTTACGATGCTGAGCCGAGGTGCAAAAGTCAATGCAGGCACGCGATAGACTTGTGTTGACTCCCCCACCTTGTTTCTGGAACGAGATTTATGATAACTTTGTAAGTCATCTTCTATTACTATTCATACATGGTTTCATCCCTTCATCCCAAACCCCTTATCTGTCTGTTGAGATAGCGGCATGTGGCAGGTACTATCATATTTCAGGTGTGTACCAACCTAATTTTCTTTCTGATTACAAGAATATAGTAAAAATAAATGAGTGCTTATACATCAATGATGTTTAGTTAACAACTAAGTTCAAACACCTGAGTCTGGTATATGGAGGGATGGTATAGTTAAGGTGTTTTTTTTCATATAAATCTCTTTATTTATCTTGAGATAACTAGCTTAATCACCCTCAATATATGAACAAATAATTGTAATACTAACTAGAATATCAGCAGAAGCCAAAGGAACAGTGTTTAGAGGTGGTAACAGTAACAAGTACTAAATATCTGTTCTCACATGGATGTATATCTGTACATGTCTCAGTTATAAATTTAAAATTGTTTTACCATGATTAATAACAATCCACCAAAAGCTTCCTGAAAAATAAGCTTCGAAGTTTTATTCTATTATAAGCTCTGTGACCTTGAAAAGTAAGTCAAGGTCACCCATCTTCGAACTTGATCGAGATTTTGTCGATATACATCTTCACCAAAGAAATAAAATTCCTATTGTGAATCCTTTTAGAGACATCCTGCTCACAAGGCCAAAGTTGAAAAATCCAAGAAAAATTCATTAAAAATCAGAAATTGTAGGTGGTGCCCCCAGACTTGTGCAGCAGTTACAGGCATCAGTCCCTATGATCATAGTAAGTATTGTGAAAATCCACCCAATGGTTCCTGAGAAATAAGCTTCTAAATGTTTTTTCTATCATCGGCTCTAAAACGTAGAGAAAAAGGTCAATGTTACCCATCTTCGCACTTGACCGAGATTTAGTCCATATACATCTTCAGCGAAAAAATAAAATTCCTACGGTGAATCCTTTTAGAGATATCCGGCTCACAAGGCCAAAGTTGAAAAATCCGATTAAAATTCATTAAAAATAAGAAATTGTAGGTAGCGCCACCAAACTTGTGTAGCAGGTACAGACAATCAGTCCCAATAATCATAGTAAGTTTTGTGAAAATCCACCAAATGGTTCCTGAGTAATAATCATCTAAGTGTTTTTCTATAATCAGCTCAAAAATGTAGAAAAATAGGTCAAGGTCACCCATCTTCGAACTTGACCGAGATTTTGTCGATATACATCTTTACCGAGGAAATAAAATTCTGACGGTGAATCCTTTTCAAGATATCCCGTTCACAAGGTAAAAGTTAACGGACGCCGGACTGACAGACGGACAGCTTGGGTGACGACAATAGCCCTAAGGGCTGAGGGCTAAAAATCAATAATACAACAGTCTTGATATTTCCACCAATCAAATTATTGATCTCAAACTATATATCACAGACCACAGTGTGATATCAATATGTTATATTTTTCATTTTGTTACATTTACATCTGTTAAACATCATCTGATTGGATAAAATACTAAAGAGTTTAAGGTTCTTATGCCGTCTTGATTATTTCCACCAATCAAATTATTTATCTCAAGCTATATATCACAGACCACAGTGTGATATCAATATGTTATATTTTTCATTTTGTTCCATGTACATTTGTAAAACATTATCTGATTGGATAAAACACTAGAGAATATAAGGTTCTTATGCTGTCTTTATTATTTCCACCAATCAAATTATTAATTTCAAGCTTTATGTCACAGACCACAGTATGTATCAATTTGTTATATTTTTCATTTTGTTTCATTTACAGCTGTAAAACATCATATGATTAGATAAAAGACAATTTGGTTCTAATGCTGTCTTGATTATTTCCACCATTCAAATTATTGATCTCAAGCTATATGTCACAGACCACAGTATGGTATTAATATGAAACCTGGTAAAACATTTTACTGCCAGTAGATAAAAACAAACTATAACATTCACCATTATCAAATTTTTTTGTTCTGTTCTGGAATTCAAATCACAGTCACTGTTCTTATAATGGGTGACTTCACTAGACAATGCAATAACCATATGACAAAATACTCACTCAATTTTATGAGCTGATAAGTCAGGAATTAGGATTTTTAATAAACCATATACCGGTAATAAGGGAACAGGAGAGTCAATCTGGTCAATCATGGAACTCACAACTAACTCAATCAAATAATATTTATCAAATTATAGTGATGGAAAAAAAACAGGACACAGATGAAAACATAACCTACTTGAGAGAGGTTAATAGTTTTAAAGTATAAAACAAGTCTGCAACTTTACTTCTCATCAGACTAGGTCAGAAAAAAAGGAAATTTAAATCAAAATGCTATGAATAATCAAGAACTGATGTGGATTAAGGCAAACAAACACAGATTGCTAGACACTGTCTTGATTAAATGCAGCTCTAACCGAAAAAAAGTCAAGATTGTTATTTGATGCATGTGTTTAATAAGTCTTGAACGAGCCACTATGTTAATCATCTTGGTTTCAGAAAAAGAAAATATTTATATTTAGACAAGTAGACTTGCTGACTGCCTGTTCAAATTTTATACATTGAGCTTTCATTTAGTCATAACTAGAATAGCTTGTTTCCGCACTTGCAAAAACAGATGTCCCCCCCCCCCCACTTTGCATATAGTTTAAATCAAAGAAGACATGGCAAGAGATCCGACCCTGTGAGGTCACCAGGTTTCAAACTCATCTAAGCTATTGATAGGAACAATCTGTGTTTTAAATTTTGGAGGAAAATATCCAATCCTTCAAATGTTTATGCTTTCACAAGACAATAACTATAATTTGGCTGATTTTACCTTGAAGATATTGGTCAAGGTCACCAGCTTTCGAACTCCTTCGAGACAATGTCTCCCTTGGAGGGGGGGGGGGGGGGGGAGACATTATTAGTGGTGTGCCAATTAATTGATTATATCAATAATTGGTTGGTTTTTTTTTATAATTGATAAACTGATAGCATTTTGACATTTGATTATAAACAATTATGTATTTGCATCCAAAGAAGTCAAGAACACACATCCACAGCCACACGTCCAGATACATATCCCAGACACATTCACATCCAAAGAAGACCTTGTGCAATGAATAAGTGTCAACAACCTGGCCACTTTCACTTTTATCTTTCAGCGTGATTTACAAGTTAGACTGAATTTACTTGATAAAATTTTTTTTAGGAATAATACTAAAAAGCACATTTCATGGTTATTTAGACTGTACCTAAAATAATCCATAAATAATTGATCACTGGTCATTTCTAATATTTCAATCATCTATTATGATTTTACAACTGTGTCTTCCACTACCTAGTTAAAATGTCTAATCAGCTCTTTTCAAGGCCTCTCGCACTCTGGTTTTACTGTTTAAACTATAATACACATAATTTGGAAAGGTTTTAACAATGTTCAAGTTTCCAGTGTAAAATAATTTTACCATGCACTTAAAAGTCCAATTAATGACCTTCAAGTACCCATTAAAATCAGCTGACTAATGATAAATGACAATGATAAACTTTCATACCTTTTTAAACACCTGAATATTAATTACTTACAATACAAATAAAAAAGATTCTTATTAATTGTGAAAGCAGCTACTTTTTATTCACAGAATGAACACCAGAAATGAAAGCACGGTGTCCCATTGTGCATCCAACTCCTCAGTTTTAAACCAATCACATGCAGCTCTCATTGGTGTGATAACATATTTTTTGGCCCTGTGCCAGCCCTGGTGGTGAAACCCTGAAATACGTTTTACACTAAGCAGCAATTAATACAAAGAAGACACAGAATGACTGCAGTCAGATTATAACCTCTGCATGAGTTGTATTCAATATATGTTGTTTTGATGTATGCTATACATAAACAACTAGAAAACACAGACAGAAGGCCAGAAAGACAATGGTCTTAATATGGTTACTTATCTTGTTAAATGGGAAACAAAAACAAGCAAACAGATAAACACCCAGACAAACTGACTAAAGGACAGTAAAAATACGGGTGCACTGGTAAATATAACTTCTGAAAGACATTGCTGGCAGAAGTAAATAAGTCACAAGAGTCTCTTGGGCAGCAATATCCTGATAGAATCTTCCTTGGAGCCTGGTTGGGGTTTTATGACAGAGTAACTGACAGTGTGTGTTTGTTAGGGTAACCAAGCATTGTTCCTGCTTGTCATATGACTAAGAATGGATTAGATGCAGGTCTGATCCAGAATGATGAAGCATTCACAAAGGACTGTTGGCTTCACATTTGTGGTGCTAAATTTTGATGATTCTAACTTTTTCAGTGTTTCACTAGTGTTCCATTTTCATGATATCACCATACACTAAGTATATCCATTATCATGTGATTTATTCATATTGAGCATCAAACAAGTGGATTTTCTTTTATTCAGTGTTGGCAGATAATGCTAAAGATCTATTGACTGTCAATGATACACACAGTAAAAAGCATGAATAACGTACACAAGGTGCCAATGAGTATACAAAATAAATGACCCATGTGGAAGGGATGTTTCATTCACAAAGGTTTAATTTTCATGAAAATTTAACTTTTAAAAATATTGTGAATGTGAAACCCTATTAACAAAAAGCCAACCTCAGTATACTGATAGAGTACCAAAAGGAAGATGGTAGCTAGCAGATCAACTGCCAGCCTGGTGTTACATAAAACCCTGATCATATTCATGACCAACAAACCACTGAACTCTGCTCCATCAACCTGCGTCAAAATAATTTGGATGACTTCCTTAACATCATACATTTTGGAATGATTATATTAAATGTGGCAATAAAAACTGATAATGAAATCCTCATAAACATGTATATCTTATATTTGGCTTTTCTCCATGATCTGACAACTGATACATACTGCATGAGTACGCAAGCCATTTTTAATTGTTTCAGCTGGTTATGCTTTTGTCAATAGTTACATGAATATCATCCAATCTGCTGCTGTCATACATAGCTTTTACTGTTTTGACTGCCTTTTAGTTGGTTAAAAATTGTTAATCACAGAGTTTTTGAAAAATTTGGAATGTGGAAGGTGGTGATTTGTTTCACTTACCATAAATTAGGTATTGCCTCAAGATTCCCTTGTCTTTTCACTTTCTAGATGAAGAAATATTTTCCAAAAACACATTTTTCACTAAACTTTCATGACTCTTTCATAAAATTTGGTTGAAAAACATTAGTATTCTAGCTAATAGGCTGATAAGCACATAAAATATAAACCAACAAGTACTGATGAAAACATAACCTCATTGCCAGAGAAATTTCTATTCGACAAAGGATATAACATTTCCATCCAGCAAAGTGAGATGCATCTCCTAATATGGAAATAGTAAGCTCTTATACACATCACATAAAAATAATACACTATCTTTGTAAAGGGTTTTATATAAATATACAGATAACATCATGATTTATTTGTGTTGGAAATTGCTTAGGTGCACCACATTACAGCTTTGATGGAAGCCATGTTTCTCTTTGAAGTCTCTCATAACCACAGTGGAAATGCAATTGTGTCCGCTCTGTCCATAAGTGGTGGATACACTTTACACAATACAAAAGAAGAATGAACCCATAGTGCCTACCGATTTTCAATCAGCCAGAAATATATTCTCTGAACCATGCGTGACAGGATTCATAATGGTCCTGAGACCAATTTTTGGTTAAAGGTTTTAAATGCTTAAAAAAAATATCTATTATTATTATTTATAAGACAAATTTTCCTTAATTCTTCAATCATTATCATTATATGTGAGATTTTCACCAAAAAATAAACCTATATTTAAGGTCAAGGTCTTTGTCATAATAGAGGTCATGAAAAATTAAAATATGCTTAGTCCTCTCGCCCATATCTATCAACCCGCTAAGTTTGAAAAAGAAATATGAAATATTTTTTGGGCAACCATTTCAGTGTACAAAAATTATCTAAGGTGGGAGCTTGACCATGCTGAACCAACACTGTCCAGGCCTTCTCCACTGTCCCCGCCATCTCTACTGTCCCCACTTTCTCTCTCAGTCTGAGGATAAAAAAATCACAGCAATTATACCAAAAAGAAGTCTGGTGACATCTGACCTCATTAAATATGCATGGTTTTTACACAGAATCAAACATTGGTTAATTATTCTGTTTTCTTCAAAACCATCATATTGATGGAAAGTGATCATGCCGAAGTGGCACAAAGACGTCGGGTGACCTCTAACCTCAATAAATGTGTGGATCTATGTTGAGAATTTAATTCAGGTGAGACACTATGGGTAAATACATATAATGGATTTCATGAAAATCTGTAAGACTTTTGGTAAATTATCATGGTACCACTGAAGTCTGGTGACCTCTGTCCTCATTAAATAACTGAATTTTTGGGGAATCAAACTTTTCATGAGATATTAGACAAAAAAGATTGGTGACTTTGCAGCTCACAAAATATGCCTCAATTTCACATAAAATTAAACTTAATGAGCTAGTCTGTTGTTAAGTATACAGTAAGATTCATGGAAATATTAAATAATCAAAGCCCTGGTAAGTTATCCTGCCAACACTAAAAGTTAATGGATGGATGGGCAGATGGTACCATGAAATGCTATAATATGTACCATTTAAGACAGGCATCTTAAATAAATATGTTGCCAAGTTCTCCACAATTACCATAAAAAACCTGCATGAAACTTGCCAAACTAGTGAAAAACACTAACCAATCAATGACAGGGCTGGCATCATGCAGGTCTTCTATGAAACTGGGCATCTTTTGTTAACTCATGTATAGGCACATATTGTGTTCAGGGTAAACCATAGTTCTGGATACAAAATCTGATATGAATCAATATTTAATTTTCGTTTTAATAATGTCCATTGATTAATTCTCTGCTCGCTCAAAAATGCACCTGGAGATATCATGCTGTTTCTGATTGATATTTCTCATAGCATACACAATGTGTGTTAAAAATGTTGAATACAGTGATGAGGGGTTGGAAGATCAGTTGTTTGAATTTATTCAACATTCATTTCTACTTTAAATACACAGTTTTAGAGCATCCTTCCAACATAAATCATTTCTACTAGTAATGAACCTCTTGCTGACCTAGGCACTGGGGGATGACTTGGACCACTTTTATCAACTGTCACACTTTAAAATCAAAATTTGTTACATTTCAAAGAATCACCTTAGAACTGTAACATTTCACATGCACATGCTTAAAAAATATTATTAACATTCTGTGAAATCCTTACCACAAAACCACCTATGTTTATGTCATTTAAATTTGAAATAATTCTTAACTAATTTCTTGAACAGACTACATTACCCTCTTAACTACAAATATACCTATGCCATTGATGTATTTAGAATGTCGGGTGAATGGTGGGGTAATATTGTGATGCCCGTAAACTCTTAACAGCAGAGACATACTCTTGTGAGTCCGATTCTGTGCAGTGTAATTTTTAGGACTGAATGAAACTCAGAAATATGGAAAGCATGTCTAGCATGAGCTTTCTCCAGTCTTAATAGAATACCAGAGTCTTGAAGTTAATCATAAAGACACCAGAGATTTGCAATTTTGGTGAAGTTAATACAAAAAGACGATGGATGATCTCCCTGACGGATGGATTATTACAAAACACATAGCATATGTGATGAAAAATGCTGCAAAACACTGTACTTTGCAAGGTGAGAATAGCTAATCAGTCAATATGACGAAAATTATATACAACAGAATGATTTCCTTGGTTAATTATAAACATCAATGTGTTTTCTTGAGTTGACCACACAGAAAATCAATAACATTAGCTAACTGTTCAGTCTCCCTTTTATTAACATTTCAGTATAAATGAAAAAGGGCAGTACATATGGTAATTGGTATTTTTAATGCATAAAGAGGATGATATACACCAGTTGTTTAATATATATCTACATTAATTATCATTATAATAAATTATATAAATTAAGCCTGGAAAATGCTTGACTACTTATCAGTGTCTTTAAGTATTAAACCTCTTTTATTAACATAGGCACTACAAGTTATCAAACACAATTAAATAAATCAATTTTAATCCCAGAAAGCAGAAGACAAATACCACTACATTTTATACAATATTTATACTGGAACATTTTGTACATCAAACTTGAAAACAGATGCTATCAGTTTCTGTGTTAATCTGATAGAGCTATATAATTGACTAGAAGAATCAACATATTTGATAATATATCAGTTCACATTCTATATAGCAGAAGTTATAACAGAGTGTTTAAAGAAACCTGAGTGGCTGGGGTCCATACATACTTGAGTTATTTTATATCACATGTCCCTATAAAGACAATATCAATAGCAAATTGAGGATTTCTATCAAAATTACCCTGACAAGATGCAATTTTGCTTCTGGGAGGGGTTTCAGCGAGGCTTGGTGCGATCGCAAACATCTCCAGTGGACAATATTAAAGCCTCTCTGATTCATACGAACGAGTTTTCTGTCAATATGTGAAGACTGATGAGACCTAGTGGCCCGCCATGAAGGTCTTGGCAGTCACAGATCACCGACCAATCACACCGCCACAGATGCACTTTCCGTTATTACCACTCCCCCGTCGTATTTTCATCTCTCGGTCTTTCAGCCACATTTCATTGGCAATGATTTTTTTGGAAGTTGCGTCTTTCAAATGTAAAGGAACACTTGCTTTTACCAAGCCAGCCCAGCTGTTTACTTGCTAAAATATCAATAATCACCAAAGTTATGACTGGTGTAGATGATTCTAAAACTAGCTATGTTGTGGACCGGTAAATTACATCTGCAATGTCTGTAACTTCCATTAAAAGTTCACACAAGCTGACAAAAGCAGACACAGCATGCAGGACTGCTAGTCATCTGTAAATAATAACTGTGATGCCCCTAAGAACTACATCTTTGGTTACAAGGTAATAACAGCTGATATAAGGCAATTTGAGTTCAAAGACTCCTAGTAAATAACATATGAAATGTCTGAAACAACTGCAGCTTTTCTTCAAAATTAAACTGAAGCTAATAAATGTAGATATGTGTTAGCATATTGCAAGCACAATAGAGTTTAAAGTGTGTCTGGAAATATAAAAAAGGGAAAATTTAAATTATTTATTATATAAAATGAGCCATGTCAAATATTTCTGTGCAAGCATAGGTACAACACAAGTGGAGTTGATTTGATATATTTGTTGATTTGATATATTTTAGGAAAAATAATCTGACCTGACTTTGTGTGCTAAAGCATTATTTTAAATGGATAACAATAAAATGATGTGACTTGGTCATGATTCACTCAATTAGCTGGCAAATATCAGTTACAATACATGAGAAAATGAACTGAAAATTTTCAGGGATAAAATCTGATCTGTATTTGTGAAATGAATAATCATTGCATTTGAAGGCTCACTGTGTGAAAAAAAGTGTTTGCCAGTTATAACTAATTGTGCCAAAAACCCTTGAGTGGCAAATAGCATACAAGTCTATAGATTAATATCAAGACATCAGGCTAAATAAAACAAGGATGTGATGACCTTCATTTTGTTAATGTGACCTCTATTTTTCTATATGGCAGTAGCTGATATTCAAACATTTATCTCTGGTGAAGGGATCAGTGTGTTTTAAATTTGTGAGGTTGCTATACTCTGTTCTACCAACCTGTGTCCACCTGGGTTATTTTTAGGTAATTTTCTTCAAAGTTTATGTTTCACAACTTTTTGTTCTCTTCAGATTGATCTTGCAGATCAGATGTGTCCCTGCATGAGTAGCCATCTTTTTTTCAGTAGTTATTTATTTTTTAGAGTGTTTACATGACATCATCCAATCAGCAGCTGTCTTTTGATGCTGTTTTTGCATGTGACCAATGACCTTGACTGCTGTCTGATATTTTGTAAAATGTAGACTGATTTCTCATATTTAAAAATAATTTTGTGTCTTGAAAAAAGTGTAAGATATGTATTTATTTACCTTCTTGAAAATGAGGCCCTTTAATCCTGTACCTACACTAGAGAGCATGAGGCGATGAAAGGGACTATGATCACAGTGGTAACAAAATATGTCACTGCCAGATGGACAAACACTGTTATGAAATATGACAGTGCTAGATGGACAAACACTGTTATGAAATATGAGAGTGCCAGATGGACAAACACTGTAATGAAATATGTCAGTGCCAGATGGACAAACACTGTTATGAAATATGTCAGTGCCAGATGGAAAAACACTGTTATGAAAGATGTCAGTGCCAGATGGACAAACACTTTTATGAAATATGTCAGTGCCAGATGGACAAACACTGTTATGGAATACATCAGTGCCAGATTGACAAACACTTTTATGAAATATGTCAGTTCCAGATGGAAAAACACTTTTATGAATATGTCAGTGCCAGATGGACAAACACTGTTATGAAATATGTCAGTGCCAGATGGACAAACACTAATGAAATATATCAGTGCCAGAAGGACAAACACTGTTATGAAATATGGCAGTGCCAGATGGACAAACACTGTTATGAAATATGTCAGTGCCAGAAGGACAAACACTGTTATGAAATATGTCAGTGCCAGATGGGCAAACACTTTAATGAAATATGTAAGTGCCAGATGGACAAAGACTGTAATGAAATATGTCAATGTCAGATGGGCAAAGCACTGTTATGAAATATGTCAATGTCAGATGGGCTAACACTGTTATAAATATATTTCAGAGCCAGATGGACAAAGACTGTAATGAAATATGTCAGTGCCAGATAGACAATCACTGTAATGAAATATGTCAGTGCCAGATGGGCAAATACTGTAATGAAATATGTCAGTGCCAGATGGACAAACGCTTTTATGAAATATGTCAGTGCCAGATTGACAAACACTGTTCTGAAATATGTCAGTGCCAGATGGACAAACACTGTTATGAAATATGTCAGTGCCAGATGGACAAACACTGTAATGAAATATGTCAGTGCCAGATGGGCAAACACTTATGAAATATGTCAGTGCCAGATGGACAAAGACTATTATGAAATATGTCAGTGCCAGATGGACAAACACTGTTATGAAATATGTCAGTGACAGATGGAAAAACACTTTTATGAAATACATTTAAGTGCCAGATGGGCAAACACTGTTGTGAAATATGTCAGTGCCAGATGGACAAACACTGTTATGAAATATTTCAGTGCCAGATGGACAAACACTTTTATGAAATATGTCAGTGCCAGATGGACAAACACTAGTATGAAATATTTCAGTGCCAGATGGACAAACACTTTTATGAAATATGTCAGTGCCAGATGGACAAACACTGTTATGAAATATGACAGTGCCAGATGAACAAACACTGTTATAAAATATGTCAGTGCAAGATGGGCAGAACCTTTATGAAATATGTCAGTGCCAGATGGACAAACACTTTTATGAAATATGTCAGTGCCAGATTGACAAACACTTTAATGAATTATGTCAGTGCCAGATGGACAAACACTTTTATGAAAAATGTCAGTGCCAGATGGACAAACACTTCTATGAAATATGTTAGTGCCAGATGGACAAAGACTGTAATGAAAAATGTCAGTCCCAGATGGACAAACACTGTTATGAAATATGTCAGTGCCAAATGGACAAACACTGTTATGAAATATGTCAGTGCTAGATGGGCAAACACTGTTATGAAATATGTCAGTGCCAGATGGACAAACACTTTCATGAAATATGTCAGTGCCAGATGGAAAAACACTGTTCTGAAATATGTCAGTGCCAGATGGACAAACACTGTTATGAAATATGTCAGTGCCAGATGGACAAACACTGTAATGATATATGTAAGTGCCAGATGGACAAACACTGTAATGAAATATGTCAGTGCCAGATGGACAAACACTGTTATGAAATATGTCAGTGCAAGATGGGCAGAACCTTTATGAAATATGTCAGTGCCAGATGGACAAACATTTTTATGAAATATGTCAGTGCCAGATGGGCAAAGACTGTAATGAAATATGTCAGTGCCAGATGGGCAAAGACTGTAATGAAATATGTCAGTGCCAGATGGGCAAACACTGTTATGAAATATGTCAGTGCCAGATGGACAAACACTGTAATGAAATATGTCAGTGTCAGATGGACAAAGACTGTTATGAAATATGTCAGTGTCAGATGGACAAAGACTGTAATTAAATATGTCAGTGCCAGATGGACAAACACTGTAATGAAATATGTCAGTGCCAGATGGGCAAACACTGTTATGAAATATGTCAGTGCCAGATGGACAAACACTGTAATGAAATATGTCAGTGTCAGATGGACAAACACTGTTATGAAATATGTCAGTGCCAAATGGACAAAGACTGTAATGAAATATGTCAGTGCCAGATGGACAAACACTTTTATGATATATGTCAGTGCCAGATGGACAAACACTGTAATGAAATATGTCAGTGCCAGATGGGCAAACACTGTAATGAAATATGTCAGTTCCAGATGGGCAAACACTGTAATGAAATATGTCAGTTCCAGATGGACAAATACTTTTATGAAATATGTCAGTGCCAGATGGATTAACACTGTTATGAAATATGTCAGTGCCAGATGGACAAACACTGTTATGAAATATGTCAGTGCCGGATGGACAAACACTGTAATGAAATATGTCAGTGCCAGATGGACAAACACTTTATGAAATATGTCAGTGCCAGATGGACAAACACTTCTATGAAATATGTTAGTGCCAGATGGACAAAGACTGTAATGAAAAATGTCAGTGCCAGATGGACAAGCACTGTTATGAAATATGTCAGTGCCAAATGGACAAACACTGTTATGAAATATGTCAGTGCCAGATGGGCAAACACAGATGGACAAACACTTTCATGAAATATGTCAGAGCCAGATGGATTAACACTGTTATGAAATATGTCAGTGCTAGATGGGCAAACACTGTTATGAAATATGTCAGTGCCAGATGGACAACACTTTTATGAAATATGTCAGAGCCAGATGGATTAACACTGTTATGAAATATGTCAGTGCCAGATGGACAAACACTTTTATGAAATATGTCAGTGCCAGATGGACAAACACTGTTATGAAATATGGCAGTGCCAGATGAACAAACACTGTTATAAAATATGTCAGTGCAAGATGGGCAGAACCTTTATGAAATATGTCAGTGCCAGATGGACAAACACTTTTATAAAATATGTCAGTGCCAGATTGACAAACACTTTAATGAAATATGTCAGTGCCAGATGGACAAACACTTTTATGAAATATGTCAGTGCCAGATGGACAAACACTTTAATGAAATATGTTAGTGCCAGATGGACAAAGACTGTAATGAAAAATGTCAGTGCCAGATGGACAAGCACTGTTATGAAATATGTCAGTGCCAAATGGACAAACACTGTTATGAAATATGTCAGTGCTAGATGGGCAAACACTGTTATGAAATATGTCAGTGCCAGATGGACAAACACTTTCATGAAATATGTCAGTGCCAGATGGACAAACACTGTTCTGAAATATGTCAGTGCCAGATGGACAAACACTGTTATGAAATATGTCAGTGCCAGATGGACAAACACTGTAATGAAATATGTCAGTGCCAGATGGACAAACACTGTAATGAAATATGTCAGTGCCAGATGAACAAACACTGTTATGAAATATGTCAGTGCAAGATGGGCAGAACCTTTATGAAATATGTCAGTGCCAGATTGACAAACACTTTTATGAAATATGTCAGTGCCAGATGGACAAAGACTGTAATGAAATATGTCAGTGCCAGATGGGCAAAGACTGTAATGAAATATGTCAGTGCTAGATGGGCAAACACTGTTATGAAATATGTCAGTGCCAGATGGACAAACACTGTAATGAAATATGTCAGTGTCAGATGGACAAAGAATGTTATGAAATATGTCAGTGCCAAATGGACAAAGACTGTAATGAAATATGTCAGTGCCAGATGGACAAACACTGTAATGAAATATGTCAGTGCCAGATGGACAAACACTGTAATGAAATATGTCAGTGCCAGATGGACAAACACTGTTATGAAATATGTCAGTGCAAGATGGGCAGAACCTTTATGAAATATGTCAGTGCCAGATGGACAAACATTTTTATGAAATATGTCAGTGCCAGATGGACAAAGACTGTAATGAAATATGTCAGTTCCAGATAGGCAAAGACTGTAATGAAATATGTCAGTGCCAGATGGGCAAACACTGTTATGAAATATGTCAGTGCCAGATGGACAAACACTGTAATGAAATATGTCAGTGTCAGATGGACAAAGACTGTTATGAAATATGTCAGTGCCAAATGGACAAAGACTGTAATGAAATATGTCAGTGCCAGATGGACAAACACTTTCATGAAATATGTCAGTGCCAGATGGGAAAACACTGTTATGAAATATGTCAGTGCCAGATGGACAAACACTGTAATGAAATATGTCAGTGTCAGATGGACAAACACTTTTATGAAATATGTCAGTGCCAAATGGACAAAGACTGTAATGAAATATGTCAGTGCCAGATGGACAAACACTTTTATGATATATGTCAGTGCCAGATGGACAAACACTGTAATGAAATATGTCAGTGCCAGATGGGCAAACACTGTAATGAAATATGTCAGTTCCAGATGGGCAAACACTGTAATGAAATATGTCAGTTCCAGATGGACAAACACTTTTATGAAATATGTCAGTGCCAGATGGATTAACACTGTTATGAAATATGTCAGTGCCGGATGGACAAACACTGTTATGAAATATGTCAGTGCCGGATGGAATAAAAACACTGTAATGAAATATGTCAGTGCCAGATGGACAAACACTTTATGAAATATGTCAGTGCCAGATGGACAAACACTTCTATGAAATATGTTAGTGCCAGATGGACAAAGACTGTAATGATATATGTCAGTGCCAGATGGACAAGCACTGTTATGAAATATGTCAGTGCCAAATGGACAAACACTGTTATGAAATATGTCAGTGCCAGATGGACAAACACTATTATGAAATATGTCAGTGCCAGATGGACAAACACTTTCATGAAATATGTCAGAGCCAGATGGATTAACACTGTTATGAAATATGTCAGTGCTAGATGGGCAAACACTGTTATGAAATATGTCAGTGCCAGATGGACAACACTTTTATGAAATATGTCAGAGCCAGATGGATTAACACTGTTATGAAATATGTCAGTGCCGGATGGACAAACACTGTTATGAATTATGTCAGTGCCGGATGGAATAAAAACACTGTAATGAAATATGTCAGTGCCAGATGGACAAACACTTTATGAAATATGTCAGTGCCAGATGGACAAACACTTCTATGAAATATGTTAGTGCCAGATGGACAAAGACTGTAATGATATATGTCAGTGCCAGATGGACAAGCACTGTTATGAAATATGTCAGTGCCAAATGGACAAACACTGTTATGAAATATGTCAGTGCCAGATGGACAAACACTATTATGAAATATGTCAGTGCCAGATGGACAAACACTTTCATGAAATATGTCAGAGCCAGATGGATTAACACTGTTATGAAATATGTCAGTGCTAGATGGGCAAACACTGTTATGAAATATGTCAGTGCCAGATGGACAACACTTTTATGAAATATGTCAGAGCCAGATGGATTAACACTGTTATGAAATATGTCAGTGCCAGATGGACAAACACTTTTATGAAATATGTCAGTGCCAGATGGACAAACACTGTTATGAAATATGTCAGTGCCAGATGGACAAACACTGTAATGAAATATGTCAGTGCCAGATTGACAAACACTGTTCTGAAATATGTCAGTGCCAGATGGACAACACTTTTATGAAATATGTCAGAGCCAGATGGATTAACACTGTTATGAAATATGTCAGTGCCAGATGGACAAACACTTTTATGAAATATGTCAGTGCCAGATTGACAAACACTGTTATGAAATATGACAGTGCCAGATGAACAAACACTGTTATAAAATATGTCAGTGCAAGATGGGCAGAACCTTTATGAAATATGTCAGTGCCAGATGGACAAACACTTTTATGAAATATGTCAGTGCCAGATTGACAAACACTTTAATGAAATATGTCAGTGCCAGATGGACAAACACTTTTATGAAATATGTCAGTGCCAGATGGACAAACACTTTAATGAAATATGTTAGTGCCAGATGGACAAAGACTGTAATGAAAAATGTCAGTGCCAGATGGACAAGCACTGTTATGAAATATGTCAGTGCCAAATGGACAAACACTGTTATGAAATATGTCAGTGCTAGATGGGCAAACACTGTTATGAAATATGTCAGTGCCAGATGGACAAACACTTTCATGAAATATGTCAGTGCCAGATGGACAAACACTGTTCTGAAATATGTCAGTGCCAGATGGACAAACACTGTTATGAAATATGTCAGTGCCAGTTGGACAAACACTGTAATGAAATATGTCAGTGCCAGATGGACAAACACTGTAATGAAATATGTCAGTGCCAGATGGACAAACACTTTTATGAAATATGTCAGTGCAAGATGGGCAGAACCTTAATGAAATATGTCAGTGCCAGATTGACAAACACTTTTATGAAATATGTCAGTGCCAGATGGACAAAGACTGTAATGAAATATGTCAGTGCCAGATGGGCAAAGACTGTAATGAAATATGTCAGTGCCAGATGGGCAAACACTGTTATGAAATATGTCAGTGCCAGATGGACAAACACTGTAATGAAATATGTCAGTGTCAGATGGACAAAGAATGTTATGAAATATGTCAGTGCCAAATGGACAAAGACTGTAATGAAATATGTCAGTGCCAGATGGACAAACACTGTAATGGAATATGTCAGTGCCAGATGGGCAAACACTGTTATGAAATATGTCAATGCCAGATGGACAAACACTGTAATGATATATGTCAGTGTCAGATGGACAAAGACTGTTATGAAATATGTCAGTGCCAAATGGACAAAGACTGTAATGAAATATGTCAGTGCCAGATGGACAAACACTTTTATGATATATGTCAGTGCCAGATGGACAAACACTGTAATGAAATATGTCAGTGCCAGATGGGCAAAGACTCTAATGAAATATGTCAGTGCCAGATGGACAAACACTGTAATGAAATATGTCAGTGCCAGATGGACAAACACTTTTATGAAATATTTCAGTGCCAGATGGACAAACACTGTAATGAAATATGACAGTGCCAGATGGACAAACACTGTTATGAAATATGTCAGTGCCAGATGGGCAAACACTGTTATGAAATACATCAGGGCCAGATGGACAAACACTGTTATGAAACAGGTCAGTGCCAGATTGAAAAACACTGTTATGAAATACATCAGTGCCAGATGGACAAACAGGAAGGTCATAGCTTTACCTTAGCTGAGCTTAAGTCAGCTAAAACTTGCAAAACTTTGGTGAATATAGAACCACTTCCCAGCAGTAATGTAACAAAAAATTAGCACAAGACAAAGAAGTTTGGTTTGAACCAGCGGGTACTGTAAATGTGATACCATGGAACACTGAGGCACACTCAGGGACCATCTGTTGTTTTTTATCTTGAGATGGGTATATGTTTCTCTGTCTGGTAAACATTAGCATACATATAATCCCACCTCTTATGAATGTACATGACATTAATGTATACAGATGGTGAATGTTAACCGGAAAAGCAGACCCATGGATGGTAAAATGGTAAACATGTGAGACATGTTCCACATTAAACATGAGAGTTTAGTTTCAAAACCACTTAATCTGCACAATTAGCCAGACTTTCAAACTGATTGTAAAGGATTGGTCCATGGCCTGTTGTTGGTGCTGTCTACTGAATGACAGTGGCCTGTTGTTGGTGCTGTCAACTGAATGTCTATGGCCTGTTGGTGCTGTCTACTGAATGTCCATGGCCTGTTGCTGGTGCTGTCTACTGAATGACCATGGCCTACTGCTGGTGCTGTCAACTGAATGTCCATGGCCTGTTGCTGGTGCTGTCTACTGAATGTCCATGGCCTGTTGGTGGTGTTGTCTACTGAATGTCCATGGCCTGTTGTTGGTGCTGTCTACTGAATGTCAATGGCTTCTTGGTGGTGCTGTCCACTGAATGTCCATGGCCTGTTGGTGGTGCTGTCCACTGAATGTCTATGGCCTGTTGGTGGTGCTGTCCACTGAATGTCTATGGCCTGTTGGTGGTGCTGTCTACTACATTAAAATGGCCTGTTGGTGGTGCTGTCTACTGAATGTCCATGGCCTGTTGGTGGTGCTGTCCACTGAATGTCCATGGCCTGTTGGTGGTGCTGTCCACTGAATGTCTATGGCCTGTTGGTGGTGCTGTCTACTACATTTCAATGGCCTGTTGGTGGTGCTGTCTACTGAATGTCCATGGCCTGTTGCTGGTGCTGTCTACTGAATGTCCATGGCCTGTTGTTGGTGTTGTCTACTGAATGTCCATAGCCTGTTGGTTGTGCTGTCTACTAAATGTCCATGGCCTGTTGTTGGTGCTTTCTACTGACTGTCAATGGCTTCTTGGTGGTGCTGTCCACTGAATGTCCATTGCCTATTGGTGGTGCTGTCCACTGAATGTGCATGGCCTGTTGCTGGTGCTGTCTACTGAATGTCCATGGCCTGTTGTTTGTGCTGTCTACTGAATGTCCATAGCCTGTTCGTTGTGCTGTCTACTGAATGTCCATGGCCTGTTGTTGGTGCTTTCTACAGAATGTCAATGGCTTCTTGGTGGTGCTGTCTACTGAATGTCCATGGCCTGTTGCTGGTGCTGTCTACTGAATATCCATGGCCTGTTGGTGCTGCTGTCCACTGAATGTAAATGGCCTGTTGATGGTGTTGTCTACTGAATGTCCATGGCCTGTTGTTGGTGTTGTCTACTGAATGTCCTTTGCCTGTTGCTGGTACTGTCTACTGAATGTCCATGGCCTGTTGTTGGTGCTGTCTAATTTCAATGGCCTGAAGGTGGTGCTGTCTACTGTATGTCCATGGCCTGTTGTTGGTGCTGTCAACTGTATGTCCTTTGCCTGTTGCTGGTACTGTCTACTGAATGTCCATGGCCTGTTGTCGGTGCTGTCGACTGAATGTCTATGGCCTGTTGGTGGTGCTGTCTACTGAATTTCAATGGCCTGTTGGTGGTGCTGTCGTCTGTATGTCCAAAGCCTGTTGTTGGTGCTATCAATTGAATGTCCATGGCCTGCTCATGGAGCTGTCTACTGAATGTCTAAGGCCTGTTTTTGGTGCTGTCCATTGAATGTCAATAGCCTGTTGGAGGTGCTGTCTACTGAATGTCCAAGGCCTGTTGGTGGTGCTGTCTACTGAATGTCCATGGCCTGTTGGTGGTGCTGTCTATTGAATGTTTATGGCCTGTTGTTGGTGCTGTCTACTGAATATCCATGGCCTGTTGGTGCTGCTGTCTACTGAATGTTTATGGCCTGTTGATGGTGCTGTCCACTGAATGTTTATGGCCTGTTGGTGGTGCTGTCTACTGAATGTTTATGGCCTGTTGATGGTGCTGTCCACTGAATGTCCATGGCCTGTTGTTGGTGCTGTCCACTGAATATCCATGGCCTGTTGGTGGTGCTGTCCACTGAATGTCTATGGCCTGTTGGTGGTGCTGTCCACTGAATGTCTATGGCCTGTTGGTGGTGCTGTCTACTACATTTCAATGGCCTGTTGATGGTGCTGTCCACTGAATGTCCATGGCCTGTTGTTGGTGCTGTCCACTGAATGTCCATGGCCTGTTGGTGGTGTTGTCCACTGAATGTCTATGGCCTGTTGGTGGTGCTGTCCACTGAATGTCTATGGCCTGTTGCTGGTGCTGTCTACTACATTTCAATGGCCTGTTGGTGATGCTGTCTACTGAATGTCCATGGCCTGTTGGTGGTGCTGTCCACTGAATGTCTATGGCCTGTTGGTGGTGCTGTCCACTTAATGTCTATGGCCTGTTGGTGGTGCTGTCTACTACATTCCAATGGCCTGTTGGTGGTGCTGTCTTCTGAATGTCAATGCCCTGTTGATGGTGCTGTCTACAGAATGTCAATGCCCTGTTGGTGGTGCTGTTTACTGAATGTCCATGGCCTGTTGGTGGTGCTGTCTACTGAATGTCCTTGGCCTGTTGTTGGTGCTGTTTACTGAATGTCCATGGCCTGTTGATGGTGCTGTCCACTGAATGTCCATGGCCTGTTGTTGGTGCTGTCTTCTGAATGTCCATAGCCTGTTGTTGGTGCTGTTGACTGAATGTCTATGGGCTGTCGGTGGTGCTGTCTACTGCATTTCAATTGCCTGTTGGAGGTGCTGTTTACTGAATGTCCATGGCCTGTTGGTGGTGCTGTCTACTGAATGACCATGGCCTGTTGTTGGTGCTGTCTACTGAATGTCCTTGGCCTGTTGTTGGTGCTGTCTACTGAATGTCCATGGCCTGTTGTTGGTGCTGTCAACTGAATGTCTATGGGCTGTTGGTTGTGCTGTCTACTGCATTTCAATTGCCTGTTGGTGGTGCTGTCGTCTGTATGTCCATGGCCTGTTGTTGGTGCTGTCAATTGAATGTCCATGGCCTGCTCATGGAGCTGTCTACTGAATGTCTTTGGCCTGTTTTTGGTGCTGTCCATTGAATGTCAATAGCCTGTTGGAGGTGCTGTCTACTGAATGTCCAAGGCCTGTTGGTGGTGCTGTCTACTGAATGTCCATGGCCTGTTGGTTATGCTGTCTACTGAATGTTTATGGCCTGTTGTTGGTGCTGTCTACTGAATGTTTATGGCCTGTTGGTGCTGCTGTCTACTGAATGTTTATGGCCTGTTGATGGTGCTGTCTACTGAATGTTTATGGCCTGTTGGTGGTGCTGTCTACTGAATGTTTATGGCCTGTTGATGGTGCTGTCCACTGAATGTCCATTGCCTGTTGTTGGTGCTGTCCACTGAATGTCCATGGCCTGTTGGTGGTGCTGTCCACTGAATGTCTATGGCCTGTTGGTGGTGCTGTCCACTGAATGTCTATGGCCTGTTGGTGGTGCTGTCTACTACATTTCAATGGCCTGTTGGTGGTGCTGTCTACTGAATGTCCATGGCCTGTTGGTGGTGCTGTCTACTGAATGTTTATGGCCTGTTGATGGTGCTGTCTACTACATTTCAATGGCCTGTTGGTGATGCTGTCTACTGAATGTCCATGGCCTGTTGGTGGTGCTGTCCACTGAATGTCTATGGCCTGTTGGTGGTGCTGTCCACTTAATGTCTATGGCCTGTTGGTGGTGCTGTCTACTACATTCCAATGGCCTGTTGGTGGTGCTGTCTTCTGAATGTCAATGCCCTGTTGATGGTGCTGTCTACAGAATGTCAATGCCCTGTTGGTGGTGCTGTTTACTGAATGTCAATGCCCTGTTGGTGGTGCTGTTTACTGAATGTCCATGGCCTGTTGGTGGTGCTGTCTACTGAATGTCCTTGGCCTGTTGTTGGTGCTGTTTACTGAATGTCCATGGCCTGTTGATGGTGCTGTCCACTGAATGTCCATGGCCTGTTGTTGGTGCTGTCTTCTGAATGTCCATAGCCTGTTGTTGGTGCTGTTGACTGAATGTCTATGGGCTGTCGGTGGTGCTGTCTACTGCATTTCAATTGCCTGTTGGAGGTGCTGTTTACTGAATGTCCATGGCCTGTTGGTGGTGCTGTCTACTGAATGACCATGGCCTGTTGTTGGTGCTGTCTACTGAATGTCCTTGGCCTGTTGTTGGTGCTGTCTACTGAATGTCCATGGCCTGTTGTTGGTGCTGTCAACTGAATGTCTATGGGCTGTTGGTTGTGCTGTCTACTGCATTTCAATTGCCTGTTGGTGGTGCTGTCGTCTGTATGTCCATGGCCTGTTGTTGGTGCTGTCAATTGAATGTCCATGGCCTGCTCATGGAGCTGTCTACTGAATGTCTTTGGCCTGTTTTTGGTGCTGTCCATTGAATGTCAATAGCCTGTTGGAGGTGCTGTCTACTGAATGTCCAAGGCCTGTTGGTGGTGCTGTCTACTGAATGTCCATGGCCTGTTGGTTATGCTGTCTACTGAATGTTTATGGCCTGTTGTTGGTGCTGTCTACTGAATATCCATGGCCTGTTGGTGCTGCTGTCTACTGAATGTTTATGGCCTGTTGATGGTGCTGTCTACTGAATGTTTATGGCCTGTTGGTGGTGCTGTCTACTGAATGTTTATGGCCTGTTGATGGTGCTGTCCACTGAATGTCCATTGCCTGTTGTTGGTGCTGTCCACTGAATGTCCATGGCCTGTTGGTGGTGCTGTCCACTGAATGTCTATGGCCTGTTGGTGGTGCTGTCCACTGAATGTCTATGGCCTGTTGGTGGTGCTGTCTACTACATTTCAATGGCCTGTTGGTGGTGCTGTCTACTGAATGTCCATGGCCTGTTGGTGGTGCTGTCTACTGAATGTTTATGGCCTGTTGATGGTGCTGTCCACTGAATGTCCATGGCCTGTTGTTGGTGCTGTCCATTGAATGTCTATGGCCTGTTGGTGGTGCTGTCTACTACATTTCAATGGCCTGTTGGCGGTGCTGTCTACTGAATGTCCATGGTCTGTTGGTGGTGCTGTCCACTGAATGTCTATGGCCTGTTGGTGGTGCTGTCCACTGAATGTCTATGGCCTGTTGGTGGTGCTGTCTACTACATTTCAATGGCCTGTTGGTGGTGCTATCTACTGAATGTCCATGGCCTGTTGGTGGTGCTGTCCACTGAATGTCTATGGCCTGTTGGTGGTGCTGTCTACTACATTCCAATGGCCTGTTGGTGGTGCTGTCCACTGAATGTCTATGGCCTGTTGCTGGTGCTGTCTACTACATTTCAATGGCCTGTTGGTGGTGCTGTCTACTGAATGTCCATGGCCTGTTGCTGGTGCTGTCTACTGAATGTCCATGGCCTGTTGTTGGTGTTGTCTACTGAATGTCCATAGCCTGTTGGTTGTGCTGTCTACTAAATGTCCATGGCCTGTTGTTGGTGCTGTTTACTGAATGTCCATGGCCTGTTGGTGGTGCTGTCCACTGAATGTCTATGGCCTGTTGGTGGTGCTGTCCACTGAATGTCTATGGCCTGTTGGTGGTGCTGTCTACTACATTAAAATGGCCTGTTGGTGGTGCTGTCTACTGAATGTCCATGGCCTGTTGGTGGTGCTGTCCACTGAATGTCTATGGCCTGTTGGTGGTGCTGTCCACTGAATGTCTATGGCCTTTTGGTGGTGCTGTCTACTACATTCCAATGGCCTGTTGGTGGTGCTGTCTTCTGAATATCAATGCCCTGTTGGTGGTGCTGTCTACAGAATGTCAATGCCCTGTTGGTGGTGCTGTTTACTGAATGTCCATGGCCTGTTGGTGGTGCTGTCTACTGAATGTCCTTGGCCTGTTGTTGGTGCTGTTTACTGAATGTCAATGGCCTGTTGATGGTGCTGTCCACTGAATATCCGTGGCCTGTTGTTGGTGCTGTCTACTGAATGTCCATAGCCTGTTGTTGGTGCTGTCTACTGAATGACCATGGCCTGTTGTTAGTGCTGTCTACTGAATGTCCTTGGCCTGTTGTTGATGCTGTCTACTGAATGTCCATGGCCTGTTGTTGGTGCTGTCAACTGAATGTCTATGGGCTGTCGGTGGTGCTGTCTACTGCATTTCAATTGCTTGTTGGAGATGCTGTCTACTGAATGTCCATGGCCTGTTGGTGGTGCTGTCTACTTAATGACCATGGACTGTTGTTGGGGCTGTCTACAGAATGAGTACCAATTAAGGTTACCATACAATTAAGAATGATATGTGATTTTTTATCCCTTCAGGTTTTATGTGCACAGGTTCAGGAATAATCCATAAATGATAACCTGTCAATTTTGTTATCAGCTTGTATGTAAACCAGCTCAAACACCTCACACAGAAAAGTTATAAGAATTTCTCTGAGCAGGACTTACCTGGAGTTCATTAATATGTACAAAGAGTATACCAGAAATCACAGAAATTCTACAGAACAGACAGGTGTATAGCTAGCTTTAACAAATGTTGAGGCATATTTAGAACTGGTACCAAGTAGTAACCATTGACCTGGATCAAGCAGCAGTTTCAATATACTTTACATTAATTCATCATTCTTTCAAATGGATCTCATTGGTGGTAATTTGCCTGATTCTCAGTTCCTTTTACAAATTAAAGGTCCAATAACATTTGCAAATAATATTTGTGTCAATTATATCATGCTGTTAGTTCATTTTGGCAGAATATAAAAGATTCCCAGCAAAACCATCCCAGCACACAGATTTTCTCACTCCATTTCACCTCTTTTATATATGTTGTTATGTTTCTGCCTATGAGTGTGAACAGTCCATGTGTGTGTGTGTTTACCATAAAAAAGACTGGGTAACCCAAGGTGCAATCTTGCGCATGCATGACAACTCCCAAACAAAATGAAGAACATGATAGAAGAAACATAGAAGAAACATGGGTTGGTAGCATGAAAAATCTTGATCTGTTAAGACAATCTCTTGCTATGGACGTATAAGTTTGGCACCACTGATCACACCTGGTGCAAGTTTATTTCCACTTGTTTTGTGCCACTGATCACATCTGGTGCAAGTATATATCCACTTGTGTGCAATATTAAGCAAATGGTTTTAGAATGTAATATAAGCAGTTATCATAATATTTCAAGGAGAAAATATATAATACTTCAAATACATTTAACATACCTGGTATGTGAATTGATCCCTTTAAATAACACCTAAACCAAATTATGAATTGTGTTAGATAGGGTAAAGAAAGTCCATAGGGATAATTTATTGTGATCATTTGTGATCACTAGAAGAATAAATGGCCCGCACACACACTCACTGTGACACAAATGAACAGACCTGGCTCAGAAGAGTACAGAGACACAAAATGCAATCACAGGAATGTAATAATCCCAGAAGGCATGATCAGAAGGCCCCCGGGGAAGTGAACGATGTGCGTATCCACAAAGGAGTCACCATAAAAACGCAAAGCCTACTGTGCTGAAACAGACAAGTCTGGCATGTCAGGTTTTATGCAGAATGCAATTAATCAATTTTATCTCCATGACTGTCAAATCTGAATTTTACAAACCTAATTGACAACTGGCACTCAATACATCTCTGTGCCCAATATTCACTTCCTATCAAGATGAAATGTGATGAAATTACTCACAGTTTTGTGTCAATTTTTTTTAAAGATCTATCAAGACAAATACAAAACTTTATCACTCGAGCTGATATTTGTATATTATGACACACTTCTCACTACTTACAGTGATTAATGCTAATAAAATTAAAATTTGCAAAATTTTCAAAAAATAATAAAAATTTTAGACTGTTCCCATGCACTTTTTCTCAAACAGAATTGAGAGCTAATACTGAGAACCTACATTCATAGTAATAAATATTGTCTTCCATATTAAAATCATATGGTGATTTATATTCTTTTATTATTTACAGACCAACCTCAATTGCTTAGCACTGCCATCTAGTGTACAGTTGAGGAAATACTGTAAATCTAAGGATGATGCTCATAAGGATGAAGTCATTCGAGAAGTTTCATGATCATTAAATTTAATTTCCCAGTAATAAGTAAACTGAGGTTCTTTAGGACATAATAATTCATGAAATATTCATAATATTTTAGTGTTCATTAGCATTTGGGCTCTTGAACTAAGCTATCTTATCTGCTTTTCATGGGTGGAATCCATGTACCGGTATCTTATCTGCCATTACAGCTTTTGCTATACTTTGAAGATTCACGTTTTTATTCTGTTATCATATGTCGTAGATTATAACAGCCTCGGCTGCCAAAACCTACTGGATCACACTGCTATCTTATAACCATGAATAACCACCACTACCCAATCTACAGGGATTAATATGATGCTGTTAAACCCGAAGGGCTCTGGATGTCTAGACTTTGCAGTATTATATTCTGTTGACTGGACCTCAAGGATGTGTTAATAACTGAATCAGTCTGTGTTGGCCCTCTCTGTTCCGATTCATTTATTTCCAACCATACCTCTGTTAACATTATCGGATATGGGGATACTTGAACAAAACATGCTTCACACCTACAAGCTTATTTTGTAAAGAGACATCAACCAGAAGAGCATGGAGCAAATGCCACAGCCAAGGCTCAACATCCTATCCTATGTAAAAAAGAACTGGATCATGATTTTGTCAAAATTTTTTTCCCCTCCGTTAAACACCTCTCTTAAGCCCATATTATCACTTCACCACCATGTTGGATTGGAAGAACTTTAAGTCACCTGGTTGGTCCAGCTGACCATGCTTGCACTCTTCTAGACTGCCGCCAGGATTTAAATCTGAAACAAGTGGAGTTTTTATGACAGTTTTTGTCCTTTCGTATATATGACATGAATAAATTAATTTTTGCTTGTTTCAACTATTTTCAAATTTTTGGTCCATATGTGACTGTGAGCTAGATATTGACATGCCACATACCAGTTCAGATGCTTTCATAACTTATAAAATTTATTTGATAATGTGACGTTATATATATATATATATATATATATATATATATATATATATATATATATATATATATATATATATATATATATATAATTATGCAATAATTTAGTTAACAGTTTACTGTATAAAATATAACAATCTATGCTGCAATTGTACCAAAATGACAAATGACACTTCTATTAATTAAAGATATAAGGCCAATAACAACTTAATAAATTGTGTACATTTAAAGTAATAACTATTATTGCTCAACTAATCAGTAAAGTCTTTAGAAATTAATTTAATGATACTTTCAATTAATTTAAAGAGCTGTTTCTATGGGTGGCAAGTTTTGGCTAACTAAAGTAATTTAATAATTTTTTATGTGCTTACCTCATCATCCTGAAGTACTTGGTGCTGATGCACTTATAATGATAACAAACAAAACTCAAACTAAAACCATACTAAAGCCAGCTTAATTCACCTGCCTTTTCTACAGAATTTATGTGATTTCTGGCTTACTCTGTTTACATTTGAATTAACTCTAGGACATTCCTGTGACTGTTTATCTGTAAGCTGTTGGTAAACAAAGTGATGTTGAAAATGGAAAGACCATATAACTTAATGTGGCTGGTGCATATATGCAAAGTTGAACATTCATTAGTTGCAAAATGCCTTTGCAAAACTCCAGTTTGTCTGACTTGCCGCCAGATGTCCTTGTTGAATGTGTTTGGCGGCCCCCACCCCCATGTTATAAACATGGAAATATAAACAAAATGAACATCCTGTGTGCAGTGGGATCACCATTTTCTGGCCTATTTTTAGTAAAGGTTCAAGAGATAATATTTAGTTAATAGACCTCAGATATCGGAAAAGGCTTTCTAAGAATACAAGTTATTGTCCTAACAGCTGATACAGTTAAGACAGCTTGAAAAATTCAATAAGTTTTCAGAGATGATTTTGCCATTTTTATGATGAACTGAAGTCTTATTTGATAGCAAGGGTATTACTGTGGTTGGCTTGATATTCATGGAGTTAAAATTTTGCAATTTTCATTTTTTCAGTGTTTTGGGAGGGTTCTATTTTTGTTATCTCACAAAACAAAAGACCTCAACACAGAATATAACCAGTATTATGTGAATTACTTATATTAAATACTATGTGCACAAAATCTTACTGCCAAACAATATTGTTTGTTAATGGCAGACAACTGGAAAAATATGATATCATTTAAAATATCAATCATTGAACAAACACAATCAATTTTTATTTATAATGTACTTTTTACTTTTCAACTTTGCATTCAATGATTGGCCCCCTTTTCACAACAGTTTTATTTTTGTGACAATTCCCCTTTTTCATGAATATCGTGGATTTGAATCCCTCACAAACAAAAACACAACCTCAGTAACCTTATAGATATATACTATAAAGCTTTGTGCACCTGTAATCAATACATGCGTTTACATGTGTCAGTAGCACCAGAGTATAATGCTGGTCAGCATGGGAAACTCTCAATAACATCACTGTATGTGATACAAGTGTACCAAGGTGTGTGTGAACATTTGATCTGGCTCTATGGGTGACCATGTGGGAAAACATATGTTGTGTGGTTTGTATGTACACATGTTCACCAGGCCACCTGTCTTTGATAATCTGCTTGGTGGTGTGTAACTGCCTGTCAGGCTCTGAGGTTCACAGACTGGTACCCTGCATGTCTTCAAAAAACATATTCATGTTAAAATTTAGTGAGAGAACCCAAGCCCTAATGATAACTTTAATGATGCAGAGAAACATCATCCTTTCAAATGTGGATCTCTTCCAATTTTTCACCTAAAACTAATTTTTTGCCTGCGCCAGGAGTGTGTGCCTTCATTCATATTTGTGTGTGCGTGTTTGTTCATGCACCAAAGAACCTGGGAATATGAACCAACTGGTAAATGAAAACAAGGGTTGCAGAGTACCCCAAATTAAGGACTGCCCACATTGGGAAGGCCTGCATTCATGAGAATGCATATTTCTGGTTTAACATAAAACCTGTTTGCCTCAAAGTGTATATTGAATATTAGATCAATAAAATGTTAAGGAGCATTTAAAATTTCTTTTAAATGTATGTGCACCAAATCTACATTTTAAAAATGTTTGCTGGTAGACCACTCAGTTCACATAGAAACATAAGTGGTCGCAACAAACAGGGGGAAGGTACATTTTACTTTTAATTGCAGAAATTTACTATCATCCATCTGTATTTACTTTTATTTTTTTTTAATGTGAAATTTGGTACTTAAGTAAGAACTGAATGGAGAATTGAATAAAAGGTAAAGAATCCATTATTAAATCGATTCAAAGGGCCCTCACAATACACAGGCCTACTAACCAGCCACAGGGCTGGGGATTCCTCTCAGAGACTGTTACAGTCCCTGGATGATCTGTCTGTCTCTGCTCTATAAAGCTGCTCACACCTGGGGGTTCCAGCGCTGTGACAGTTACATCCCAGGTGTCCTTCTGCCTCTCCCGGACTGTCACGCTGGCTGGGTCTGTTTATCACAGGCTGGGTGACTGGTGTTTATTCAGACTTCTGTTATCACCACCAACAAATTGTACACTAATCATTCACTGAAACATCTGTATCTTGAATTCAAAGACTACCATACTTCAGGTATATGTTCTAACTAGAATTTTCTGTGGACCATAAGAATGGATTATCCTAAGTTCAACAAAGAACTGAGAGAGATCTAATCCCATAAATTTCTATTTGTTATGTAAAATGCTTTACCCTATCCTTGAAAATTTTTCAGTTTCACACATATGTCAGTTAAGTTTTATCAGCAAGGGGTATGAAACAGCCTCATGGTTCAGGCTTTGGAGGTATTTAATAGTGGTGGGCTGACTGATCAATTAGAAGTGCCCATTCACCTATCTTTTGAAAAAGAATTAATGTGATTTCTGGCTTCCTCTGTGTATATATTAATGATCTAAGGGTAATTCTGGTTGTGTAAAGTTCTTATAACGCCTTCGTAAAGAATGTATGATCCTTTTTATCAACAACATGTTTGTAAACACAGCAATGTTGACGAACAGGAAAAACATGTAACCTCAGGTGGTAGGTGGCATATATATGAAGGTAGAAAGGTCACTTGTTGCAAAACGTCATTTGCAAAGGTCTTGCTTATCTGACTTGTAGCCAGATGTCCTTGTTGAATTTGTTTGGAATATTTTGGCACGGCCCTACATATTATAAACATGTTGATATAAGCAAAACAAGCAGCCTGTTTGCCGTGATATCAACGCTTTCTGGCCTATTTTTTATAAAAGCTCCAAGGTATTACCTTTAGTTTATAAAGGTCAAATAGGTGATATGGCCCCTTTAAACTGATGATTGGTCATATTCTTTAAAATCAATTTAATTGATTGCATTTTTTGCATAATTAATTAAAAAGATTATGTATGCACATGCAAAGAATCTAATCCTAGCTGCCAGAGATATACAAACATAGAGTAACTAACAGCTTAAAAACAGAACCTTGCACAAACAACAATCAGCTGACGCCAAGTCCACCTTGGATGTAGGCAGACTAATGGTTTCATTACGAATACCAATGTGCAAGTCAGACTATTTACTGGGGTTTAATATATTCAGTATGAGTATACAGCAGATTTCAAGGTAATATAAAAAGTACATAAAACTAGAATACGGGTAGTCGACAAGCGACTACGTGTATCCGCCAAAATCAGAGAAGGACGGGTGAAGTAAGGCATGGATTGAGTGGCAAGGGGATATAGAGTTACATGTGTTAAATATTAGAATGGATCTCTGCCACATAAACATGATTGTAGGTGGCCCCACCTGTTATTTGAAACTATCCAAGATTTATACACAAGCAAAATTTCATGTGGAAAAGTCAAACCACTGCAGAGATATGAGTGATTTTATCCCACAGCAGACAAACAGAAGGACGCTGTGCAAAAATGGCTGCAGGTTGCGCCACCATTTTTGTGTATGTTATAAAGCTATCCAAGTGCTACATTTGTGTAAAAAAATTTTCCTGATTGGTTGAATGAGTCCGGAGATAAAAGCATGGATGTCTACAGCGTGAATGTGAATGTAGGTGGCACCACCTGTCATAAAATCAAGAAAGCTATGCGGGATGTATAAGCATGCTGAATTTCAGGTAATTTGGTCAAACCACTGCAGAAATATGAGTGATTTTAACCAAAGGCAGACAAACAGATGGACACTGCGCAAAAATGGCTGCAGGTGGAGCCACCATTTTTGTGTATGTCATAAAGCTATCCAAGGGCTACATTTGTGTAACATTTTTTTCCTGATTGGTCAAACGGTTCCCGAGATATGAGCTTAGACGTCTGCAGCGTTTACTTGAATGTAGGTGGCACCACCTGTCATAAAATCAAGAAAGCTATCTAGGATGTACAAGCATGCCGAATTTTAGGTGAATTAGTCAAACCACTTCAGAGATATGAGTGATTTTAACCCAAGGCAGATGAACAAATGGACACTGTGCAAACACGGTTGCAGGTGGCGCCACCTTTTGTTGTGTATGTTATAAAGCTATCCCAGGGCTACATTTGTGTAACATTTTTTTCTGGATCGGTCAAACGGTTCCCGAGATATATGGGTTTATGTGTGGAGCGTTAACGTGAATGAAGGTGGCGCCACCTGTCATAAAAACAAGAAAGCTATCTAGGATGTATATGCATGCCGATTTTTAGGTGAATTAGTCAAACCACTGCAGAGATATGAGTGATTTTAACCCCAGGCAGATGAACAAATGGACACTGTGCAAACATGGTTGCAGGTGGCGCCACCTTTTGTTGTGTATGTTATAAAGCATTCCCAGGGCTACATTTGTGTAAAAATTTTTTCCGGATCGGTCAAACGGTTCCCGAGATATAAGGGTTTATGTGTGGAGCGTTAACGTGAATGTAGGTGGCGCCACCTGTCATAAAATCGAGAAAGCTATCTAGGATGTATATGCATGCCGAATTTTAGGTGAATTAGTCAAACCACTGCAGAGATATGAGTGATTTTAACCCCAGGCAGATGAACAGATGGACACAGTGCAAACATGGTTGCTGGTGGCGCCACCTTTTGTTGTGTATGTTATAAAGCTATCCCAGGGCTACATTTGTGTAAAAATTTTTTCCGGATCGGTCAAACGGTTCCCGAGATATATGGGTTTATGTGTGGAGCGTTAACGTGAATGTAGGTGGCGCCACCTGTCATAAAATCGAGAAAGCTATCTAGGATGTATTCGCATGCCGAATTTTAGGTGAATTTGTCAAACCACTGCAGAGATATGAGTGATTTTAACCTCAGGCAGATGAACAGATGGACACTGTGCAAACATGGTTGCAGGTGGCGCCACCTTTTGTTGTGTATGTTATAAAGCTATCCCAGGGCTACATTTGTGTAAAATTTTTTTCCGGATCGGTCAAACGGTTCCCGAGATATATGGGTTTATGTGTGGAAACAGACGCACAAACGGACGCTGGGCAGAGACGAAAGGTCAGAGGTCAAGGTCACTTGGTTAGGCACCAGTTCACATGTGACCCGATAATTTGTGTAAGTTTCGGAAAAATCTGTCAAGTAGTCTCAGAGGAGTTCTCCGGAACGCGGCGGCGGCGGCGGAACCCGGTCAAAAACATAGTATCTGCAAAACTTCGTTTTGGCGGATACAATTATGGATTTATAATCGATCATCAGTTGCTTTTATTTTTCAGTCATTGGTTATGATTTTAAAACCAATTCTTGCCACTAGTATTTAGGCCAAACTCCACTTGTTTTTGAAGCAGGGGAATATTAACCTGTGAAGGGAATCATGGGAATATTAATTTATCTGGTGTCACAGGAATATTAATTCATTTGACCGTAGAGTCTAGGGAATATTAGTTTGTACAAAGAGGCCAAGGATTATTAATATGTCCAGAGAGCAAAGGGAACATTTATTTGTCTGGAGACCTGAGGCAGTATTAATTGGTCCATAAGTTCAGCGAGTATTATTTTGCTCTGGTAGCGTTCCTTTGCTATATTTCTAAAGTGTCCTCCACCTTCAGAACCAGATAACTAGTAGAGAACATAACCTGCTGTATTCAAAATTTTGAGTAGCTAATACCAAATATTCCTCCAACTTTACAACTAAGGCCAATAAAAATTTAAGGTATGGTTCTCAGGCACCGCCCACATCAATTTTAAACCCCCGCATCAAAAATTTTTATTTTGATTTTCCAAAGAAACTTTCCAATTTTGAGCTGCTGCAGCTCTGACACTTCTTTCAAGAAGATAAACCATACAATTTCTTTGGTTTTGTAGTGCTTTTACTTATTTAGCAAAATAAATCTGTTATTTTCATGCTTTTCCCTTATCATTTGACATTTTTGTCGAAACACACCAAAAAATTTAAAATAAAAAAGCGCCCGCCCACATTGATTTCTGAAAAAAAGTGCCTGAGAACCATACCTTTTTTTTATTTTGGCCTAATTATTCTATTTTGTCTTTCATGAAAAGCTGCATGATTATCTCATGGATGAAAAGTAGGAGAAAAATTATCAAAGGATTTCCTCAGGATTTTCACTTTCTGCAAGCCTTCTGTACCACTGGGACCTCCCAGATTTTTCAAGGGTCTTTAACAGAGTTTGATAATTTTTTTTTATGTGATGTGAATCCACATTTGAGTCTATGAAGCATGGTGCTGGACTTGGGAGTACAAGGTTCTGGGTTTGTGCCACGTTATGACTGTCCTCTGCATTTAGACCAGTTGCAAAATCTTTACTATAAAAGTGTACCCTGTCCACTGAGGAATGAATGAATACTACTGGTCATGGTTAGAAGGGGAAAAAAAGAGACTACTCCTCTAGTGTCTATTAAGGCTGTTTGACTTGCATGCTCCCCAGGGAGCTGAGAAAAGCTACAAGAATGAACAAATCTGAAAGACCATGAAGGCAAAGTGTCTAGTAAGATGGGACTGACATCATCAGTGATATGGGACAGCAAATCCCAAGCTTTAATACCTTAATTTGTAATGAGATTTGTGAACTATGTGGCATGGTTTTTGTTATGGATATAAACAGATTCAATTTTGTATATTTATTTTCAGCCTCTTGTGAGATTGCTAAGAAACCTAAGTTTGATCAAAGGTGAACTTGTATGAAATGTCACTGCAGTGGATTGCAGGGTAAAACACCAATAGTCATGTGTAATGTCAAAGACATTGGAAGTGACAGACAGCTGAGAGTGAGTGAACAAGACAACATCCAACTACACTCAAGAGAGAATTAGTCAGCAAACACTGGGAGCTTCATTATTGGTCCTGAAAACCTCATAACAAAATCACACAATTACAAATGACAGATCCCTGTAAGCATGACTTAGTTCACACCCTCCAATATTCAATTAGTATTTTGCAAACACCAGTAGTTTTCATCAGTAAACAGCCAATTTGAATGTCATCTTTAATTTGCTTCCGTATCACACCTCTGATTTTTCTTTTGTCGTCTTGGATTCATGACTGAAAGATCATTTTCTTATTTACCATAACATGTTTGTCAAATAAGGGCACCAATAAAGGTTTCTATGTATCTAATTAGGAGCAGGAAAGAAGTGCTGTACCTGGCGTTAAGACAATGGAGCACATCTCTGAGGTCATACAGAGATTTCCTCAAATTACTGCAGAGGCAGTCACTGAGGTTGACTCAGGGCTGTTCAGTTCACAGTCCATTCCCATGAGACTTTACCCTTAAAGGTGCCCATTCACCTACCTTTTGAAAAAGAATTTATGTGATTTCTGGCTTTCTCTGTGTATATAGAAATGATCTAAAGGTAATTTTGGTTGTGAAAAGCCTTGCTGCAGGATGTTTGAATTTGTTTATCAACAACATGTTTGTAAACACAGCAATGTTGACAAACAGGAAAAACATGTAACCTAAGGTGGTTGGTTGCATATATGCTGAGGTAGCATATGCAAAGCTTGGGTTTATCTGACTGGCTGACAGATGCCCTTGTTGAATTTGATTTGATTATTTTAGTGGGCCCCCACATATTATAAACACATTGATATAAACAAAACAAGCAGCCTGTGAATGGTGATACCCATGTTTTCTGGTCTATTTTTATAAATGCTCCATTGGATTACCTTTAGTTTATAATGGTCAGACAGGTGATTGGGTCACTTTGATGTTGAAAAGAACTGGTGTACTTGTTCCGAACAAACATCTGTTCTGTTCAATGACAACTGCAAATGCTTGAAAGACATTGTAAATCTATCTTTTAAAGGTAAGTACTTCATGCATTAGTTCAAGGAGTCATCTTGTGTACATCTGCATGAAGATAGGTGGTGCTGACTGTAAATTTTCACAGCCTCACATCAGACTCAGTTCTCAAGCCTAATGCCACACACGTTAACATATAAAGTGAAACTCCTACTTGTGGACAACTCAGTAAGGCGGACAACTCACTAAAGTTGTGTTTCCATTAATCCCTAAATCTCGTACGTCTCGTATGCAAAAAAATTGGATCCCTAATTTAAGATGATCTGTTTCCATATGTACGTTTTAACGTGCTCAGCATGCGTATCCGCAAAAACGGACAGCATCGAAATGGATCGGTGAGCGATTCATCCGTTTTTACGGATGGCAAAAATGCCAATATTTCCCAACAGTGCCCCAGCGCCAGGTGAGATGAAACATATTGACCTTCTTCCCACCTGTCGTCCTTGCAGTTTCAAAAGAGGCACGTGAAAGGGTACCCGCAAGAAAAACGTACGTACTTATGGAAACAGTTTTGACCGACTGTGCACTAGGGAACGTACGTACGTCATTTGCAGATACGATTTTTACGGATACATGGAAACACAGCATTATGTGGACACTAAATCTTAGTCCCTTCATATTTCCCTCTGTAAACTCAGTAAAGCGGACAACTCACTATCCCGGACAATGGACAAACTTCACATCCTGCCAGCATATCCAGTACATATTTCAACCCTCTAAAGCGGACAGACATCGCGAGTTCTATTCTTGTTCATATATTTGCAGGGAGATGGCGCTCTGAGGTCATGACCTCTTATGACCTGTTTTGGCCAAAGCAACAGCCAGGGGACAAGCATGATGTATTGAACCATTGGAATGTTATATGTAAATATACAGTATCGAAATTGTTGTTTATTTCTATAAATGTGTTGATAACACAATCATTATTAAATTAAGAATGGCAGGTCAAAAAGGAAAAATAAGCTCTCAAACTGAAACAGCTTTTCATTTGACAAGATCACCATCAAAGACTGCCATTCGTCTTTGTGCACAGTGTGCCCCGGAGAGCCGTATTTATAGTTTGCGACAGTTTGCTCTTAGTTAAGGTGAATGCATGGTGGAAACTATCCTTTAACAAATAACCATGCTATCTGGATGCTGTCAATAATAAATCTTCAATATGCCTTATGCAACCATCCATGAACTGCCGCTTGCTTTGAAGCTGAAGCATGGTACATCGAAGTGAAACTGCCAAGATTAGTTTGCGAGGCCTAGTTATAATAATAATTATAACTATATATTGCAATATATTAATTATATTTTATATATTGCAAGTGCATATTTAAGCTATTTTATAAATGATTAAATTCAAATTTATGTGGCCTATTTCAAATTATGTGTACATTTAATGAAATCATAGGATATCAGAAACATCCAATGATGAATTGACGCAATAAGCCAAACTCCTCTAAAAGGACAACTCACAAATACGGACAAAATCCTCCAGTCCCTTGAGTGTCCGGCTTAGGGGAGTTTCACTGTATATGGTATAGAAACTTTGGAAGTTGAAAGAAAGTGGATTATATTACCAAGAGACAATGTCTGCACTTTAGTATCGAGTAATCCCTTGATAATATCCCAATCATGTCTGACATTTTTAATAAGAGGCTTAGGATCATTTTAAAATATAATCATACATGTAAAACATTTATTTGTGCCAGGTTAACATGAAAACAAAGAAACTGAGTTGATATTGTACTTGTTTGTACTTTACCTGAATCGAATAAAAGCTTCATTAAAAAAAAAAAAAAAGAAAAAAAGAAACTGAGGTACCGGTAACACAGACTTAACCAAATGTCAGTTTATATTATATCATATATATATTTATGTGTGTGTGCATGCATTTGAGTAGACAAAAAACATAAGTGCTCCAATGAATTATTTAAGAGACTAGATCGGTCACAGGAGACTGATAACAATACACTAGACACTTAAAACTTCAGCGTGAGTACTCCCGAACGGCACTCTGTATTGTAGTGCAAGTACAAGTGGTAATTAAAATCTAATCAGAATTCTAAATGTTCTCGAACTGTTTCATGACAAGTCTGGGCCAGAGGGACTTGAAAAATCAAATCCTACTCAGGTTCAGTGCATTAAACATGAGGTTGCTATGGAAACCGTCTTTGTAATGATTCAGTGCAACTCAATCTGAGATGTTTAAGAGAAGTTCAGTGATCAATACAACTGGTGGCAAGTTGTGGAGTCTGCTGAGTAAAAACTTTTCAAACATCAAACATGTCATCTTAAAAGTTTATAATGGGAATTATATCAACAGTTGTTCCCTCTGGCTGGAAAATGTCTTCTTGTTATTGTGGATTATTGTAATCTGGGTGGAAGTACTTATTTCCATAAATAACCAGAGACTCAGGACCAAGTTGCTCAATTCATTGTTGAAAAGTGAAGACCCATTGCAACACTACATGGATTAATTCTAATTGCTATTCATAATAAGCTGTAATAAATTACTTTTTTCACATTAGTTGTAATTGATAACATTAATTTAACAGTTATGCCCCACTGTAATGAAAATCATTAAAGTTACAACTTAGATAATCTCAGTTATGTTTGATTATCATTAAAAGTTATAAATTTAATGCAATTATTGCCATACTGATAAATCACATGGCAAAGTCAAACTATTTTGAAAAAAGTTTAAACTGTTTGTGTATCTGTGTGGTAATTTAAATCAGTTAGTATCTAGTCAAATTAAAACGTGAAAAAAAGCTCAAAGAGTCCATAAGATTATTTAACTGATCAGTAGAAATGATTTGTATATATGTGTGAACACTCCCTTTTTGTCACATGTCCTAAAAAGTAAATTGTCCAGTGTAGACATGATTGCTGTATATCAGCATGTTTCTCCAAAGATGAAATGCACATTTATGTACATTTCATGTACATTTCATGTACATTCATCTTGTGGGTCTGAACAAATCATTCTTATTATATAGTTACCTTCATCCATATTTAATAGACAGTACTATCATCAGCCCAGGGACCTATCTTTAAAACTAGAAATATGCACACTCAGGAATGCAGGCCTCTGCCATATGGGTGAACTTTAATATGGGGTACTAAGCAACCCTTGTTTTCATTCTCTTATTGACACCATATTCCCAGGTTCATTGCCACACAAGTTCCCCAAATAAATGTTTGCATTCACTGATTCGGCCCATGTTCCCATGTTCTAACGTGCGTATGTGACTGCACACTTGAGAATATTGCTGGAAGAGCCTTCCTGGTTCCGGATCATGAGCTGTACCCACACCAAAATCTAATCAGTTCTTCATTGGTCTATTCCTGAGGTGCCCTGGAAACTTAATTTGGTTCTGTTAATGAATGTAGGAGTTATATTGTGAACAAACACACACACACAAACACGAATGAACGCATACCCTTCTGGCAAAGACAAAAATATCTCAAACCACATATCACTGCAGTCAAGGCAATAAAACATACCTGTAAATCTCTGTAGCATCCCTGGCTTGTCCACTTTAGCTGGACTTGAACCTAGGACCAGCAGACCATCAGTCTAACACTTTATCCACTGGGCTATATAATACAGAACTCTTTTCAGGTTCCAGCTCTGTTTTAACTGCTACTTAGTATACAAGAATTCAGCACAAATACCCACATAATAATGGAGAATGTTTTACATATTTGCACGATATCCCTACACAAATCAAGAGTCCCGTCTGCTTGCTGTTTTTAGGTGATCCAGGGCCCCCACCTAGTTTTAGATTAATGGAAAAAATGTAAATTACCAAGATGTGTCATTTTATTTCCTGTCTGCCCTTCAGCCACTGGAGCCATTGTTAATTTAGAGCCAGTAGTTAAACCCAATAACACGAGTGGTAACGTTTGCTATCAGTCCATGCTGACTATATCAGGTCTGCAGCAGTCAAATTATACATCCCAAAAGCCAGATTAGACGTAGTTCTTTCCTCTAATGGAGAAAAGTCCTAAATTTAATCAAAAGAAAAATTTTGAGCATTGATTTTTTTCTTTCTTCAACTGTCTGGTCTATATATGTGCAATAACCCAACCATGTCATTACACATGACATCTATTTATTCCAGGACTGGTCACCAACTGTGCTCTTGTTGCTTTCCGCAAAAAACCATAACAATCATTCAAGGTGCATCATATGATATGTACATTTCAAAGGCCAGTAAAATTTAAAATGCTTAAAGGATTATTATTTTTTTTTTAAAAAGAATTTTCTTTGAATCTGATAAATAAACGGTGTCTGACCTTTGGATTTACAATTGAAATTGCAGTATGCTGCTGATAAACACAAAAAGTTTGACTAAGAACTCTAAAATTTTTGTAATATATTTTGATGTGATACTTGAGAAATAATGATCAATAGCAAAAATCTCTCACACATACCACAGTTTCATAAGTAATAAGAAAATTAACAAAAAAAATTTAAAAAAATCATAATTTATAAAACACCCCCATTCATACATGTTACTAGTAAATATAAATATATATACAAAATGATTTTTTATCTTATAAATCGGGTGATTTTCACTGGCCAATATTGTCATTATTTGAGGTGAAAAATGCATCACAAAATTGATGCATTAAATTGCAACTCCTCAATTAAATGTAACCAATTATATTAACATAAGAATTGATTTGTTTCTATTGTTATCTTATGCTTCAACTCTGATACCATTTATTGTGTAATAGGGCTCCACAGTATAGATTAGGTGGTAATTTTTGTTTTTGCTTCACTTGCACAGAAACAAACAAAAATGGTGGTGATAAACAGGGCAAATTAAGCTCAATTTTATTGTTTACTTACTAAAATTTACTAACATCCCTTGTGTAAAATATTCTTTTTTCATTTAAAATATAGTATGAAATTTTAATAAAGTAATAACTGAATTAATTATTGAATTGAAAGTATAAAGGCCTGATTAACTGAAGACACAATTCACAGGCCTATAGTCATCATTTTAGAAAAAGGCACCAAGTCAACGACCAATACTCCTACCCATGGGGTTGACAGGAAGGTGAGATACAAAAATATGACACCCCTTCTGGTATATGCCCTATATATTTTGTTGATTTACAGCAAGCACCTCTGTCTTCAGCACTGCAGCTGTTGACAAGTATCAAGGGGCTGATTCCGAGCTGGCCAGACAGCACTGCATGCAGGGTTATGACTGTGTTTATGACTGCTGTGTTTAGTTCCAGTACTGGAATTTCTTTGAGCAAAAGATAGTGGCACTGCAGCGGGCATCTGAAGTAACATCTTGATCTAACAACCACTGTCTGTCAGATGTCTGCCCAATTTGATAGTGCAGCAGTTTTCCTTCATTCTTTCAGTCATTGGATATTGGAATGTACAGTACAACATCTTCACATGCACTTTTAAATTTGTTTAAATCATGAACTGGATCCACAAATCATGAGAGTCTCTCTCGGGCTAAGATTCTCAACAGATACAAGAAAGCAGTCAGAGACCGCACACGTTCCTCCACCAACATTCCAGTTCAACAGATCTGGAATTATTTCCAGGATCTTGATTAAACTTTGGTCTTTGCTACATAAGTACAGGGAATAAGTGAATCCTAGCTGAGAGATGTGTGTTAGGGTTTAACTAGAACACGGAATGGTCAAGAAGTGTCCCCCGCAAAAGGCCCAAAGACTTCTAGTGTGGGCTGAGTGTTAAATAAGTGATAATAAAAGACCTACATGCAGAAGCAGAGCTAGGGAACTGACGCAAAACAGTATTAAAACATCTGAACAAAGATGTTACTGTTTGAATCAGTGAAAGTCTTATATGAAGGTGTAGGAGTGGAGCATTCCAAGCAATACAGGCATAATTAAATCAGATGTAATTAAACTGTAAGCCTGCTCAGCATTTAAATCAGTATGATGATCCTGTGACTTTGACCTTTGAACTTGTGATGTTGAAATCAATATGGTTCTTCCTGTATTGTAAGGTAATCCCAAAGTGAAAGCCTCCACACTCTTAAGATGTGTGTCCTGTGACCTTCGGATGTGACCCCTTGACCGGAAATCAAAATGGTTCCTACTTTAGTATTAGGCTATTATTAAATCAAGTTTGAAATCCATATGTAAATTCAAACTGGAAACAAATTTGAGGACAGATGGTTCATGTGACCTTCACCTTTGACCTTGTGACCCAAAAAACAACAGAAATCTTTTTCAGCAGGTCAACTGTAGGAGCAAGATGGAAAGTTTTGGATGAAAAGTTTGACTTGAAATGCATCCACAATCTTTTTAAAGATTTGGGTGCTGTGCCTTGACCTTTGACCCCAAAACCTAGAGCGTTCTCATGTCAGTGGTGGGCATAGAAGTCCAGTATGAAATCAAAATATCAGTTCATACTGGAGTTATCATCTGGAAATTAATTTTTGACAGACTGTTCCTGTGATCTTGGCCTTTGACCTTGTACCCTATATCACTAGGAATCTTTTTTATTAGTAGGTGAGCTGTATTTGCAAGATTGAAAGATTTGGAAGAAAATATTGCTTAAAATGCATCCACAAACTATTTAAAGATTAGGGTCCTGTGCCATTGACCTTTGACCTCATGACCCCAAATGTTGGAGGGTTCTTACTTTAATTCTGGGTCATATATAAGTCAAGTTTGAATTCATATCTCAACTAAACTGGATTTATCATCTGGAAACTAATTTGTGGACACATTGCCCCTGTGACCTTGACCTTTAACCTCATGACACCAAAATCTACAGGGTTCTTGCTTTAGTGATAGGCCATATATACTCTACGTTTGAAATCCTTACGTCAATCCAAACTGGAGTTATCATCCTGAAAGAAATTTCTGGACTGACAGACGGATGGACAGACAGCGTGACTACTATAGGGCACCTGGTTACTCAAGCAGGGCCCTAATTACCAACTTGATAGTGGCATACATGAGAGATTGTCTACTAGACTGTACATTCATATCATTTAGAAATCTGCATTTAAAGTTCCCCTAATACCCGTGAATAATGGTGTCCTCCATGGTAGAGAGCCATTTAGACAAAAATATATTACCTAAAAATATTTAATGGACTAGCTATCCTTTATTCTTACCCTGTTAAAAAATTTATAAATTTACATTCATAACTTTCTGAGGAAAGTTGCTAACAGAAAAAGCCAACACCAGCTTCTTGTGTTCTTCAAGTAGAGCACAATACTCAAAGTCATGGGTTCAAACTCAGCCCCAGGTCGCTGAGATTTTTCATGGTTGGCACCCAACCAGATTGAGCAGTATGCAGGCTTAATGGGAAGGCTGTGCCCCACAGCCGTGTATTGCTCACAAAACAAGTACACTTTTGAGAGTTACTCAGGAGTGATTGAACATCCATGACACACAAGTGTGGTAAACACAGGGCCTTCGTGATATAAGAAAGTAAAATAAAATGACAGGAAGCAAATGCTACCACCCTGTCATCTCCAGTGTCATGTATTTCAATATCAAAATGGTACTCGGTAGATGTACATTTTAAGGTTGAGAAATGACAAGTCAGCATTAAACAAATAATAGCGGATACCCCCAACCAAAATATTATAAACAAGGGACCTATGGGTCACTGTGCTCAGCTGACATTAACCTTGAAGGTAAAAATCTAAAATAATATCAAATGGAGATAAAGTGTAAGAGGAAGAGGTATAAAGGCCATGGTTGGTTTATATGATTGGTTTGTATTAATGAGCAAGAAATTGTTGCAAAAAATATTTTGTGACTTGACCATGTGTTTCCTCAAGTTGAAACTAAAGCATGTGAGCAGTTTGTGAACAAATGATCTGTACTATTACCATGATCATTAGTTGGTTTTTGATTAACTGTTGACATTTCAGTAGTTTACACATTTGTTCAATTGAATCTATTTTTTTGTATAATATATATTATTAAATATATATATATTTTTTTATGAAATGTATACAGTTGAAATATAGCTAATAAACAACATAAAACAGGGCAAACAAAGCCTGATCTCAAATTCTGCTGAGGCAGGAAAATAATGAACAAATGTTTGTATTGAATCCATATTTTTTTATCACATCAATTATTTTCTAATTTAAGTTTATATTTCTATACATTTCCAATTTAACATATATATCTGAATATAAAAGTTGATTCATAATTCTCAATTGCATCATCATAAATCTCAATCTTGTCAGATAACACCACATCATGCATACAAATGTATATTTATTTTTTACCACATATATATCTTTTAAATCTGCAAAACAATAAATATCTAAAAATAATACTTGATTTAGATTTCCCAATTTTTAATTGTGTCTTTATTTATCCATAATGTGCTTCATATTTTATAATAATTTAAGCATACTGATGGGTTCAATTATATTTGTTAAAATCATTTAAAAGAAAATTGATTTCTTTAAAAATGCTACATTACACAACATTGCATCTTCTGGATTACACCTTGAATTATTTTTTCAAGGAAAGTTTTTGCATATCGGAGTGGAATCAGCATTACAATTAAGGAGATACAGTGAAAACAATAACAATTACTGCATAACACTTGGTGGGTTGGGTTTGCGGGGGGGGGGGGGGGGGGGGATATGAGAATAACTGTACACCTGTCACAGCAGAGGATCTCCCCCAGTGACTGTAACAAATCAGAAACCCTGGCATAGCTGACTTCCAGTGACCTGGAGTGGGACCCTGCATCTGTAATCGAAGCAAGTGACTACAGAAAAAAAAATCAATAACTAGCTTAATTTTCAAGCTTTTATTTTCAAATTTCAGATTTAGACAAACTAAATATTTATGTTTTCATGCTGTGAAAATTAGATCAATGGTGCTTACAGGAAAAAAACGTGCCATGGTCAAAGTTGGGCAAAATTTAAGGTACTGATTTTTTTTTTATGCTCATGACTTAAAAAATTTACAAAATTCACATCTAATTTTGGGTAAACAATTGAAACTTAATAAAAAATAGTTATATACTTGAGAAAATAGACTCTAGTTTCAAAATTTTTCATGTTAAGTGAGTTATTATTTTTCCTGATTTTTTACAAAGTCCATTATGTTTGGGCCCATAACTTTAAGAATTTATATTTTACAGACTTAATTTCTGGCATATACATAGGAACTATATAGAGGAATATTTATGGTAAATATGAGGAAAAACAGATGAGTGGTTTTGATATTAGGCAGTCCTGAAGTGTGAAAATAGGATTTTAATAAAAAATTGAGGTTTTTCTTTAATTTCTCAAAGGAACGAAGTTGCAAAGACCCAGTTTTCGGCTTGGTAGGAGATCTTGGGGGCATCTAACATTATGCTGAATTTTGGATTCCTAGGTCTTACGGTTTCAAAACGTGCCACATCTATGGACGGACAGACGGACAGACGGACAATGGACCGTGACTATAGCTCAGATGACTTATAGTCAGCTGACCTAAAAATGTCAACAGTCATAAAAACATAATACCTCATGGAATAAGTAAAATAAACCAAAACAAGTTTTAATGTCCGTAACCACAGTACTGTCGTCAAGGGTAACAGCAATATTTAAGATCAGACGGTCTCATCAACTTGTTGACTATCCATAATCATAAGTTTGCCATACACTAATGGGTTTAGTAATAAGCTGGATTGTAATTATAAGAACAAACTATTTTCCATTACAATAACTGAGAGATCCAAAATTGGTGGCATGCCTCTGCGGATTACTGGGTTTATGTAAAGTAGCTAATTATATGTGTCATATGTAACTTAAAATTAGTACAGTAATGTCCTGCAGATGGCATTGACTGTGAGAAGTGGATGACAATAACCAATTACAACATAAATAGATAAAAATATGGGTGTAAACAAGTCAACTGCCTGCAAATGGAATTTTTTTCCTCATTTATGTTTGCAAACCATCAGATCATTTACTAAGCATATTCCACAGACTCATCACAGCAGCTGGGAGTACATAATGGAATACAGACACCAGATTCTCTGGCAGTTAAAGGTCATTTAAGTTACACCATAGTGGCGACTATCATGTTTTTTTATCTGTGTGTATGTATTTTTAAAATCTAGAATATTAAAGCTGTGGTCTACAAAGATAATATTTTAACCAACTCAATGGCATCTTCCTAAATGGACCATATTTTTGAGTACTGAGGTACAAAAATAACTGAAGGCAGTCACAGACTTAAAGGGCAAGTGACATATGATCAAACTAAAGGCTATGTTTCAGGGCAGCCCAAACTGGTGAGACATCACCAATGCTTTTATTTGATCAGCAATGCATGCCCTGAGGAGGAACAGTATACTGCAGGGTCATTTCAGCCAAGTCCAATATTTAAATCAAATCGCTGAGTTTTAAATGAGAATTATTTATTTATCACTCTCAAGCCACTAATTGCAATCACTGCCTTTGCCTGCAGGTTATGCGTTCATCCTTATTTGTGTTTTGTGTGTTCACAACAAAACTCACAAAATCATTAATGGAATCTCATTGCATTTTATCCAATGATTAAACCGTCTTATAAAGGACCATATCTGACTAATACAGTAAAACCTCTGTTTATTATCACCACAGTTTAGCAACCACCTCAAAATTATGACCACTTTTCATGGTCCAAATTCTTTTTTTGCTCTTTATAGCAGACCTTGATTAGACGCCCTTGGGGATCCTGCTAGAAACACATCCTAAAAGGACATCTTGATGAACCAGAGGCTTGCAAATGACAAAGACAGTTGCTTCTCATGCTCTTACCAAAAACAGCTGTATTCTGTTCAACCAGTGGGTGCTAAATGAAATTTGGCCATTATTCTCTTAAATTTATATATTATCACACAATCTGATACTAAAGCTTATGAGGGAGCAAAGGCCTAATCTGAAATGTAAACCTTCATGACAAAAACCAACATTATTTCTAACCTTCTGTTTCTTCTGAATCTTTTTGACAAGTGACTTGGCTTCTGTCAAGGGTAAGCAGCCTAACTTTGACATATATTTTTTTAGAATATTTATGACACTCAACAACCAGTCAGCAGCTTTTAAATGTAGTTGTTTGAGCATGTGATCAATGACCTTGGCCTTTAACAGTTAGGTTGAGATGTTGTAAAATATAATGGTATGGTTTCAGTTTTACTCTAGTTATTATTCCTATGCCTCAATCCTCCCTTGAAACTTTCTTTCTGGATCTGATCTGTAAGTTTAAGAAAATATTAACAGATTTCAATGGGCACCCCACTTTAGAACTGACTTTAGTGCCCAATGAACCACCTCCAGTCACATGGTTTTTCTGTTGGTCAATTTTGGCACAAGTTCTGTGTTTACTAACAGCTTGTAGATAAACAAGTTTACACAAACATCTCAGGGGTGTTATCAGAATATTTTTAGCACACATTGACTAAAGTTCACTAATTTGTACACTAAGTAAGATAAAATACAATTAAATTTTACAAATAAAACAGATGAATAGATAGCTTTAATATTCACAGGTAAATAAATTACATGAAATACTATATCACATATATAAATTCTTCTACGAGCAAGAAAGTATCACATTTTAAATCCATCAAAGCCATTGCTTCCTCAGGAATCTATTTGGGAGTGCCTCAACTTTCAGGAAAAATCCATACATTTTACAGAAAAAAAAAAAAACACCAGCTGCTTTATGTAGCTAATGCTTAATAGTAAAAAGAATAGAGGCACTTCAGCTCAAATCAATGGTCCTCAAATAATGATTACACACTTGAATTTCAGGCAAAAAGAAGACCCTGTTTATCTAAATTGGTCGAACCTGCATGTCTGCTATCATCCCATCTTGCCTGAATAAACAGAGGGATAAAAACCCAGCAATTTCATCAAATTTTAAACTGAATGAGGCTAATATATGGATGAGTGATTATAAAGAGATGTTTTTATATTAATGATCATAGCCCAAAGGGAATGGTTGATAGCTCGGGAGTTCCTGTTTGATATTTACAATAATTGAAAATGGCTGCATAAATGGGAAAACATTTACCGGGACTACTTGCTTTAATTATCAGATTCCTGTAAACGCTGGCCTCAAGCTACCATGTGATCAGTCAGACTGTCTTGTCTGAATGACATCTAGATTTGTTTGGTATCACCCAAATACCGTCACCCAAGGTGTAAAATCACCATGCAATCGCAAGGGAAGCTTTCCCCCTTCATTAACAACTCAAACACTTAGCTCTTACTGTTGTGACCTTGACCTTTGATTCTGAGTGGTATTATGATATTATAAAATGTTTCAAAGGATACCAGCTGTCCACAAAAAATCAATCTCTATCGAAAAAAATGTTTAGCAATAAAACTTATAAGCAAAAAAAATTTAGGCAGTTCATAACCTTGAATATTAGGTCAAGGTCAAAAATATATATCAAATGCACCAAAGACTATTGGTAAGTACATTGGGCAGTTTTGGGAAATCAGTCATTTAGAAAATCTAGCACAAATACAGGATAAGAAAATGGTTTAAGAAATTATTTTTTTTTCATTGATGGACTCACACTCCATGGGATTTAAGGAAGACCACCTTCTTCCCCTACCAGACATAAAATCACCAGGGGATGGTCAGACATTTTGTGTTACAGCCTGCAGTTAAGACAATATATAGATAAGTTTCATATAAGGATCATAAATAAATTAAAATTTGTGTTGATGATACACTAAAGAACTATAATAACTAAAGAAGTATAATACTTTGGTAATGACACATGCAAACTTGGCAGTATTACATTTATGCACCCAGGAGGCCTATTCTAGTTGCTATTGTTGCAGATCTGTATAATGTGCTTGAGCCGATAATAAAACAGAGACCACTTTTAACAGGTCATAAAAACATGGTTATCAAACATACCACAGCACAATATCACCTGCATATCACTTCACTGACCCGCTGGCAGGTGCTGTCACCCATACACATCAACATCACATGAACGTTAACTACCTTCATACGTCTTCCATTAACACGTTTTATTCCACAGTTCTGTATCATCTAAAGGAAACCACTGATCCCTAATCCAGTGAATGAATAATTCCTCCCACACTCTTGATAAAACCATGAATATCTGCTTCCGATGGTTTTATGAAGCAATGGGTGAATGAGGAATCCTGGGAGAGTATCAATGAGTCTGGTATAGCCATCTTTACAGCAACTCTGCCGGTTTTAACGACATAATACCGGCAAATGGTCAAGATCAAGAAACATCAGGCCAACACCTGGACAAGAAGACTGTGAATAACATACTAACAGGTTTTGTAGCATCTGGGAAAGCATCTAATGGACAGACTTGTAATTCATTAAATATTAATGAAAATATTAAACCACAGTGACAAATTTGTTACTATAATTACTGTGGGTTTTCCACTCATGGCTCATTACAGAACAAAACTATATAAAACATTATAAAACTTGCTTTAACCAGGACAATGGATAAAACTGAGTTTTATCTGGTTTAATCCAGTTTTATCCGGGTTATACAGGATTAAACTGGATCAAACTAAGAATCACCTTGTAAAATTTAATAAATGAACATAAATGATAATCTGGATAAATAAGTTCAGAAGGTTTATAAATACATTAACATCCTCCAGGTTCATATTTCACTGTTATCAGCTTCCACTATTAGCTAATGCTTAACACACCAAAATGAGGAGCTGTTCCTTTATCTTCTACGTTACTTTTCTGGCAAGTAGTCAATTTCCCAATAGGATGTATCATTGTATAGCAACATCCTAGATCAGCCACCAAATATTTACTCATTGGGTACCTTTTGCAGCCCAATTGTCAACAACTAATTATAGAGACTCTGTGGAGGAGGATGCCTGATTGACTTTGATCCAATGGTGGCATCTCCACTCAGGCTGTCATGACTGGATGGTTGTCAAATGGTAGCCGGCTGTTGCTGCTTGTGTAAACATCCCTTACCTGTGGCAAAAGTCAAGGAATCACACTACTACCCCACATTCAGAGAAACCTACTTGGGCAAGATAGCTTTTCAAGTATTTTATCATTTGCTTCTTAAAAGGTCACCCCCACAAAATTATTGACATATTGACTGGTGTCACTGTATATCTTAAGTCATTTATGCAATAAATGACTGGATTATGTACATCTCTGTCAGATATAAGAATAGATTCTTATCTGTGAATATATGATATTCTAAAGTACAACTGATTGTGGAGTTTAACTATACATGTGCGAACTGCAGTTGTTTTGCTTTTAATAGTGTAATGTACAGAATAGGTGATGATTTAATAATTCATTCTCTAATTTACCTCTCTAATGAAGAGAAATGATTTCAAGTTTCAAAATTATTATTTAAATCATGGCATGATGTTCTGTAAAAAAAAAACCAACAATATTTTATGTATAAATATATGGTCACATAATAATTCAGGCAACTAGACATATATGTTCCTTATAAGAACTGTATTTTTGTTTACAGTGGAAAGCTAAACTTACTATAAAATGTCTATTTCACAGACAGTATACATCCAAACTTTGGATAAAACTGGATTAAGCCTGTTTTATCCGACCTGGATTAATCTGGATTTATCCAGTGGATTAAACCGAATGCGGATAAAACTGCCAACCCTGCAAACACCCATCAGTTTCCATTCATCTTAGGACTGGGTTAAAAACTGAGGTAACATAAACAGTTGAATAAAGGTAGTACACAAGGAAATATACTGGAGTGGATATCTATCCGGTGTTCTGCACCTAAAGTAAAGTTGTTCCCTTTTATATTTGCTAATAAATTATGCTTGTGGGACCTGTGTTGACAGTTGCAGTGTTTCAGTGAAGAAACAAGTCACTTGGAATCATGAATGGTAAATAGCGGATGGTACCCACACATTTTTTCATTTACATGTCTTCTCTGGCAACTAATCACTTGTAGCATAATCTTAATTATTATTAATTTTCTGTTTGTGTGTGGCACAATGTTTTACCATTGCAGTGCACTGAGTGCAGTACACAGACCAGCCATGCTCAGATAAATTTCATTGTACCTGAAGTTTATATTTTTCATTCTTCATCTGTTTAAGTTTTGATGAGTTTTCAAGAACAACCTTCCTTTTTATAATCAACTTTCTCACGATAAACAGTATTCCGAGAAATATACTGGGGTGGGGGTCTAAAATGAAGATACATGGTTGGTGTGTGTAGTATTGTGTACCAAAGACCAAGGATTAATCAAATAACCATTCACTTAAACTAAGGAACCCTTTAAATGAAAAATCATAAACTTTTAATCTATTAAGAGTATTTAAGACTATTTGTTTTTGAATACAGGCATATTTTGAATACAGCTTGACTACACATGTATTGTTCACCCTGTAAAATAGCTTTCACTCTGAGCTTGTTCATATATCATATATGTAAACTGTTCACCACTATAATGAGATTTTAGTTATGGTTCTTGTCATTCTTGTGTCTTATGGGTTATTCAGGAAACTCTGTTTCTGGAAAATGTTGAAAGAACATTTGCAAAAATTATCTTTAAAATTTCAGACTTAAACAAAAGGATCTAAACATGTTAGTCTATCACTATCTGGGTTGAATCCAGACATTTTAACAAAAAAAATCTGAGTTAATTTCTTCAATGATTCACTTCAATTTATTTATATCAAATCTAAATGATCTAAGCAGATATCATATCTAGATTTGAGTCAGCTTATCTGACTCATTAAGCGTCATGAGAAACTGGCTTACATTTTTAACCTTGACTATAGAGACTCAGACAGTTAACAAGCAGACCTACAAAGATATAGCCATGACAACACGACTCAGTAGGCATTTATATTTGGCTGGTAAGCCTAACTTGAGTCATGATACAAGCCATAATAAGGAATGCATCACAGTGGTCTCCCATCATGTTGCATGCATATTGTGGTAAACCGCCCACAAACTTCATATTAGGCTGCAACTATGAATATTGAATTTACCAAAAAGAATACATGTGAAATCACAACGACACAACCTAAACTGAAACTCTGCCTTCTTGGTAACGAGTCACTTCCTGTACCACATACAAGTTGGCTGCTCCCAGTAACCTGTGCGAGCCATGCTTGTATTCATGTTGTCAGAAATTCAACAAACATGCGGAGGGATTTACCAATATGCTGAGTTAAAACTGAAATTTTTTCGCTCATGTTAAGTGGTGTTAGAAAGTTCATTAAGAAAGCTAATGATTAGTCTGGTTTGTGTTAAATGATGGTGTACTTGCAGGCCATTAGGCATTGTTAGAATTGAGGAAAATACTTGCATCCCCATAGAGCCTTAGAGGGGTTCCCTTGCTATAGTATGTAACAGCACTCTGACAGCCAGTGTACTGGCTGTTTTCTCTCTAATGTCACAGGGCTGAAATGACGCTAACAAAGATATTGATACACACACAGTTGATATTTATGAGGTTCTTCATTGCCTTTGTTATTTATTATGGTAATACCACTTATGCATCTCAGCACCATCTTGTTGTAGTCCTGATATAATTGGAGGATTGCCATGTGGTCCAAAAAAGCGTTATTCCACTCTAAACTTTGCTCTTCTCTTCCTAGTATATTTGTGTCACATCCCCAGGCCCTTAAAAACCCTGACTCGCTTATTTCTCTCAGTTTCTTGAAACTACTCATAGGGGCTACCATTTTGTGTGAACACTAAACCCCAGATGTCCCAAGTCGCATGTTGCAATTATGGGTATACTACTGGTTAAGTAAAACACAAGGAAAGAGGCTCCTGATAATCAACTTCATAGAGTGAGGTGGATTTTAAGTCAGGTTACAGATGTATTAAATACTCAAAATTACAATTAATTTTAAAACAAAATTAAATATGATTCATACTTCCATTTAATGTAAACATATGATATTCAAAACAAACATGTAAGTTATATCTAAATTGAACATAGATAGGTGCTCTCTATTTTATGGTAACACATCCTTCGTATCTCTGACTAGTATACTACCAGACATTGATTTGAAGAGTGTGTTACTATAATTAACAATAATCATAAGTAACGTGCTCAGGTACTCCATCCTCAAACCTGACCCTGAACCTCTCTCATGCCTTAACAGAGAACAATTAAGGATGTGGTCATATTTTATAGGAATCTGTTGTAAAAACATATTTGATGACTGAAAGATAGAAAACAACTGATGATCGATTATTAATCGACTATTTTATATATATTATATGTATATTACAGTAAAATATGCTGTAAAGAATTTTACCTTTACCGTTGTACAAGGTTAAATTTTAATGCTGTTTGCTGTTTTGTGCCCCGTTTTTCTTATACATCTCTGACAGAATATGAATATTTTGGGTATGTATTCTTAATTATTTGTGATCAATTATGCAAAAATACAAATGATTAAATTGATTATGAAATGTCTTGACAGGAAACAACCAATCATTGATACAATCAATCTTTATAATAAATAAATATACTGTTTTATTTCCTAGTTTCAGATGATATCTGAAAATGAAATCCTCATGAAATGTTCAAAATGAAGACATCAGTGCCGGGCCGCAATATGAAACCAACCAAAGCATCTGCTGTAAAAGTAATTACAAATACATAAACATCTGAGACAATTCTAAGAACCAACAACACAGATATTTTCTACATTGTATAAAAATTCAATAAGACAAACTGTCAAAGATTTGTAGGCAAATTGAAACTTGGGACCACTGAATCGTATTCAGACTGACCAGTAACTGACTGGACAGCCTTGTACCAGATTTAATTTGCAGCATCCATCCAGCCTCCACCCAGCATCTGTACACTGTACAGTGAGCCTCACTCCACATGTAAACAAATGCCGGGTTGTGCATGTTTGCTGTTGTGTGCTGCATGCCAGCTCACTGATTATTCATAATAAACAGAAGTAACAACACTTACCTGATGTCAATAACTGATGGGTTCCAGGGTTTTAGAGTGGCAGCCCTGTTAGAGAACAGCTCGCGATCGGCTGCCTGTCAAAGACATTGCATCCCTCTCGCCATTTTCACAGTTCCACAACACCTGGTGGATTAGGCTGCCATCTTTCAGAATTCAAATGAACTAATCCGAAACAAATCTGAACGAGCGACATCTGTCTTGCATGGGAGAAACGACAGAAGTCTGCTTATGCTGCCCAGTCGCGACATCTGTACATGATTGGTATAACTAAGGGTATCATTTTATTACTCATTTTTTTGCACCAGACTGGCATCTGTTGGTAAACTGCAACACTACGTTAGGTTTTCGATTTTTTTCCAATACCTGTCACAAATTATATAAGAATACACCTTACAGAATTTATATTACCTTCCATCACTTTATTTTCTGCAAATGAATTTAGCACATTTAATATTGACACAATAAAATAAACCACAAGTACAATTAACTCCATTCAAAGCGGGCCTAATTAAATGTTACAACCTATTAAAATGAAGAGTGACATTTAGATTCCAACTGAACCGGATTTGAATAAAATCTGTTTAATTTAAACTTTAAATTTTAATTCTTAATTTTCAATTGCAGGTGCAGTTCATAATTAGAACAAAGACTGGGAAATTAATTTAATGGAAAATTAAATGGTTTCGAAAGGTTAATGTTTTATGCAGAACCTTGTGTTAAATGAGGTCATAACAAATGGATTTACAATACAGGCATCTAAGACCAATTGGTGCAGGGGGCACTGTAGTTATCATTATTCGTTACTGCATATTGTACTTATCAATATCTTTTTAATAACTGATTGCTTGGTCATCACCTAGGATTTCTTCTACTAATGAAAATAAATTTTACGCAGGAATCTTATTTCTTATATCATTTGTCAGAAATACTGTCCTGATTAAAATAATTATTGTTACGAAACATTCTATACTTCCAAGCCTTCTTAGGGTTAAGCAATAATTAAATGTTTAAACGATCACGGTGGGTTCTTTAAATGCCCCCACCCCACCCCCTTTAGCCCATTATAACCGCCTATACCTGAAGTAGCAAAATGACCTGCCTAACTGCCATCCTATGAAGTGCAGGGATTTCTCCCCGGTCACTATATTTTCACATAAGGTTGGAAAGAGGCCACTCTCACCTCAGGCACACTGAAGATCACGTGACCTCACTAACCCCTGCCCTGTGGTAAGGGAGTCCTTAAATATTTTGATGGACTGCCCCAATCGGAGCATCCCACTTGTGTTATAAGCATTATTGTGGGATAGTCCGCTGTTGATAGAATTGGCTTGGTTACCTAACAACTCTGCTTCTGGACTTTTAATACAGACGTGAATTCACAAAGGGAAATACAAATAAACAGGTTAGCGAGTAGGGCAACTCTCTAAGACCATATGGTTCCAGAGCATTGTTTGCCAAGAAGACTTTATTCTCATGCTGATTTGGACACTGCCAAATCTAGCAACAAGTTTGGGTGTAGGCCCACGAAGGATATGTCGCTTAAATATAAACATATGTCCAGGAAAAACGGGAGTATATCATTCAATGTAAAACTAGTACTACTGAATATTGCTTCGCTGGAAATAAAAAGGGAGGACTACCTACTTTTAATATGCGCCCATTAAAAAAAAAGAAAAAAATAGCCGAATTATAATATCATATTGGCCGAATTAAGCATAAGAGTAAAAGTAGAAAGATTGTGTGTGCTAAATAATATAATATTTTTGAGTACACGCGAGTTCGATGTATGTATGAGAAACAATCGAGCCTCGCATAACGTTCAATTAACTTCTTCAATAATTTATAACATCAGCAACGCGCGAATTTTAGCATTAGCAATACAATCGTTTGAATGAGCACTTTATCGACACTCGGAAATGCTGTCCGGTTGTGAACATGACAGCATGCTTTGTCAATTATTCAAAACGGTCTTAAACAAGTAAGTATTATGAATGCATAAAAATCCCATGTGGTTTCGTGTTTCTGCCTGCAGTAAATGACACTTTAATACCTATTTCCTGTTTACCCCCGCTAGTAATATGTTTTAATCGTCGTTGGAGGGCTACTTGGTTATTTCGTGGGTTTATCTGATGTCTCAACTTCCATAAAAAGTTATAAACGGATTTTAATTAGGATTGTTCGAGTTTAGGACCAGAACAATAAATTGAATATAGGGAGGTAATTTGGATCACCATTACTGTTTCATCACATGTTTTTTTAAAGGTTCCTCTTCCTTTGTCAGATAGGAAAATTGTTTATCTCGACTAAGGACTGGAGCGATTCATTAATGTTAAGGGTCGTCTTTGCTCTAGCCAGCATGATTTTTTTTACTTTGTAGCATGCAGAAGTTTGATTAGGACTTTGGCGGAGATATATATGTGATCCCGGACCACTTTGCTTCGGGAATAGACCAAGGGAGAATCGATTAGAGTTTGGTGTTGATCCAGCATCTTCTCCGGATTCTGAAATGTCATCAAGGAATATTCACAAATGTGGGGTTACTTTTGCACGAATGAGCCTGGGAATATGGGCCAACAAAATAAGGTAATGCATAGAAGGTCCCGGCTTAACAGTGTGAGCCGGCCACCTGTTCAGGTTACGGTCGAGAACCCAGCACCTCGGCGTGGCGGTGTCCACTGTCTTCGCACAGCGTTTTTATAACTTGTACTCCAATAGCGGAGGCATGTATCCATTGGGATGCAGATTTCTAGTTTTTTTTTCTGTGTACCACACGGATGTTTATGAGTCGTGATTTGAGTCGTGGGGTATATATGTGATCCCGAACCACTTTTATTATTACGATACAGGTCGTGATATGTAGGTGGCACTGCCCATAGTAAATGAGGATGAGAGGTTGAGAAGAACCGTATAATAATAATAATGAAATATAGCCAGCAGATATAGATATCTACCCAGTAGAATAAATTTTAATGTGCAGAGTTGGCCCCTATTTGTGCAGTTATAAATGAAAAATGAGCAGTTGTAATTCTGGATTTGTGCAGTTCTAACACTAAGTTATAGCACGTCACAGACTGGTAAACAAATGTTATGCCCATTAGTAAATAATTGAATTGTATCGATCACCCATATCAATGCTATATTAATATTTTAGTAATAATTATATATATTTCTTCATATATTCATTAAACTTCATATTATATATATATATATATATATATATATATATATATATATATATATATATATATATATATATATATATATATGAATTAACAAGCGTTACCATCTTTCAAAATATTATACAATAAAACGTTCAATATGGTCGCTTTGACTGGAAAGTTAACACGGCATGTAAATGCATTGACTACTTTTAACAATTTCACATGCTTCCTTTGAAAGACCCCAGTGGTTAATAATACCAGGATGATTGAAATGCTATGTTTTATGTCATTACAGTTGCTAGATGAACATAGATGAGGAGATGCTGGTGTGACGTTGGCATTTTCACAAGAAGTCTGTCCACTCCTCGCCTTGTGGCCAGTATTTGTAACATTTAGGAAGAAGAGGTCTCATGAAATGATTGTATTTTAAATTACCGGATGTTCAGGTGCCCTAAGAGACCACGGCTACAAGGGTCGCTACTAATGGGGAGTCTTTGAAGTGAATGCGGCTAAACGGATTGCTATGTTGGGTTTTACATGGTTGCATGAAAACCTCCCGTATCGTCACGGAAATTTTCTGGTGTCAGTAAGTACAAACGATCCGTGCAAACGGTTGATTCTAAACTCCTACATTTTACAACCTTTATACATATGGTAATTACATTTATTTGCATACCGTAATATTTGTATTTGTATCGTTTTATTTTGTCAGGAATTTACGGTAATTACAATATATGTTTCGCATTGGCACCATGTTGTATTACTGAATATACCGATAGTATATATTATAGTATGGTATATGCATGCATGATTTCTTTCAAGGATCTGCAAATGAAATCAGCTATATCATGCAACAGAGAAATCGATTCACCCTTAATCAAGTCATGATTTATGGATAAGGGAACCGTATAGAGACAAAGGATCACCTCAACACACGGACGGATCCAGAAATTTAAAAAAGGTGAGGGGAGGAAGGATATATATATATATATATATTGTTACAGGTGCTCTTTTTATTGCGTGACACGGGCGTACCTCGTGTTGTAGCGCCCGTGTCTGGCCGCTTATTGCATTCTCTGTTTAATCCGTACTGGTTGAACTCTCGTTGACATGCTAGCTTGGGGCTTTCTTGCCTGGCCGAGATCAAGTGTGCACCCTGGTATGTAGAGACACAGCGATGTTTTTCTAGATGGTTCCTGTAACGCGTGTTTAGATCCTTAAGACTGTTCGAGAAGTGGAAAATTCTCGGCTTGGGGCAAGAAGTTTTAAATAGGGGGCTGTGTTTTAAACCGAGAGGGAGGGTGAGGATTCCAGCGGACACAGACGTGTTTATGTCAGTTTGTGGGACCTGTCCGATTATCCAGTAATTTCAGGGATTCTACCATTACTAACTCTATTCAATTTAATGCTGCCTGCCTCAGGTTTACCTTTGGATTGTTACAAGAGCTTTACATTGGACTGTTATTCTATGAGAGTATACATTTAAAAGAATATTGTCGCTGTGGCGGTGATGGTATCCAGGTACTGTGCACTTTGTTTATTATAGGCTGTGTGATTATATTGATTTGATGTTATACTGTTATTGTACTGAGTAATTGTGTTGATTTAGTGTACTCTAATGTTAGGGTTGTTTTAAGATTAAATTATAGTTATTTGTTAACAAAATAACACTGACTTCTTTATTCATTCCACTAGACATTTCACGCTGCCTAGTGTTACAGAATCTGATTTTTTTATCTCCATTACAAAATTTGTGTTCATCACGCATAAGTTATCTTTTTATATTAGGTTCCGTAACATAAAATAGGGGCTCGTCCGGGATGCTTAATAGTTTTTGAAAATTTATTAGGCCTTGACCTAGACACATTGTTTTATCATACATTGTTAACAAGATTGCATACTCTCTACAATACATCGTTTAAAGGATTTATCTCAGTGGATCTTTGTTATTATTTTAACATCTTAACATGGCAGATTTCAAACCTGAGACATTTGTTGACGATCCCGACCCTGATCAAATTGAACAGTTGACAAAGGAACAGTTGTTGCGTTTGTGACAACACTTATGGTTAAGTGTAAAAAAAGCTTTGAGAAAGCCTAATATCATTGCTAAAATCATGCAAGATCTAGTAAGAAAAGGTTTTATTGAAGGTAGTGAAGTTGAAACATCAAAAAATGACATCCTTGCTATGCAATTAAAATTTAAAAAGTTGGAAATGCAACATGAGCTAGCATTAAAACAGTTAGAGAGGGAAGAACATAAAAGGTTAAAACATTTAGAATAAAAAAAAAAAAAAAGAGAAGAGAGAAGAACATGAAAGGTTAGAAAGAGAAAGACTAGAAAAAGAAAAAGAAATTGAGTTAAAACAACTGGAATGAGAAAGACTTAAACAAGAACATAGTCTACGTGCTGCCCCAACTCACAGTTTTGATATTACTATACACATTAGACTTGTCCCACCTTTTCAAGAAAAAAGAGGTTGATAAATATTTCTTACACTTTGAGAAGGTAGCCGAAAATTTAAAATGGCCTAAAGAAAATTGGACTATGCTGTCACAAATTGTGTTGACTGGCAAGGCCAGAGAAATTTATACAGAGCATTCAGCAGAAGCTGCTGCTGACTATGACCTGGTAAAACGGTTAATCCTAAAAGGTTATGAGTTCGTTCCAGAGGCTTACCGTCAGAAATTCAGAAATTGGGAAAAGCGCAAAGAACAGACCTACGTCGAATTCGCTAGGACAAAAGAGCAGTTGTTTAATCGCTGATGTAGTTCTAAAAATGTAATGAAAGATTATGACAATTTGCGCCAGTTGATTTTGCTTGAAGAATACAAGCGCTGCATTAACATAGATGTTAAAACTTTTCTTGATAAGAAAAGTCCTGAAACACTTGACAATACTGGTCAATCAGCTGGTGATTATTCATTGACACACAAAATGTCCTTTACTAGCAAATCAAACCAGTCATTCACAAACAAGAATGTAAATCAGTATGGTCAAAAGAAGTTTAAAGCGCAGTAGCCCAGTACTAGTAGTCCTGATAGTTCAGCAAAGTCCATTGGTACACCTCAGTCCGCGTCCACTGTGTCTAAGTCCAACAAAGACCAGTCATTTTCAAAGAAAATCTCTAATTACTGCAAGAAGGAAGGTCATCTAATATCTGACTGCTGGAAACTTGCGAATAAACCAAATAGCAAACCTTCTGGTTTTGTTTCAAAATCTATGCATAGCATAGTACAAGAGCCAGGCTCTTTTCATGTAAATAAGGGGTACAACTCCTTTATTGACTCCAATAAGGAGTTTGATGCTACGGAGGCCCAAGTGCCGTCTGAATCCAAAGAAGAATCCGTAGCTTGCGGGGTAAAAACCTCAGTTGATTCCTGCGAGGTATTTAATAAGGCTAGGTCCTTTCAAGAGTCCTGCCAGGAGTATTCTCTGGATAAGGCTAAGTCCTTTCATGACTCTTGCGAGAGTATTTCAAATTAGGCCAGGTCCTCTTATGACAAACAGAAGTTTGTTTCTGCTAAGGGAAAATTCCTCTGTTGACTCCCATGAGGAGTTTGATGATAAAAAGGATGAAGATTCCTTAAATAACTCTGAAAAAGCGTTTATGACTGACACTATCAATGTCAGTTCTTTGTTTGATGAAGCTGAGGTAGTAGATTCCTCTCCTGACTCTGAAATGGAGTTATTTGAGCCATTCATACATGGTGGTTTTGTGTCACTTTTAAGTGATTTTTCAGACTCTACCCCTATTAAAATTTTGAGGGACACTGGTTCAGGCCAGGCTCCCATGTTAGCAAACACTTTGCCATTTACTAATCGGTTCTTTACTGGTGCACATGCACTTGTTAATGGTGTGTTTGCATACAGACACACTTCAGTTCTGCTTCACAGTATCCATTTAAAGTCCGGTTTGATTTCTGGGAATATTACTGTGGGCATAAGAATTACTTTAACGTTTAAAGGAATTCAGTTGCTACTAGGCAATGGTGTTGCAGGTGACAAAGTACAGCCTGTACCAATAGTGACAGAAAAGCCGTCACTTGATCAGGACACTGATCCGGAAAGTCAGGAAATTCCTGGTTTTTATCCTTCATGTGCTGTAACTAGATCTATGGCCAAGAAAAACACACATGAGGATAATGGTCCAGATAATAACACTCTGGGAGTCACTAGTGACTCGTCTAAAGATTCGCCCGTACAGGATGCAGCATTCTCAAGGTCAGAACTTATCGCGGAACAGCATAAGGACCCTTATATTTCATGTTTGTTTCCCAGGGCAGTTTCTAAAGATGAACTGTCACAGAACAAAGTTTGTTTCTATGTTAAAAATGGAGTGCTTATGCGTAAATGGCGACCACCTGATGTATGCGCTGATGATGAGTGGGCCATCAAACATCAAATAGTAATGCCCAAAAGCTTTCGCAATGAAATGCTAAGCATTTCACATGAGGCTCCTTTGTCTGGCCATTTAGGTATTAATAAAACTTATCAGAAAGTAAGTACACATTTCCATTGGCCTAACCTCAGGAAAGATGTTGTACAATATTGTAAATCATGCCATACATGCCAGATAGTAGGAAAGCCCAATCAGAATCCTCCTAAGGCCCCACTTAGGCCTATTCCTGCTTTCGAGGAACCATTAAGTAGGATTTTTGTTGATTGTGTTGGGCCACTGCCCAAAACAAAATCTGGACATGAATTCTTGCTGACAATTATGTGCGCATCTACCAGGTTCCCTGAGGCAATACCGTTGCGCAAAATTAATGCCAAAAGTGTTGTCAAAGCTCTGACCAAATTTTTACTTCGTTTGGATTACCAAAATCCGTCCAGTCTGACCAAGGGTCTAATTTTATGTCTGGAATTTTCCAACAAGTTATGCTTGAACTAGGTATAAAACGGTACAGCTCTTCGCCATACCATCCTGAAAGTCAGAGCGCCCTCGAGCGTTTTCACCAGACAAAACATGATCAGGACTTATTGCTATGACGCACAGAAAGGCTGGGATGAAGGAATCCACCTATTGCTGTTTGCTGTCAGAGAATCCTTTCAAGAGTCCTTGGGTTTCAGTCCCTTTGAACTAGTTTTTGGACACTCCGTTCGAGGTCCATTGAAACTGCTTAAAGAAAAACTATTGTGTGAAAATCCTGATTCTCTTAGTTTACTGCTGTATGTCTCAGACTTTCGCACTAAACTACACAATGTTTGTGAGATTGCAAAGTCAAATCTAAAATCTGCACAAAGTAAAATGAAAACAAAGTATGACAAGCACACTGTTAGTAGGATGTTTGATCCTTGTCAAAAGGTCCTTGCCTTACTTCCCATCCCAGGCAGACCTCTGCAAGCTAGTTATTTTGGTCCTTACATTGTTGACAAGAAAGTCAGTGATTTAAATTACATACTGTTGACACCAGAAAGACGAAAGAAGAAACAACTGTGCCATGTTGACATGTTATAACCATACTATGACAGAAATAGCACATCAGATTTTGTACATAATGTTACTGCTGTAAATTGTGTAAACACTGACCCTGACCCAGTTAAAGTAGATACTGATTGTAAGTGTATTGTAGACATTTAGTGTGGTACAGTACCATTAAAAAACTCAGACGTGCTTAACAACCTGGATGCCAAACAGTCACACCTTACCGCACAACAACAAGAAGACCTCAAGAACCTTCTGCGGAATTATGAACATTTGTTTAGTGACATTCGAACGCGAACTAACATGTTGTGCCATGACGTCGATGTTGGCGAGGCAAGCGCAGCCAAGCAGCATCCTTATAGACTGAATCCAAAGAAGCAAAAGTATCTACAGGATGAGATTCAATAATTGCTGGACAATGATTTTATTAAACCTAGTAACATTAACTGGAGTTCACCATGTATTCTTGTGCCAAAACCTGATGGAAGTTACCGTATTTGCACAGATTATCGAAAACTGAACTCTGTCACCAAGACTGACACTTTCCCGATTCCGAGGATCGATAATTGTATTGATAGAGTCGGTAGCTCCAGATATGTCTCCAAGTTTGACTTGCTAAAAGGAATCTGGCAAGTTCTGCTGACAGAACAAGCGAAAGAATTGTTGGCATTTGTGACGCCGCAAGGACTGTACCAGTATAAAGTCATGCCGTTTGGCATGAAGAACTCGCCAGCCACGTTACAGCGCCTCATCCTTATGGTTGTCAAGGACATTCAGGGCTGCGACGCATATATTGAAGACCTTATCGTGTACAGCGACACCTGGGAGAAACATCTGCAAATTCTTCACGACCTCTTCGAAAGACTCAGTGAAGCGCGTCTGACCATCAACTTAGTAAAATCTGAGTTTTGTCATGCACAAGTGACATTTTTGGTTATTTTTGGTTATTTTTGATTAGGACTTTGGCGGAGATATATATGTGATCCCGGACCACTTTGCTTCGGGAATAGACCAAGGGAGAATCGATTAGAGTTTGGTGTTGATCCAGCATCTTCTCCGGATTCTGAAATGTCATCAAGGAATATTCACAAATGTGGGGTTACTTTTGCACGAATGAGCCTGGGAATATGGGCCAACAAAATAAGGTAATGCATAGAAGGTCCCGGCTTAACAGTGTGATGCGGGGTCAGTTAAAACCTGTTGATGCTAAGATAAGTGCTATTTCTGCATTTCCTATACAAGAGAACAAAAAGCAAATAAATCATTTCCTTGGTATGGTTGGGTACTACAGGAAGTTTTGTCCAAATTTTTTCTGCTGTAGCTGAACCTTTGACTAATTTGTTAAAGAAGAAACAAAAATTTGTATGGAATGTTCAGTGTGAAAATGCATTTCAGAATTTGAAAGCAATTATGCAAAGTTCACCAGTTTTAGCAGCCCCAGAATTTTCTGTACCTTTTAAGTTGGCTGTAGATGCTAGTGATACTGCTGCTGGTGCTGTGTTGTTACAAGAAGGTAATGATGGCATAGATCATCCAATTGGTTATTTCTCAAGAAAATTTAATGCAAACCAGAAAACGACTCCGCTATTGAAAAAGAATGTTTGGCTTTGATTTTGGCATTGCAACATTTTTAAGTTTATGTTACTTCATCAGTCTGGCCTTTCATTGTCTTCAGTGATCACAATCCCCTCACGTTCATGAACAAGTTGAAGTGTAAAAATCAAAGATTGTTGAGATGGAGTTTGTTCTTACAGGATTACAACCTTGAATTCAAACACATTAAAGGGAACGACAATTTACTTGCTGGTTGCCTATCGAGATGTATATTAAATGTTGTAAACGAGATGTTTATGTAATGTTGTAAATAACTTGAGTTTTGAGGTATTTAATAATTTAGTGATTGTGATGGCGTAAAGAAAGTTTTGAGAAAGTTTTTACGGGCGTAATTTGTGTTGTAGCGCCCGTGTCTGGCCGCGTATTGCATTCTCTGTTTAATCCGTACTGGTTGAACTCTCGTTGTCATGCTAGCTTGGGGCTTTCTCGCCTGGCCGAGATCACGTGTGCACCCTGGTATGTAGAGACACAGCGATGTTCTTCTAGATGATTCCTGTAACGCGTGTTTCCTGTGTTTTATGTTTGACCCTTTAGACTGTTCGAAAAGTGGAAAATTCTCGGCTTGGGGCAACAAGTTATAAATAGGGGGCTGTGTTTTAAACCGAGAGGGAGGGTGAAGATTCCAGCGGACACAGACGTGTGTATGTCAGTTTGTGAGATCTGTCCGATTATCCAGTAATTTCAGGGATTTTACTAACTCTATACAATTTAATGCTGCCTGCCTCAAGTTTACCTTTGGATTGTTACAAGAGCTTTACATTGGACTGTTATTCTCCGAGAATATACATTTAAAAGAACTTGTCGCTGTGGCGGTGATGGTATCCAGGTACTGTGCACTTTGTTTATTAGGCTGTGTGATTATATTGATTTGATGTTATACTGTTATTGTACTGAGTAATTGTATTGATTTAGTGTACTGTAATGTTAGGGTTTCTTTTTAGAATAAATTATAGTTATTTGTTAACAAAAAACAACTGACTTCTTTATTCATTCCCCTAGACATTTCACGCTTTATTCATTCCCCTAGACATTTCACGCTGCCTAGTGTTACAGAATCTGATTTTTATATCTCCATTACAAAATTTGTGTTCATCACGCATACGTGGTCTGTTTATATTAGGTTCCGAAACAATATATATATATATATATATATATATATATATATATATAATAAACAAAAATGGAACTTACGATGTCTGTCCGCTCTAGAGGGTCGTAATGTGTATTGATACGCAGGTGGGAGAGCAAAGGTTATCCGTTTTCCAGGAAACTGAGATATCCACTTCATTGAGTTCACGTAAAACATAATATACAGGTAAATATGAAGGGACTGCAATTAATGTCCGCATTAGTTTTTCCGTCTTACTGAGTTGTCTGCAGGAAGGAGTTTCACAATATATATTTTTAATGTGCCCATAAGATAATAATGAAATTTCATCTATCACACCCTATAATTATGGCGCTGGTTTGAATTTGTAAACAATGTTATATTTCTATTATAAATGTATATAATTTGTCATAATTTCATTCATAGTTTATTCATGATATTAATATGGGATATGGAATAAGTAAGCCATATAAAACGCGGTATCAATCGGTAATGGTTTAGCCTTTAACTTAAAGCCTTGTCTGTGATGACCCGGGTCCCTTAATCATCAAGTGCTTTAGGTCTCATTTTTTGCCGACAGGGAACGCTTGATCTTGATTACATGTTTTTGCGGTTCTAAACTTTCCTTAAATATGCCCTATGAGAAGTTGATTAAATATTAATAAAAATGACGCTCTATTGTACTTATACAATAAATGAAATTTTCTACCGCAAAAAAATGTCTTTTACTGTATCCGGTTCTACATAACCACAAAAAACCCAGAATAAGCTGTGAAGAGGGCAGGACAGCCAGGATATGGGTCCCATGATAGGTACTACATACAATTCCTATATAAAATAACTCTTGACCCATATATAAAAAACTGTCGGACGTAGTTACAACAGAAATTTTATACAAAACTACCTTCAAGTTTGTCTTTCTTAACAAGAAAATTAACCGGTCTTGATGTTAATCAGGGTTTAAATGGTTTTAAATAATAAATAACCTCAGTGATGTATTACAGAGTGTTTCCCTTGCATTTGAGTGATAAAAATCAGTGTTTTTTTATGTTACTTTCATCATCCCAAATGCATACAACAAGGAAATTGTATGTTTTGTTAAAAATGTTATGTCACACTAAAATTTCTTGGTACCATAGTATCCCCAGACAATTAACCCCCTCCTTTAAGAATAGCCCCCCCCCCTTCTTCTGCAGCATATACTGGCACTTGGCAAGCGACCATGGTATCTTCAATTTATCAACGTGCATCAATGTATTCTATAAAAAAGAACAGCAGGTGGCACCATCTCTCTGGTCTTCAACAAAGCTATCCAAGACGGATAAACGTGCTAAAGTTTCAGGCTGATACATCCATCCACTCCTCAGATATGAGCGATTTTTACCCAAAGCAAATACATGTAGATTGATGGACGCCACCCAAAGACAACTACAGATGGCGCCACCAGTCTTAAAAAAAAAAGATGAAGGTATCCTAGGTCTATGGACATGCACAATTTCAGGCAAATATACCATCTGAGAAAAGGGCATTTATTTATTCTGTGAAAACGGGAAGGAAGGTGGCACCACTTGTCTGGTCTACGAGAAAACTCTCTATGTCCATGCCAAATTTCAGACCAACACATTGAACCACTCCTGAGATATGAGCAATTTTCACCTAAAGCAAATGTCCGGATGGACGTCACACAACGAAAACAATTGCGGATGGCGCCACCAGTCTTGAATACGAGATGGAGGTATACAAGATCTATGGACATGCACTATTTTAGCCCTATCTGTCCATTAGTGTTTAACTTGTAATGCTCACAGTGATGTCAAGTGCCAATGATGAGGTATTAAACGGCGCGAAAACAAAAAAAGGTCAGAAGGTTGCCCCACCTGTCTTCCACAGAAGACAAAACTATCCAAGGTCTTCGGTCTACTTGATTTTTTAACCAATCCATGCATTATTATACTTTATTGAGATATTTATGATTTTAAGTGATTTTCACCATATATGGCAATATCCAAGGTCAAGGCCACCCTCAAAAAAGGTCATGACCCCAATTTAAATATACACATCATCTCATAACCCATATCTATGTTTATGCATAATAGAAAAGAAATCTGTCCATTAGTTTTTGACTTATAATGCTTCCAGTACTGTCAAGTGGAATGATGGGGGTACTAAACGGCACAAGAAAAGGATAAAAGGTGGCGCTACCAGATTCGGTACATGACAACATTATCAAAGATCTTCGGTCGACTTGATTTTTGGATCAATCCATGCAAGATATAATTTACCCCAAAACGGACCTATTCAAACTCAAGACCACTCTCCTAATAAAGGTCATGACCCCATTTTAAATAGGCTTCGTCCGCTCACCCATATCTATGCACATGTCAAGTTTCGTAAAGATCCATGAAAAAAATTACAAAATAATAAAAACAATATTACAATTCAAATGACTTTACCGCTTAAGCTCCATTCAGCTCATGTTTTAAAATTATTATGTACCAAGATTTATATATTTATAGTTGTTTTCATGGCAAATAGAATTTTCAAGATACAGTAATATTTTTTCCCCAAAGAAAGCCATGCATGGAAGCACTGAATGAATGCATATATAATTAACTAGACTATACTTGTTTAATATTATGTTTGCAGTTTTTATTCAATTTACAAATATCAGGAGAATTAAGCATGATAACAAATAAATTGTATCCCCAGACAAAGTCGGGATACTATGGTTTAGGCAGATTTATTTCATTTAACCGGGAATCACTTAGTTTACGTAGACCCTATATGCTTAAAAAAAACGCTCCTGTAGCAATTTGCATTCGTATTCACACATATATACTGTTGTTGGCTTCATTATCACGAGGTTAACTTTTCGCGATTTTCATTTATTTATTTATTTATTTTTCGCGAGGGATCCGTTTTCGCGATTAAACCGTACAGTAAACAAAACAGAGAAAAATCATAGTTATATACAGTTATTTGGTTTGAGGATATAATCCTAACAGCCTATATATGCTGGCAGATGCAGGCTTTTACACAGCTACAGAATCATTTGAGCGTATTATTATTCGTATATTTGCATCTGTGTATTGAGCTGTTTTTCCGGGCGGGGTATGCGAAATGCGAACCATATTTTTTCACCCTATAGTCCGTTTCATCCCCTCATGTCCACCTGCTACAGTTATTATATATAAACCAGTTTCCGGGCCCGCGGTAGCGGTATGTGGTATGAGACACTTGGGAAAACGGAATTCTCATTGGATAATTGCATCCGCTTACCGTGGGCTCTGGTGAGAATATGTATGGATGCAGCGCAACCTAGTAGTTTTTTTTTACATTATCGGGTACATATATCGCAGTGTTTTACCGCCCACCAAATAAATGCCACATGCGATTTTATATCACATTCCGCATATCCGTGTTCTGCTGCCACAATCTGCATATATCGCATATACCGCGCCCTGTAAACGCAGCGTTATAGGCCTGGGTGTCAGGCTTCAAGCTTTCAGTGGCTTATACGAATCTATTATCTCACCTTGTGCAGTACAAGAAGCTCAGACAGATCACCTCGCCATATCACTAATCTGAATTTATCTTGACGGATTATCTTGTTGATTGGATTAACCTTAAAGGGCCTATCCACACACACCTGTGTTATATTCACATGGAATATAGCCTTTTCTCCTTAAATATATTATGATATCTGCCTTTTGTTTGCTCTTTAACTGTTTTATTGCTCATGTCCATAAGTAGAAATAAGCTGTCCCAAGCCGCAATCAGTGGCGAAAAATATATAAAAATAGCGCGCACGAAACCTGGTGCCGTACCGCGCAACTTCATAAATCAAAGTCTTCAAGCTTCAAACCAGTGTTTCTTCCTTGTTTCTTCTCTTATGTTTCTACTCATACTTTTAGAGTTTTTGCGCATGCGCATAATCGGACCTTTGGTAAGGCGGTTTGGCCATGGTAATTTAACACACGTGGGTAGTGTTTACTCACATGTAGACCATCAACAGCATAAGAAAAACAGTTAAATTGAAGACAAAATGTCCGTGGGCCGGAAGCATTTCGCCGGAAAACCTTTTTATTCTGCCATATTACTGACATATAATTAACTAATAGCGTGCAATATTACGCATGTTATTGCAAATGTTTATGTACGTTTAATATCGTGCAAGGTACCTTTAATGCGACGCGAGGTCAGAGGTCGTGTAATAATGATTATTATAATACACCGGTGTATGCAATGTCCTAATAAGCTTTCATAACTTATATATATATATATATATATATATATATATATATATACACATATATATATATTTATACGGTGTCGACTGTGATTAAGAGACCAACATATCCGCTTATATACACACGCAACATGGGAGTTGTTGATGTAAATCAAACATTGTCTTGTGTCCTTTAACAGGATTTAAGAGTACATATTTAAGGAGTATGACCAGGTCACCCAAGCCGCAGTTGTGATCGAGGGCGCTATATATTTAGTTAAGTCTTTTTGAGTAAATTAGGAAATTAACTGATAGGCGACAGAACGGTCATTCAGTCGCGGAGATAGGCCAGTACCAAGATTCTCATTAAAATACTCTTGCGAGGCCTTTGCTAATTATTGCCTCCCTCAGGAATGTTCATAAATTCACAAAACTACACAGTGACAGAAAAATGTAGAATTATTTTTATTTAAAAGAAACCAGTTATTTTGTGCACGGTCCTGGAACTGCCAACAGCATCTGTGCTATACTTTCGAGTTAATAATGTCACAGTCTCAGTTTAGGTGCAACAATCAATGATTGCCTATATTTAAAAGAATGGCATAAATTAATGTGGAAATAAGCGTTTGTGAAGGATGTGCGATTCTGTTAATATATACATGTGTGACTCAATATGGATCAATTACAGACGCATTAATGCATTTAATTTTTTTTATTAAAGGTGACATTGTAGTTGTTTGTCAGAGCCATCTGTGTTTAAACTCGAAAGTTATGTAATGTAAGCATACGTACACAGTCTAACAGAGACAAACGGAATGTTCGAATCTTAAATTGGCCTATTATAAAATACAGAATCAAGGAAAGTGACAGATCACGGGTGACGTAATCTCACGTGACACGGCCGTAAGATGATGGTCAAAGCAAGGTAAAACACACCTAATCGCTGATACCAGAAAAGTAGTACCTGCTCCGAAGTTTGAAGAAAAGGTTAATTCAACGTGAGAAATTACAGACCATCCCTTCATTGTTATTTTTTATTTGTGTTTTGAAAGGTCAGATTATATGTCACAACATGAACTTGAGATTGCAGGCAGACAACTAATTCTGGCTATCGTATTCCAAATAGGGTTGGTGCTTCATTGTGCTAAATGTTTGGAATGGGACGGTAATTAATAGCCTGGGTATAGAGTTCCATTCAGTGACTTCGGTTTTCACCTCTATGTGCTGTGATGATTATCCCATCCCCGCTAATGTTTCTGCGGTGCTGAGCGGAACAGGAGGTAAGGCGCGCAGTGAAGGCTCTTCCATCACTCTAATGGATCCTTAATTCTGCTCTATTCGTTGAATCTTCTGCACTCTTTCACGCAGTTCCAGGACAAATAGTCAACAAGACATGGTTCTGACACGGCTCCTGCTAAGTGGTGTATTTGTGCCACAGAGGTCAACCAGAGAGTGGCCAGAAAATGGAGGCCTGCCAACGCAGCCTAGTTTGTGTCGCCCTCTGTTGGTTAAGTTTATAACTAAGAGCGAATACGTCTTATAGTTTCATGGGGCGTTCGGTTGGTTGATTAACGGCAAATTATTATGGGTTCGTTTAAAATAAATTAGAAAGCCGATAAAGAGATATTCATAGCGCAAACTGTCATTTAAAATTTTGACTCTTTCAACATTAATATCAACATTTAAACGTGTTCGCTATGTATTGAATCTTGCATGGTCTTTTAATTTTAAGACTATCAGATTTCAAATTGAGGGAGATATATGACGAAGCTAATAAAAGTCGTATTACATATAATTAAGTGTTTAATCAGCCATATCTAAGCCATAGATTTAGGATGTATAATTAAAATTATAGATTCTAAAAGAAGGACATTTTCTGTTAAACACTGCAGCTGATAGCTTAAATACTATAAATATGCAATTTTATTTAAATTGTTGACCTCTATGTGCTTGTTGTTAGGAGATGTAATTCAACGGCTAAAAATCCCAACAGAACATCAATGCCCACAGTGATTATGCAGTGTGGTGGATTCCACAACTTCCGAGTCCAAGTGTAAGTCCGAGTCCAAGCCCTCCGAGTCCGAGTCCAAATCTGAGTCCTTTGAGTTCGAGTCAAAGTCCGATACAAAATCTTCATCTGAACCACTTTTAATTAGATATTCAAGATTATTATAAATATTTATGTTATTGTTTACATATGTTTTTGCTTTGATGTTTGAATACGTTCAGCTCCTATTGCACGGGAAAAGCATTGTTATACAGTTTTTAATTCTTGTAACTAATAATCATCTTTTATTAAAGAAAACCTTGTCCATATATATATATATATATATATATATATATATATATATATATATATATACAAATCCTCTTCTTCATAACTAATATATGTACACATCATTATTCAAAACAAGGATTTCCTACAATCTCATGGATAATATTTAGAGACTTATAAAAATGAATAAAGTTTGCATCGGACGGAGTCACTCTGCTGTTCGATGTGTTTTCTCCAAGACATTCTAAATGATAAAAGAGGAGAGCGCCTTTCTGTCTGCTTTACATTCAGCATGTGGCTATATTCATTCCTTCAAGGATGCTAGAAAGTCGTTCCCAGTTTCCGCTCTTCCAACTGGACATGTGCTGTAAGTATACTTACAAAATACAAAAGGCCTTGGAGAGTCATGACCGCGGGGTTCATCATGGCTTTAAAACTGTTGTAATGTCGCCTGTCCCTGAGGACTGGTGTCTCCGCGGGGTCCCTTAGTGTGGCCCAGCGGACCAATAAGTCGTTCTAAACACCAGCCCCTGAGGGAACCTCCTTATACTAAGGGCAGGAAATAAATTTTGCCTCGGGGATGTAAGTAATATTACAACACAGCAAGGACAACAAATTGATGGTGAGTTCATGAGCCCCCACAGGCCATCGTAGTTATTAGTCTTCTTTGTTAATATTATTATTTATAATTAAATATTCACTCACTCATTCAATTAACAAAACACCTGAAAGTAAGATTAAGGGTGCGCAGGAATGTTCTGTAGAGCCCCGCTTTGTGGGGAAGGACTGAGTGGAAGGTAAAAAAGAATTGGGGGGGGGGGGGGACACGAAACACTGTGGGGAAAGACACGAAGGACTGTGACCGTAGGAAAGGTAAAAAAAAAGGACGGGGGAAGGGGAGGGGGGACACGAAGGACTGTGGGAAAGGACAAGAAGGACTGATGGGAAGGTCACGAAGGATTGATGGGAAGGACATGAAGAACTGAGGGGAATGACACAAAGGAATCTGGTGAAGGACACGAAGGACTTAGGGGAAAGACACGAAGGGCTTTTGGGAACGACACAAAAGACTGTGGGGTAGGACACGAAGGGCTGATGGGAAGGTCACGAAGGACTGTGGAGAAGAATAGAAGGACTGTGGGAAATATCGCGAAGGACTAAGGGGAAGGTAAAAAAAAAGAAGGGGGAGTGGACAAGAAGGACTGTGGGAAAGATCACAAAGTACTGTGGGAAAGGTCACGAAGAACTGTGGGGAGGGACACAAAGGACTGTGCGGAAGGACACGAATCACTGTGGGGAAGGACACAAAGGACTAAAGGGACGGTCACAAAGGACTGTGGAGAAGGACACGGAGGACTATTATGAAGGACTTGAAGGTAAAAAAGGACGGGAGGGGGGAGGGGGACAAGAGGGACTGTGGGAAAGGTCACAAAGGACTGTGAGGAAGATCACGAAAGACTGAGGGGAACGACACAAAGGACTATTTGGAACTGTGGGGAGGACACGAAGAACTGTGAAGAAGGACGCGAAGGACTATATGGAACTGTGGGGAGGACACGAAGAACTGTGAAGAAGGACGCGAAGGACTATTTGGAACTGTGGGGAGGACACAAAGGACTGTTGGGAAGGACGAAGGAATGTGGGGAAAGACACGAAGGACTTAGGGGACGGTCACAAAGGACTGTGGGGAAGGACACGAAGGGCTATGGGCAAGGACACGCAGGACTGTTTGAAAGGACACGAAGAACTATGTGGAAGAACACGAAGGACTGTGGGGAAGGAAAAAGGAAGGGTGGGGGGGGGGGAGAGGACTGGAAGGACTATGGGAAAGGTCACAAAGGACTGTGGGGAAGGTCACGAAGAAATGTCGGGAGGGACACAAAGGACTGTGGGTAAGAACACCAAGGACTACTGGGAAGGACACGAAGCACTGCGGAGTATCATTAAGGACTGAGGGGAAGGTAAAAAAGGACGGGGGGGGACCAGAAGGACTGTGGGAAAGGTCACAAAGGACTGTGGGGAAGGACACGAAGGGCTTTTGGCAAGGACACGCAGGACTGTTTGAAAGGACACGAAGAACTATGTGGAAGAACACGAAGGACTGTGGGGAAGGAAAAAGGAAGGGGGGGGGAGAGGACTGGAAGGACTATGGGAAAGGTCACAAAGGACTGTGGGGAAGGTCACGAAGAAATGTCGGGAGGGACACAAAGGACTGTGGGTAAGAACACCAAGGACTACTGGGAAGGACACGAAACACTGCGGAGTATCATTAAGGACTGAGGGGAAGGTAAAAAAGGACCGGGGGGCAGAAGGACTGTGGGAAAGGTCACAAAGGACTATGGGGAAGGCCACGAAGAACCGTGAGGAAGTTCACAAAGGACTGTAGGGAAGGTTACGAAGAACTGTAGCGAAGATCACGAATGACTGAGGGGAACTTTGAAGAAGGACATGAACGACTGTGGTGAAGTTCAAAATGGACCCTTAGAAAGGTCACAAAGAACTCTGGGGACGGACACGAAGGACTGACGGGAAGGACACGAAGGCCTTTGGCAAACGACACAAAGGACTGGGGAAGGTCACAAAGGACTGTGTGGAAGGACACGAAGGACTGCTAGGAAGGTCACATAGGACTGTTTGAAAAAGGGACACAATGTTACAGTATCTATTTTATTGTTGGTGATATTTAAAATAGATGGTTATATTTAATTTCGTGTAGTACGTTTTATATCGCCTGTCATACTGAAGTATTCTTTATTTTTCCTGTTTCTTTGACTGAGTTGTTTAGCATTAAATTTAGTTTCGTTGGTCAGCTAACTTCGGATTGCCCATTATGACCTAATTTTATGGTGGCTGATTTAGGACACAGAAAAAAAATATTTATCTCGAGATCTCGAGTTAAAATCTCGAGATTTCGACTAAATATCTCGAGACAATTTTTTGGGTGGAATTTTATGTCGAGATCTCGAGATGATATGTTGAGATCTCGAGATGTTATGTCGAGATCTCGAGATAAATATTTTTTCTATGTCCTTAATCAGCCTCTGTACATATGTGAGTTTATGAGTCAGAAAATCATATTTTGTTTAACAAGTGAGACTAGGTTCCCTAGTTTTATTTAAGTACGGCAGCGATAAACTCGGTTGGACTTGAGCCTGTTCTCGGCTTGCGGCGAGTCTAGGTAACTACATGTATTTGGTGAAGGTATAAGACGTGTGATATGGTTTGAACTGGGCATGCGTAAAGCAGGATTTTATATATTCGAATCCACTTTTTTATGGACTCGGACTTAAGAGTCTGACTTGTATCCGTAAGTCAGGACTCAAGAAATCACACCGAATCCAACTCAAGTCAAGGAGAAAAAAAAGAAGAAAAAAAAGCTTAGACTTGTTTACAAATCGAATCTCCAGGTCTCGGATTGGATTTGGACTCGAGTGGCTTGGACTCGGACTTAGACTCTTATAGTGTGGACTCAGCTATAACTCTGGGTACAATTACATTACCTCAGAGTGTTTTTCCTTTCATCATAAATCGTTAGCCCTCCAATCGTTGTTAAAACTGAAGTTTAAATTTTCAGTGAAAATTTCACATTAAAACATGTGTAAAAAAGCACAAATTTAAACTCCCACATTCTTGAATTGGAATCTTGAAATGACAATGTAATTAAATGTGTTGTTCCTTCTATCGGTTAAATTAATTATTAATTCGTTAGTCTAACACATCGTCTAGAAAAAAAACATGCAGTTCTAAAACAGGCAACAGTACAGAGAATGATACTGTATGAACTTGCGCAATGGTTTAATGGTTGAAATAAAACAATCGGTAATTAGCAGAAGTCTGGTGATAGGATGAATAACTATTTCACTTTCAAAATCCCTAACAGACTGTAATTTATATCATCTGCCCACATACTGTTTTCTTTCTTGTTGAAGCCTAGGACACCAGTTGCGTAGTTAGTGTGAAAATGGAAACAACCGGGAATTAACAATTAGGCAGGAGCCTGCTTTGTCATTGTATTTATACTTTGTTTTACTATAGTAATCAATGCATCGTACCCTTCCGCCAGAGATCGTTTCTATTTGAAACGAACCTCATACTGTTAAGCACTATGGGACGACCGGTACTACTTGTCTCAACTGTCAAACTTTAAAATGAAAATTTGATACAATTCAAGGAAACCCCTTCTGTTTACATTTCATATGCACATGCCTGCAAAATAGTACTTTTCCCGTGGAGTCCTTACTACAAAAACACCCCTGTTTATGTAATATGCCTTGAAACAATCCTATTCCAACGTACTTGAACAAATTACATTACCATCTTAGCTACATTTATACCTTCACCATCTGTACTGTGTATATATTGAAAGTCGCGGTGCATTGTGGGGTTAAGATTTTGATGCCCACAAAACCTTTACCAGAAAAGTCGTATCCTTGTGAGTAAGATTCGTGAACTCGTTGTGATCAGACTACTGTTGTTGATAGAAATAAGTTCTCGTTGCATTTTCTACTGGCGCACCACCCACTCTGTGAATATTTACATCTTTTAGGCAGGAAGCTACGACAATGAAACGGAAAATCTTCATTGATGAGGTTAACATAACTTGTCTGTTAAATTTAATTAGTTCTCTTCTTTTGTACCCGGCAGCTGATGGTATATACCGTTTTTCTTGGAGGTGGACATGTCATACTGAATTAGGGGCTTCTTTTTCAATCATAGGCCCGGGAACGTGGATGACGATGTATTTGCAGGTGAGAACGTATATTTTGCACTGACATTGGAAATCCGGCACCTTAAATTCAGTCCATTCAAGATGGCTTATGAATCTTGACAGATGTTTGGAGGGAAAATTTTGATATTTTAGATATATAGGTGACAACGGTACCTAATATATTATTAATATTCAACATATTTCAATTCTGTCTGCATTATATTTAGCAAATATATTCACTTAAGTGTAATATTTATAAGAGTTTGCTTTTTGGTTTCGCCAAGAGGGCATTCGTTAATTCCCGTTCGTGTGTATGTTTGTGTGATTGTTCATAACATAACTCATGGAATCATGCACAGAATCTCAGGAAATTTTCTGGGCATTTCGGGAATGGGCTAAAGAAGAAGCGATTAGATATTTATGTGGATCCGGCATATGATCAGGATCCGAGAACGTCTTCATGGAATATTTACAAATGTACAGTCACTTATGCACGAATAAACCTGTGAATAAGGCCGAGAAGGTGAATGGCGGGTACTTGCATTTGTTAGAAACAGGTTAGATATATAATGTTTATATTCACAAATACAGTATTGCTAAACGATGTTGAGAAACCAATATTTCTACAGCTAGTTCATTAAATGTTTCAAAACACATACACACTAACTCACACACCTTTAAATTGATACAATACATATTCTTAAAAAATCTGCATCTCATGAGCTACAATGAATAAATTTATTGTAAACGCGGCATCATTTAAAATGTTTGTCATATTGTCATCAATATAGATGCAGCACTTATATACAGCAGGAGCCAGCTTAACTGACCTCTTTTTGCCACGTTTGTCAGATTACTAGATTATCCCTTCCTCAAGTCCACAGTTATTTGATTCTCTCCTCTAGACGTTGATTTCTTGAAACCACTAACCGAACCTGGGCGTATTGTATACATGGTAATCTAATACGCTGCCGCAGTGACTCATGTGTCACGTGACTGCGGAACCAGACGTTAAAGAAGTTTAGCTATCAATGTCAACAAAAAGAAACTTCTTCTTTCACCAGAGAAATCGTTACCATCTGAGCCTTAATATCCGTGTTTGTAAACTCTGACACACAAATGCCTAGCATAGGTACTAGAATTATTTTAAGAGTCTGTCCTTGCAAATACCAAATAACGCACAAAATCGGCCCTGATATTAAAATAAAAGGCGGAATTCCTTACACATGGGCAGCTGTTGGGCCGTAACACGGACACACACACACCCACGCGAGAACTACTCAGGCCAGAATTGAGCTTAAATGACGGATGAAGACTCTTATTTTAACCGTTGTTACCGCAACACGCACGCATACCCACGCACAACAGAACATTTGGGTACTTTGGACTAAAATTAGCATTTGATGACGATTTAAAGAACCATACGGCTGTAAGGTTAACACGAACAAACAAAACCTGCCTATTGGCAACACAACCAAAAATTGTGCTTTAATTACTTATGTTGCCCCTGATCTAAACATATGGATTTATTCATTTCAAACATATCTTTCCCGTGTTAATTATTACTCGGTATACAACACACATTTTATTTTCTTATCTTGAATGCCGATATTCAATGGAGGGTTTTTATTTAGCCAAAGTAATTGTCGTCACCAGCCAAAAACCATAGTTAAAAACACACTCATATAAATAATTGAAATTCCAGCTATAAACACAACAATAATTTAATATAAGACAACATAGATTCACACAAGAATAATACAGAAATATAAATAATGCGAAAAAATCTGTTTCTTTGTACATGTTATTCCACAGATTAGCCAATCTGTAGATGTAAATGTCTTTTTTAAGTGTGCACAATACACCAGTATCAAATTTTTATCATAAATAATCAAGTATGACTTATGACAACTATCAACATAGATATTCATGTGTTTAAGGGAAAGTGGTATATATGAACATTCCTGAAACTTCTATAGATGCCGAGTTTCATTCTTCCCTGAGAGAAAAAAGACCTATAAAAATATAGAAACCTCGAATAATATGATCCAACGAACCTCAAAAACATGCACAAGAACACACACAATCACACCATGAGAGAAATGAACCTCTAAAATATAGAAAGCTCGAAATATAAGATCCAACGAAACTCAACAAACATACACAAGAACACACACAAAATCACACCATGAGAGAAATGAACTTCTAAAAATATAGAAACCTCGAAATATAAGATCCAACGAACCTCAACAAACATTCATTAATACACAATCACACCATGAGAGAAAAATTCCTCTAAAAATACAGGAACCTCGAAATATAAGATCCAAGGAACTTCAACAAACATACACAAAAACACACAATCACACCATGAGGGAAATAGACTTCTTAAAATATAGAAACCTCGAAATATAAGATCCAACGAACCTCAATAAACATACATAAAAACGCACACAATCACACCATGAGAGAAACGCAGGTTTAATTGATAATTCTAGAAAATATTTTAGCTTCAGTTAAGGAATCGAAATTCCTTGAGAAAATAAGAGTCGTTTACTATCGGTTTGAATCGTGTATAATATCTAAATAGTCGTGATCGGTAAAAAAAAAATACAAAGACAAAAGTTTATGTCATATATGGGGAAATGTAAGACAGAATCTTATCGGCATTTTATGCATGTATTCCCATCTTCCGCTTTTAGTTTGAGAAACATTAATAGATAACATTTTTCCAGGGGATGTTGCTAACATTATCTGTTTATGCTCTGATATTAGAATCCCCGATGAATCGTTTTCATATATACCTGTCAATACACCTTCCGTTTGATAAACCTTAAATGTACAAACTATATATTGCTATATTTCCCGTTAGCCCTCTAATATTAACAAATATATGCAGCAATAAAACGAATAAATCTTTGGAGTTAAACATTAATGTACAAAAAATATTCCGAGGATATTGCTGATAATTATTGTTACCCTCTAATATTAACACATATATATGCAAAGTGAACGGATAAATCTAAGGGCGAAAATCGTTATAGACATACCGCTCCTGTTAGCTCTATATGAAACAACAAGATGGAAGGTGGTGAGGAAAAGCTTCATATTATTCCGACGTGGCAACTCAGGAAGCGAATGATGGCAACAAGGAAATACAGGCAAAATACGACGGCAAGACAGGCGCAAGAAATTAAAGAAGAAATTAGAATGATGGACGATTGAGTGGAAGAAATTATAGAAGCGCTTTTTCTCTCTCAAGACATTACCGATGCTGATAAGGACATTGAATTTTCTGAGCCAGTGCTCAATGCCGGAGAATCTGCACCCGTCCATTCTACGCGACGAGGAGTGTGAATTAGATCGATCGTTATGGTCTACAGTAAACATGTTAGCCCGGTTCTCTTTATTTTGGTGGAATGAGATGTGTCAGGGAGCGGTGGTTCGGTGCTGGTGTATATCCTGTAGTCGGAACGTCGATAAGACTATGATGTATAGTTGTGTGTATCACTCTTCAGAACCACGTCTCTATCTGCGCCATCAGTGAGATGGCAAACCCGGAGAGCCGCCGAAAATATTGGTGTCAGTGCGGCCGTCATCCGTCATATCACACAGATGGGAGAGCGGGCTTTATGGCCCCAGAGAGACCAAGAGCGCAGACCTAAGAAAATTAGCCGCTACCATGCGATACCGTTGATATAAGCGGGCCACTGCTGCCAAAATGATGCATAGCCAAAGGAAATAGAAAGATTCGTCGATGGTCAGTGAAAGCAGATCTCTGTCGCTATTCGTGACATGTCCCGGGCCACGAGCGACGGCCTCCCCCCAGAGGACGGATAAGAACCGAAGGGATAGGGGAAGGATATCCTTCGAGGGGCCCCATTCCCTCTCCCTAAATGGGACATCTTTTGCCTTCGTTAAAGCTTAGTCCCACGGGGTTGCAGGGCTAATGCAGAGATATGGTCATTCCCTCACTGTATCGATTTTTCTGACAGATTTGCTTGTGTATTTTCTTGCCCATTGCCGGTCTGGCTCCGCATGTTGGTCACTTTACAGCAAAATTAATGCCCGAGACATCAAACCACGGAGAAGCCAAAATAAACCTATTTTACAGGAGGAAACGTGCCAAATTTTCGGCTTTTGGAGGCAGTAGGATAAACGGCCTCCGCTATCGATCTGCGCTGTCAGGTCTCTATATTCCGGCGCGGTCCGATTTTCTGCGAGGCTTCACTCTAATATTTTTATCTTACAAGTCCAAATTCCTTGCCATGGGAATAAATATGATAAATGGCGCGCCCAACGTTCCGAAATTGAATTTCGTGTCTATTCCCGAGAAAATGACCCGATAAAGCTAGGGGTGAAGTTATAAATTGTAGCCGGGCTTTGTGCCCCTAAACAGACTGGTCAGAACAATTTGGACGGAGGAGACGGCTCATTACCTTATGCAGAGCTGTCACTAATAAATAGACTTTAATATTTCCAGAAGAGCTGGCGTGCCTGAAGCCCTGCGCATAAGAAGCCCATCATGTCCTACGCGAGGAAAGCGTCTTCGCTAGCAGAAGCGGCAGACTCTATTCTGTTAGATTAACCGACAAAAAGCCCTCTCCGGCTACACCGTCTTCACACGCAACCCCCTACACGTCAATCAATTTTATTACTTCTTGTATCATAAACAAATAATATTTCCTATCTTGCCTTTGTGCACGTAAAGCCTCGCTGTTACTTCTTGCGGCTTCTTGTGTCAGGTCGGATCTCATAAGATTCTGATGGTTATAGAGAAGGCAGAATCACTGCAGGCGGGACTGCTGAACAAGCTCTTCAATACAATACGGCATACCTTCAAGTCTATAACCAACTCAGAGCCCAATAAACACAGGAAATGGCCATTGTTCCTTGCAAATAGCTCAAATACAGTTTACATTTTTTTTCTCTTACGTGCTCTGTTTATGTCGAAGCTACATCTGAAACCCTAGGGTACTGAAATGAACAAATTAAATAGTGATGTACGTTATAATTTTTTATGTGTGAGGGTATGTGTTTGAATTTTGAAATAAAATGGGCTTGAGCATTTAACTGAAGGGTAAATAATGAAAGATAATAAACAGCAACAACAATATATAGTGATAATAATGATAATAAAAAAAATAATAATAATGATAATAATAATAATTATGAAAAGGAGAATGGATATGTTACATATTGAACTGAGTGCACACCATTTAATTCAAAGTTTGCCTGTGCAAAATGTAAAATATATATACAGAATATTCCTTAATGATGTGTCTGGATCCGGATCATGGCCGGATCCACAAGAAAATTTAATAGATTCTCGTTGGCCCTTTCCCCGAAATGCCATGAAAATTTCATAAGATCCCGTTCATCATTGTTACATATTGAACTGAGTGCACACCATTTAATTCAAAGTTTGCCTGTGCAAAATGTAAAATAAATATACAGAATATTCCTTGATGATGTGTCTGGATCCGGATCATGGCCGGATCCACAAGAAAATTTAATAGACTCTCGTTGGCCCTTTTCCCCATGAAATGCCATGAAAATTTCATAAGAACCCTTTCATAATTGCGTGGGTTATGTCATGAACAAACACACACACACACACACACGAACGGGAATGAACGCATATCCTCCGTTCGGAGGCAACTCAGATATTTTAAGAGGGTATCAGTGGTATCACCTTCGATCGCGAACCAGGCAACCATGTCAAACCTGATATAAAATTTAGTAATTTCAATTAAACCATCAATATTCGCTCCCGTCTGACAAGTTAAAGAAAAGACTTTCATGGATATTCCGAGCACCGTTTAATAACACCGTGATGCTTCTACCATGTAATTTTCTTCATCAACATTACGTACACAACGCCATCTAAAATCACAGCGAAATAATAAATGACTGTTCGTTTAACTGTTGGATTGGTTTTTTACCAGGTAAACCTTTATTCTTACGTTTTTCTATATAAGACTGGAGGCTACACAGACATTTCCAGAGAATAAAATATATCTATAAGCTCATTATATTCTTTGGTATCTTGATATGTAGCGGCGGAGAGCTTTAAATACACCGAGCTATTAGGTGCAATATTGCTGGGGAATAGACTCCTGTCGCTTAACCCATCAAAATTGGTGTCTTTTTATATTTTATTTCATTTTATATGAAAACATAACTTAGGTTCTAAGGCTCTTCGCAGTCTATACATCATCATGTGATAGAATTTGTTATCTCCTCGGAGTAACCGCTGGCCATCTCGGTGTTATAACGAACCCAATAATCTTGGAAGATGACTCCATTCATCATGTCTGACTGAGACAGGCTGACGAACAGCCATGCTGGAATTGGCTTTTGAGCACGTGTTACAACAAGCTCAGTACTTTGTCATCAGTACTGCACTTTGCATCAATCAGCCGAGAATGTTAAATACATGTCCAACATGCAAACACACCCAACCTGTACTCTTATCAACCCCCAGCTATATACAGGGGGGGGGGGGGAAGGGGTTATTAAGACCAAAGACACTTGGCAAGACGTTAAGAGATCGGCTCACCATGTAATTTGACTTTTGACAAAACACATAGACGCGCGAGGAAAACGGCTTTTTAACGCATGAATTATAACATATAGCATGAAATCTACACTATTTATATGTATAGTTCAATAGATATGTATTTATATATAACATTTAAAGCATATTTTTATTATTCCGGGGAAGCTCAGACATTCGCATTAATATCTTTATTGCCTCCGCCAGGAGAGTATGCGTATAATCCTATCCGTGTTTGAGTGTGTTTTTGTGAGTTGTTCACGACATAATTCACGCAATCATGAACGTAATTTCATGAAATTTTCAGGACATTTCGGGCATGGACCAACGTCGAATATATTATTTTTTTGTGTGGATCCGACACATGATCCGGATCCAGGTAAGTCATCAACGAATATTCACAAATGTAGAGTCGTTTATGCACGAATGAACCTGGGAAAATGGGCCAAATAAATGAATGGCCGAGGCTTGCATCCATTAGAATTTAAATCTCAAGTTACAGATTTTCTTCATCAGCTGCAAAGAATACCTTCAGGGGCCTTTATACTTTAGCCTTGCGAATGCGATTGGAAGCAACAGAGGCCACGTTTTCAGGAATTGCGATTTGAATGCGTTTTCAAGATCATCCACATTCCTTACTATTTCATGCGGTTTCACGTGCGATCTTTCGCTTTTTTTTGGTGGGGGGGGGGGGGGGGAGAGATACCGGAAGTTATGAATACTGCACGAAAGCGTATTTTTGACCATTGTTTTTGCTGTATATTTGTATTTTCTCAAGTTTCTCTGTGGTTTTGTGATTTCTTAAGTTTTTGTACCGTTTACCCGATATAACACAAAATATGTTGAGCCTGACATATTTTGAGCATGTGATGCAGGACTCTAATGCGGATTTGGACTTGAGGGTCTTGGACTCAGACTAGTACTTGGACTCACAGGGATGGACTCGAGAAGTCCATCTGGAGTCCAGTAGAAAAAGAAATGCTCTTATAAATATTATGAAGATTTATAAATGAATAAATATACATATGTTATAAATATAAATATATACATATATTATCTATAAAAAACGCAAATTAAACCAAGCCTTATAGCTCTGCTTTTGGAAAATAAATGTATTTATACACATTTAAATAAAAAAACATGTTATATTAATTAATGTTAACACACATAATATCTATTTCCCTGTTAAATTTCTAAAGTAAGGAGATTTATATTGGACTCAGATTTGGACTTGGTCTCGAAGAGGGTGGATTTGGACTCAAACCTGAAGGACTGTCACTAGCACCTTGACTGGGACTCGACTGGCCTGGACTCGGACTTGTCTGGACTCGACCACATCACTGGTGGTTTCACTGTTTCTTGAGACATGGTCCATTCGCGAACGGTTTCTTTCATCCTCATTTTAGGGACAGTGGCAAATTATAAGTTAGTGCGCCTGTTAATGGAACCGACTGTGCTGGATATCGGTCTCAGATCGTAGATCACCGATTATGGCGGGAAAGTAGCCTCGTTTCTGCTGTCAGTGAGAAGTGGTCTGACGACTTGGCCATATACCACCTGTCGCTCTGTATAGCAATGTTATATCATAATCCGGGAAAAACTATTATAATTTATAGTGTATACATGTGATAGAAAAAAGTCATTCGTTTAGGTTACCAGTTTATACTTTTAGAAAGATTCAACTTATATTATTTATTTAATTTTTGAGTAAAAAAAGGCCGAAAATAATCAAAAGCTTTTATGGTGCAATATTCCGATATGCTTATTTTTAACAAGTAAAAAAAACCCGGTAATTTGGTGATGGATAAAAAAATTAAGCAGTGTTCCTGTCCTATGGACCAGTATTGTGAATTTTGCTAAATGAAACACTCAAGAGAAATCTCCCCTGTAAATATAAGATTTTTTTTTTTACTTTCATGATTTGCAATATAAAAAAACAATTCTTGTCGATAAAACAGACTTGAACACTTAATGTCAGTCGTCGCATTCATCGTCGCATGTCTCTTGTGTGATAAAAAATTCAACTTCCGGTCATGTGATTGTATCAAAATTTCCTGTTTAACATCTATAGCAAAATAGCAGTCAATATTCGCATCTATTCCTTCTTTATCAAGCTTCCTTTAGACTACGTCAGCGCTGGAAATATATTAATGCAAGCTAAGAAAAATGAACATCACAGTTCAGCACGAACTCTATGGTTGGATCCCTGGTCTCATATGTCACAGGCGGGGGGCGAGGAGTTCCTGGTTTCCATTTAGGTTACACACTATATCTAACATCTTACTAAATACTTTATAAATTTGATTTAATTTCGATACAATCATATACTAGACTTTAATATGTTTATTTCATTAATTTAAATATTTGGAGAATGCTTTTTGTCAAGAATTCTTGGGAGGCAATGTAAAGTGGGAGAATTTATGGAAAGAAATACCTACATCTTCTCATTATAGTCTTCAAATAAAAACAATCGAACGCAGAAATGCAAATGAAGATGTAAAATATAAATTTTAACTATGTCTTTCACATGAGCCCTGAAGCTCGAATGCCTATTTCAAAGTTATATGGCCAAAGTACCGGAAAATCAAGGTACTTGTTTTATGTTTCAAAGATTTACGGCAAGTGCAGTTTAAGGACCACCGCTTTGCTAACTTGATTTTAAGAGACAGCTCAACAGAGTTCCATGTTTAAGAGACTATGAATATGAGTTTACGCATACACTTTTTCGAGAAACGTATAATGCCAAACAACAGGGCTTTAGCCCTAAGACGTAAACTTGGACAACGGTCACAAATTTGTAATATACCTGTTTCATATTGCGACATTAGCTATGTTGTCATGGAAATTGTTCACTAGACCAAAGACGAAAAATATCAGATTTGCATCGAATGCGTGGGACTGGAAATTCTTCAGAGGCTCAGTGGATGGGTAACGTAACAATGTTGTTACTGACGTACAAAGTGCAGTTTTTTCCAGAAACGCCAACTCAAAGTGGCATTATTTCCGAATGAAACGCTATACTATTAGAATCAACATTTAATTTTTTTCCGTTTCGTGGAAAGCCGATCCTTCTATTGCTATCATTCGTTCTAAATGCTAGCTTAATTAATGTTTGTATTGTTAAATTATCACCACTGCCTTCGTCATTGCATTACATGAGATATTCATAATCGCATTGGGCTGTTTATCTGGTTACATTTGATCATAGATATATCTATATGTGTATATATATATATATATATATATATATATATATATATATAATAATAATAATATATATATAGGTATATGAAATTATTTTGTCCAAACAATCGCATTAAAGAGCTCAACCTAATTGGAGCATATTAAATTATATATATATATATATATATATATGTGTGTGTGTGTGTGTGTGTGTTTGTTAAAACTACACTAATTTTGTTAAAACTATTTAAACAAATTTTAAACAATTCAGAATAAACATTGGCATCAAAAATAAAGAAAACCCCTTTACTTAGATTTACATTATAATCTAATTAAAAGTTTAAAGGAAACTCGTAGTCTATATTTGATTAGGGTGTTAATGTTATTGATATATCGACTTATTTGACTGTAAAGGTATTTGCCATATATATATATATATATATAAATATATATATATATATATATATATATATATATATATAAGGTAATAAAAGTCGTGTTTCTGCAAGTGGCAACTCCCGACTCTTAACCCTTTCCAGTGAAACAGGATATGGAAAAGTCAACCCTTCAGTGAAACATAATACAGTCACATCCTTTTTTATTTTAATATGTTCACTTGGTGGTTAAAAACGGACTGAATTTTGGTAAAAATGCTGGGCGGGCTGGGTGAATGCTGAAAGCTTTAAATGTGTGGGAATGGTGCCGCCCATGTATTTTCTTTGTATAGGCGCGGGGATGGTTTTCCGAAGTACGGAAGAGGATGAAACGGACTATATCAGCTGGAGAAAACACTGCATTTCATGTATACCTAATATTTGAAGTTAAAGAATGGGCCTCTTTAAGATGCACCAACCTGTACCCTGACTGTCTGTAAATAAAACATTAGAACTCCTTAAAACCAATACCCGCAGATGAATAAAAGATAACCCTGTCTGCCTTGTTATCGACACAAGCTGCAAGGAAGGCCAATGCTGATGTCTGCACAAGTAGTTGTTAGCGTCGAGAGTGCAACCCGGAAAGCAAAGCTTATATTTATTTTTCTTTTTGTGATTTCTTTATTAGCATCTCATCCTTACATGTCATATACAGTGAAACCTGGCTGAAAGGTCACCAACCTAATAACAACATCTGCTTTAAAAAAATCACCCTTGAATATTTGTAAACAATAATTATTCAAATTTATTATGAGACACATGTCTATTAAGACCATTTGTGAATTAAATCCACTTTGCCAGTCCCAAGGATTGTTTAGCGTTCTTTTGGTGTGTGTATATATACATATATATATATATATATATATATATATATATATATATGTGTGTGTGTGTGTATACCATGGTAAATATGTATATACGAACATGTATATGTAATTCTTATGTATATATGGGTTTGTGTACAACTATATATATGTGTGTGTATGTGTGTGTGCGTGTATGTGTGTGTGTGTGAATGTATGTTTGTGTGTGAATATTTGCTTTCAGACTGTAGTTTTTGCCTCCATATCCATAATACGACGTCCTAATATTTGCACCATTTTTTATCTTGTATACGTCTCACTTTCATTCAATCCTCATTTGCCACTTTTTCACCTTTTTTTCAATTTTCTGGATACATTTAAGAGTAAGCTACCTTATTATTGCCTCTCACGTATAACTGATACTTTTTCTGCACCGAACATCGGCCGATATAAGACGTGTTACTGTATTTGTATACTTGTACTGGAGGAGATGCGTTCACTCCCGTTTTCGTGTGTGTGTTTGTGTGTGTTAGTGTGTCTGTGTATTTGTGTGTTTGTTCATCACATTATTAATGCAATCAGGAATGAAATCTCATGAATTTTTCAGAACATTTCGGGAACTGGCATATAAAATATCAATTTGATTTTGTTATGGATCTAGATCATAATCTGGTACAAGGAACGTTATCAAGGAATATTCCCAAATGTGCAGTCACATATGTACGAATGTACCTCGGAATATGAGCCGAATAAGTAAAAGGCGGAGGCTTGCATTCATAAGAATGCAGATTCAACGGATGATGTATGTTTTCCCAAATATCCATCTTTCTACCTGTCTGTCTTGCATTCTGTCTAACGTATTTCTGTTATAATTTTTTGACAACAAAATTTATTATTTTGCTTAAGTTGCTTATATTTTGCCCATCATATTTTTGTCTAGTGGTCATGGCGGAATTCTTTTTTTCATGTGCTTAATTGATTGTGCACATGATGTTTTGAATAACAGAGTTTTAAATATATTCTAATTATTATAATTGTTGCCTGTAATCATAAACAAAGTCATGATTGATAAATAGCGTTTGATTAAATATTTGACATACAATTAAATGCCAAAATGATTCATGAAGTAATCTTGAAGTGCAAAGCAATTTAAAAACGTTAGCTGGTGATGTAAGAAGTGTAAACATGTCAAGTGTTAATGGTAAAGTTTCACAGTAGGAAGCTGAGATGGGACGAAAAGCTATTCCATTCAGCAAGATGGCGCACGCGCGCAGATGCCTGGAGAAGACCCTGCGAGAGGACCCGGATATTTCCCCATTGTCTACATGGAAATGAGGCTGGGTGAGATCGGGGACAGAGCGGCACTCTGACAAGTTGCCAGCGCTCTTAGTCATTCTGATTATCAACATGACCGCTTGCTTCCTGAGAGAGTCAACTCCCTGATTATAATGAGCATTGGCCCTCATCATGTCAGGCTTTTTACGTACTTCAACGGTGTCGTCTTCGTGAAGTATTCCTTGTAATTATTAATTCATTGTCATTACAGATGAAAGTAGCAGCTTCAGCCGGCAGCTTACTGCAGTTTCTTTTTCGCTGTATGATGTTAACGGCAAGTGTCGTTATAATTCCTGGGACACCCTTGTAAAATCTGCCACATAAGAAATCTACACGTTCTCATTGTTACATCAGTGATTCTTTAACCTCTGCAGAAGAGCAGCACCACATGGAGTGAAATTCATCTTGCACAAGAACCTGCTGCCGACTTTCTTTCCCCATGCTGAATATTTATAAGTAGATTTACGCTTCTTCGTCTTAAAGTAGAAAGAATCTTGTGAAATTGTCGTTTAACATTAACAACTCTGTATATCTCTATCTGTCTGTCTCTGCTTAAAAACATTTTAGGTATAAGAAGATATTATATTTTCTTACATTTCCCGAATATCTGGGACCCCTTTCATTTATCATAAAATTTACAGAAATATCTCTCTTATATAATATTATATTAAATTATATTATATTAAGTGATTTTATCATATTATATTTTGTTATTTTTTATTTTATTTTTTATCATGTAACATTATTTTATATTGTATAAATTTAGTTTATGTATCTTTCTATATAAATATGAATATCAATATAACCGTTTAAGATTTCGTTATGGCGCCCGACTAGCCCCGTATTCATGGATCTTGCTCACACCAAATATACGCCTTAACATTCTGATCCGCAGGACAATCAAACCAATACTCGCTGCACTGATCCACAAATGGCATAACACGTGACCTAATTCGGCGGAGTCCTGGCGTGAGACCGACATGGCCCCCGACCGCTAGCCTTTCCTTAACAAACGCCCATTACATGTATCTGAGCTGTGATCTGCAATTTGGCTGCGGCAGGCCTATCTAGTCAGGGAAACAAGCTCCCGGATTGAATCAGCTCTTTTCTCAGTATCACCGGCTGAATCGCTTTCGAATTGTCGATCTGCATTCAAATTAAATGTTCCGTTACCATGGCAACCCGCGGCCGGGCCATCAAGTTCAAATAAGTTACTGCTTTGGAGATGCGTTGCTTGCGCGGCCAAGTTGTGGCAGACGCCTCCCACGGGCAGAGAATGATGGGAAATCAATGGCCAAGGGCGACCGCGGACTATAAGTCGCTCGGGACGAGATAATATCACCATTTAATTTCGTCTCACATTTTTTTTCACACGGCACCCTTCCTGCTTTTTTTCCCAGAGACTGCTTGACCGTGAAAACGTTTACCCACTGGACGCGCTCTGTTCGAAAAACACAGTCATTAGCTTACTTTTGTGGAGTATACCGATCAATTTGTTATTTTCCCAATGTACATACTGCTTTGTAATTTTTTTGATAAAGTTCATTTTAAGTGTTTGTGTATGCGTTTAACCTTATGTAGAATACCTTCAGGTATGCAACAATATAAAAAAAAATATATAATATTTTTGGAAGTAAACACGTACACTAGGAACCATAATTTTTCCTGCTAAGTACGCCCCATCAGAATATTTAGTAAGCCATAAAACACGAAAACAAATATACCGGTATAGAGATATACAGAGATTTCCTCAATGCAATAATTTGAATCATCACAACGTGAGAGCACATGATTCATTCATTCCTTTCATGCACATTTCTGCATTTGTAATATATGTAAATGAGCTGTGTGCATGTTCCTGGATATCAATCCAATTTAACAGTTGAAACACCAGATTTAGACAGCATCGCCATTTAGTACGTTGCCTCCCGACCATTGATATATCAATCTTACTGCGAAGTGTAATATGTTATCTTTTATTCAGATGAAACCGTCTAGACTAAATCGGTTGAAGCCTCTAGCGATATTGAATTAAATGTTACGTTGGACATCTCAGAAGCAATCAAATCTGTGGAACGCTTTCGTAAACAGATTGGGGTGCATATGTCACCCCGTCAGCTTAGCAATATTCTACAGTCACTGTGGACCGTATGTAGGAGTTTAATATTTAAGCCGGAATTTCACTAGCAGTGTTAACTGCATGGTATGGGAGAATAAAGGATTTGGTTTTACAGAAACCATGCAGACAGCGCAATAGTATGGGGATCAAAGAACAATATGTCTGGAGCCTTAAGCGGCACTTTAAAATGTAATGACTCAAAGGTTGAGTTTGTTTTCCCAATTTCTTAAGGCAACCCCAAGAGCTGCATGAGTCATCGAAGTATTGCACAGACTGAAAGAAGAAGTGAGTTAGGCCTTCTAGTTGGTATATAATAACGGAGCTCGGGGATAGGGTCCACAGGGCATCATTAGAACATGACTGCAGCATACAAAGTTTTCAGCCCGCCACTGTTTGCATATACATGTATATCACTCACTGACCTTTATTTCTTGGCATGGTATATTTAACGGCGTGACATTTGATATTTAAAAAATAGCTAATGGGAAACCATCCAAAACCCGTTGTAACACAGTCTTTACTACAACATGCCACATCTATTTAATTTTTGTTTGTTTGTAATGCATAGTCAAGATATTAGTTATTTAGCAGTCAAGGACAGATTTAATTTCATTGCATTTGTTGATTGATTCTGTGAATACTCTTGCAAATTTTAGGAAGATATATTGGAAGGCAATGATTTGAGCGATTGCTAACACGTCCTCTTTGCCTTAACGGTAGCGGCCCGAAGTTGGTTTGAGTTGATAGATCAAGTTTAAATTTGAAGAACGTCAGGAAGTTATTAACATTTTTAGTTATTAGCACATTTTTGGTTATAACTATGTTGGCTAGCGCAAAATCAGGTTCTCCATATTTGACCGGGCCTGCAGCGCATTGCGAGATGAAATCCATCAGATAGTCAGTCCGTAAATTATATGCATGGCCGGCCCCCATACTGCCAAAGCTTCAAGAAGCCAAGCTAACCCACACGCAACCTTTAAGTCCCATTGGGCTATTGTGGTAACCCCGTACGCACAACCACAACCCCGTAAGTCTTATATCTTTCTTGATTACCCTTGGTCCATATTGACTTTATAATAGATTGGATTATTCATTTTGCCTACTGAAACGAGACGCACACTGGCGCAGTATGATAATGCATCAGCGGGGAGCGGGACCGTTCGATGCCGCTCTGGGCGGCGGTTACATCGGGCATAGTGGTTTGGGCTGGCCGGCTGGTGGCACATGCGTCAATTGCTGCTAGAACTGGAAGAACGGCCAACGTGGAAGCTCTGGCTGACTCCTTCTCAGTCTATTAGATGGAACCACAGCCTTGGCAGCTTGTGTACTTTCAGTCATATTGCGTGTACGCATAACTACCGGACTATCGGGATGATGAGACTGGAGGAGCCACCGCACCTGATCTCCTGTAATTGGATTGCATTGGCTGCCAGCCGCATCAGTTCACGGCAACCTGCACGCCATAGGACTTGGCGCATGCGGTGGTGGAGCTTATACTTCCTGCATGGTAAGGAGGTGGGTGCCAGAAAAAGTCTCACAGAGGACTGCCGATCTACAGCTAAGAAAGACACGGAACACATCTACACAAGCGGCCGAGAAGCCGACCAGCAACACATTGAAGTAGACAGGGGGCGGCAGACAGCGGGAACAGACTGGTTCTGTGAGTGTGCTTTCAGCCGCTTCCAGTGTTCTAGGATTTGTAAACACGGCGAGGAGGACTTGATACCGGGTCAGAGGACAAGGGGAGGAAAGTCGTTGAGAACATGAGCGTGTCACGGGTGCGCAGGACAGCGTCCACAGATAATCGTAAACCTCTCTGACTAGAACAGAACTGCGCCGAGCGGCTGTTCTTGCAGTAATTATTCATGGCGAGGAAGAGGCAGGCCAACCGGGGATTGCACAGCCCGAGTCGTATCGATCGACTCCAATTTCCTTTCTCTTCTTGCCGTGGCGCCGTGTAAAGGAACGTGGTCAAGTTGGTCGTCCCGTCGTCCGACTCGAGTTGGCCAACACGCTCAGCTCTTCATGCCGGCCACAATTAGGTTGTGAACAAAGGCTTGGAAGGGACATTGCTGGACAATGGGCACTAATAGCCCACACTACTGCCAGCAAGAGAAGCCTGCGTTCACATATCTCAAGGACGCGGGCTTTGTCTATAAGACCGTCTTCGGGCTGGAGGAGCAGTATTCATCACAGAGCGGTTGAAGAGCAAGGAACGCCGAATGACATCTCTCGCCGGCTTCTTGACGGACTCACTTGCAGCAACGTGTTGGCTGGTTCTATGAACTTATTTTTCACTTGGGCTCTTGGCAGAACAAACTCTGGAAGCACATCAAAATTACAAGTAAGTAACATGTATTTATCTCAAAGGCTTTCGCACCTTGCATCCACCTAGTTTTGATTAACATAAGTTAAGCAGCTGAAGACTTAGCTTGGGGGCTTTTTCAATAGAAATTTGATATCGGGACATTTCTTTATAAACTTCAGACCTAATGACACACAAGTTTTATTTACAATGTTTTTCTTTGGGATACGGTTAAGCTCTTTATAATGATTTTAGGCGGAACTTATTTATGGTACCGTTTTAGTGCGAGGTGACGGCACGTATGTTACAGGATAGTGGAGACTTATTTAAAAAGAACATGCCAAGGAGCCTGCGCATTGAAATATGATAATTACTCCATGGTTCTGATAGGTGCAAAATGACTAAAGGGGGGATGCTTGTATACCTTACAGATTATTTGGAAACATATGTTGGGAAACGATACACAGTATGGGAAGAGTAATATACCTTTGAATGTACCATTTGATTCCATCTGATATTAAAATTCATATTTGTTTTTAAATTATTATTAGCTGTGGGAGTTTATCATTAGAGCCTTGGTCCCATTTCAAGATGTTAATCAACATTTACTTTCGGGAAAAGCCACGCTCCTTTGTCGGCGTGCGTTATGGGCGCCAACTGATGAATATTTGCATAAAAAATGGTGATGTTTTCAATAACACAGTAGCGCCTGGCCAACCCCCGAAGAATCTTCTCCACGGCGCGAGGTTTTACTAATTCGACAAATTGATGCGTTAATGGGAATTGGCTTCGACATCAGTTAAGGTGTAGATGAGACAGTGTCGCCTCTGCTTCTTAGGTTCTAATTATACGCAAGTATTCAGACCCAACGCGGCCGAGGCGAAGGGGCCTGGCCCTGTTGGCCCAGATGAGCCTACCGAGGAACATTAGAGCAGATTGATCGAGAAGCAAATAAAAAGTATTGGATGTTTTTTTCTGTTTAAATTATCTCCTGGTAAAGGTCAAACTGCCAGTAAAGTAGAAAGGGCATGCTTGCTCTTCTTTTAGGGTTCTGTGCCGGAGAGTGGAGGGTATTATTTCATCAGGTTTCTCGTGGAGGTTCCTCCAGAGGGAAGAAAGAACATCATATATATGTTATAGCTGTGAATCACGAAACGTCAGACCGTTTCCCCGATTTTGCGGAACTTAATTTCTGTTACATTTCGATTTGAATGCCCCACCACATGTACATTATTTCGCCATTTCAGTCCACGAAACCTTTTCTGGTTCACATTTAAGATGCGGTACCATAGGAATTTGCACCTGGCTTGATAACAAATGTAAAACACCTTTTATACGTCAGGTCACGTGACCATATTGCCTAAATTTGGCCATTCCTTCCGGCCAGATGCCCTTCATCTTGAAGAGAGTCAAGACAAAGTCACCTTGACAACGCAAGGACGCGGAAAACGGTCTTATGCATTCCCTGTCTATAATTCTGATAATTTATTTGAATACATTGAAGATACGAGACATATTTTTATACGACATATATATTCTACATATATATCAGTACATTCCACAATTCACATTTCTCATATGTATATTTATTGTATACATGAGCACATTGCATATACAAATGCCGCGTTCTTTTGTTGATCATTGGTAATCGTGTTTAAGTCAGGATTTAAAATTCCTACGCGATGTTTCAGCTTTGAAATGAAAAATGCAAAAGCTCTTAATGAAGTATCGACGAATTATTCATGAAAAACCTGTTTTCCGAACTCATGGGTAACAAGCACGCACTGTTCAGTTTGGCTCACGTACAGATTTGCATGTCCGCACGAGAAGGAGCAAAGCATCATGGGATGGCGCGAGCACGTGGCACCCTGGCAAAAAAAACTTTGCGTTTAGTTGCATTTAATACTAGAATAAACAAGTTTAAGACTTGTGCACTTATTGTCACTGAAGGTCTCAGCTTCTATATTTTATCATTTTTAATGATTTAAAAGGCATTTGTTACAATTAAAACGTGTGAAACTTAAAACTGATATCATATATACATCTTACTCTGAAGAAAGCCGCTTGTTATCGACAGTGATAGAGCCACTCATGTGTTCTGTTGATACCAATAACGCCCATCTTCCAGACTAAATATTAAACTTTTGCATTGTGGATATAAATAACGCAACGTGTGTATCTACATTACTTTAGATGAAATAATACCACATGAATATTTACATTAGTTTAGATAAAATAATAACTTTGTAGATACAAATAAAACTACACCTGTATGTCCACATCTCGCAAAATAAAAAAATCTAATTGTCGATATTTACTGCGTTACTCTTACGTCAGTATAACTCAGGAGAGTTTATGTTTAACACACTCATAACAGTGGGACTGCTTCTATATGAAGCGAGGAGAAAGTGTTTTAGACATAACTCTATAACTGCATCTATAGGTCCTTGGTCAGGATGACTGGATTAGATATTAATAACCTTATAACCATATTACTAAGATCATATTATTCGTTTTATATTTTCATAAAATTTACATAATAATTTACATGAATACAGTCCTGAATAGGTATTGCAGATACACAAACACTAAAATAACACCTGATAATTTGAACAGAAATGGTGCTTCGTTGCAACTCTACATAAATCAGTACAGAAAAATTATGGGATGTAGAACGTAGGTTGTTGACGCATGCGTGAAAGTAGAGCTGGGAGCTTTAGTCCACGCACAATGCTATTGTCCCGGGCCGATCGATTAATTAATGTCAAAGGAATAAACCCGAGGGCAATCCAGAATATCTGGCGATTCAATAATTACACTTTATCCCTGCGGCCCACATTTGATTGATCGATGAAAAATTCATACAGCATGTATGCTGGCCTTGTCATTAAGCGAGCTGGTTCCACGGACGTGCCGCCGGCGTGTGAAGGATGGTCTCTATACATAGCCTCGATCTGATGAGTGGCGTTTTGTGCTGTGTCGAGGAAGCTCTCAATATTTGCTGAGTATGATAAGGATAGATTTTTTTTGTTGTTGGGGGGGGGGGGGGGGGGTGCGCTATAAACCCTATTTTCTGTGTCTGATGTGATCAGTTTGTTCAATACAGAAATAGTGTACAGTTTAGAAACAATTAATATATAATATTGTTGTATATCATATATTTATTAAACAACGTGGATTGACATATAATATCTTGTGAATATTATATACATGTTTCAGTTATAATCTATATCATATATGAAAATGTTTTCTTTCATTATATTTTAATAACACAAGCACAGGAAACTAGGTCAAGGAGTTTGATGATGTGATTTATTCTGGTCAGTTATTATCAGTTCCATTACCATAGAGATAATAATACCATTAATACGATACGATGTTGAATAATGCTTGTTGTACTTTAATGCTGTATGGTCTTGTTGGACGATGGTGATTAATTATACAACTTCCCTTGGGAAACTTTCACTGAAATTAAGAATAATCAGTTAATATAGCATAGTTCTGTACTGAGTTACACTATGCCTTATATAATCTATTTCCGCGACAAATAAATCATCTGCGACTGACGTACCAATGTTGCCATGGTTATATGGCAATCATATACTTTTCCGTAAATTACGCCATTCTGTCGGCTGGTTCGCCGTTAATTTCTTCGTGACAGAATTACCAAACATACCACGCCATCTGAAACAGTTATCATTGAATGAAATGTTAACGGGGCAAGATGAAATCATGTCATATATACGGAAACTGGCATTTTCAGTACAAGTACTAAATTCGAGCGCCAAAGCCATGGAAGCAACTACGAAGCGCCCGGGTGTCGTCTGCTTGATTAGATCTGCGCGCTGATTTACCCAGACGGATCAAAAGAGAGGATCAGAGCTGTAATTTGCGGCAGTAAATTTAGCCAAGTGCAGCTCCACAATGCAGTCACATTAGGTGGTCCCACAAAGGACAGGGGCAACATCGTCGTCTGCGCTGATTCAGACAGCGAATGTAACATTATCGATCCAGTGCTGCATTTGGACGGCCACTCGCATTCTGAACAGCTCTGGAATTCAGCGTGAGCGGATTGCCCTTTGCCCTACGGCAGCGCTGGCACGGGCGTTCTTTATTTGTTTCCTGAGTCCCACCCAGAATTATACTTAATGAGTCTAATCAAGCTTGGATAAGCCGTACGCGCGTTAAGCAAAGCCTGTCGCTCTTGAGCAATCGAAGCTCCTTTAGACTTTAGTTATGCAAAAACGCATTTATATAGGAAATAAAATCATCCATATTGTTTATCATGCATTTGGAAGCCAAATATGTATAATATATCCCTGTTTGAAATTTTACTTTTAAGAAAAAAAACAGCGTTTCTATCGACTGTTCTACCGTTCCAACCCTAGCTGTAAATAAAACCAGTTATTTATCGGAGTCACTCATAACTGTTGTGGTATAATGAAGGCAACATTATATTTCTGGAGTCTGAAGACGTTGCGCATGCGTATCGCAAAATCCACGTGACCTTTCGTTTTTATTTAGCATATACTTCTCGCAATAAAGCGGACTATTGTTTCTTTCATAAAGAGATATGAAGAATATCAAGCTATTTAAATCAACTGATTACCGGTTTGACCATTAGAGTGCAGAGAGACACCGCACTGGAAAATGGGTCTGTTTTTTGTGGTTTAATAGGGGACCAGACTTCAAACCAAAGCAAAGCTCTATAACGCATTTTGCTGGGACAGACTGGTTCCCACAAAGGCCTCACCGGTCTCACACATGCTTGCAAGCAATTTTAATACGAAACTAATCAATAAAGATCAATTGACGACTGGTGATGTGGCTTGCTGGACCGTATTCCGACTGATTGGTTCATTTCGTGACGAATAGGCTCATTAATTATGAAACCTCGGACTATCGTACTATTAATAATGCAGGGACGATTAATTTGTCCGAAGCAGCCGTAACGTTATTAGAATGAATGGGAGCGCCCGTTACAGTACAGGAAACCAGCGCTATATTTAAACCCCGCCTTCTGATACGGCTCGTAATCAACCTGCGTGGTTGTATTTACTCGCATTTCCGCATCCGGCGCCACTGCGGGCCCTAAATTTGGACATGATCAAGTGAGCAGTACGCATGCGCCTGATCAATAACGATTACACGTATAGGACAAAGGTTATGGTTTACATAACATAGATTTTATGCCTTTCGTATATATATATATATATATATATATATATATATATATATATATATATATGTATATATATTTATTTATATATAATGTTTCTTAAAGAATTATTGCCTTAGGAATAATATAATTTTACTACTTATATACATATTGCGTCCTCACCATTAACTATACGACAATGTATAGCATCATAAGCATTAACAATACGATACTGTACAGCATCATAATAATTGACAATACAAGTGTGAGGTTAACATGGAGACACTTACATTCACATGAATGAAGAGATATTTTGTAGCAGATGATACAAAATGTAATAAGATAAATTTTGTATATAAAATAAAATTAATTCTTACTTAAAATTATATAAGATTTGTAGATTCCCAAAAGCTACAAACTAGAAATGTGCAGATGAGATTTTCCAATATATTTATTATGATATGAATGGTAAACTGTGAAAAACAACTTTCCATCTAAGAATAACTGCGATGTTATTATAAAAACCAGTGTGTGTATATATATGGTCTGCCAACTTCAAACTATAGCTCGAGATCGCAAGTATACGTTCCACGTTCCACAAAAGTATACGTTCCACGGGCACGTTGCCAACAAACGTAGGAACGTAGATCCTAATTTTGACCCTGTTTTTTGTATTTTTGCCAGCATAGATCTTTAACGAAGCAGGGCAGAGGACCGAGTACATTAAACTGCAATAAACTCCCATTATATAATGTGTCATTAAAGATAACTGCTAGTGTAAATGAAAGTAAAAACCGCCGCGCGAACAAAGCCCCCAGACGACTGACGGACTTATACTTGCTAATGCTGCTACAAACGAGCTTCCCGATAGATATCAAAAACGCTTGGCGAGCGTGCCACCAAGATTGCCGGAGAGCGGGAGCTACTCCTCACTGCGCCCAGAGCAGCAATTAGTGCGGACTCTTTCCTGGGACATTATGTTCCCGAGCGGGAGCGGACGGGCCCCCGGGTCTCTTGCAGGGCACAATTTGCTTCTGTCATTAGCTGCTGAGTACGGGGACAAATTCCTCCTCCTCGCAGTTTAATTGCTGTCCTGAGGAAGATTAGACAATTCCTTCATATATTGTACCGCGACAGCGTACAACACCCCTGGCTGTTTTAAACATACCCTTTATTTGCTCTTTACAGTTTTGTGTAGTTTTCAAAGCTCCCAGAAAAAAACAAACTGCAATCTCGGTCTCGGTGTCATATTAAACTTGTAAAATATATGTTATGTATGCAACTTCTGTTTTTTTTTATCTTAAATTTCATTTTCTCCAAAGTGCTATACACTTGTTTTATCTAAGAAGGCCTTTATGGGAAGTTTATGCGGGGTGGTGCTCAAAAGACCAATAAAAAACAAATACGCCCTCTTCATACATTTTCAAAAATGCGTAGTTCAAACTCCTTCAAGTTCAGACTATATATGAATACAAAATTGTAATATCCTCCAAAATGTTTAACAAAGGTGGCCATTTGTTTACTGTGTCGGAACCAAAATCATGATCGGAGACCGGATAACATAATGTTATATTTGGTTGGCCACGTGGTCGTGCACTGATCACGTGGTGTACGTAAGTAGTTTGTCAGCCGCCGATAGGCTACCGGTGGTCACGAGGGGCATATGGAGTCTTTAGGTTATGATGACATAATACGACCAGACACGGTCAAACCTGTTTCAAGAAGATACCATTAAGTGCGCACGTGGGGGAGGAATTAGTGAGGGAGAACGGGATATAAACAGGCGCTAAAAAGGAAACTGAGCCGTCGATAGATTATGGAGAGGTAATACAGAGGGGAAATGATTCGCGGATGAAGCTAGCTCACACACAGCCTGTCTTGGGAGAGAAGCCAGTGTCAGCCTCCAGCCTCGGGGATGAGGCATTATCGATCGATTTGGCCGCATCCCATTCTCTGATTCGTCCTGAGGAGATTCAGGCTGTATTCAGTACTCCCCGTGCTGTTCGACTGGGCTGCATTAGCCATTGCCTGGTGCCCCATGCAGCCCTGTTCTATGTGTCATTGCAAGCGGAGGCCCTTCGACTTGGGACGTCTTACTTCCTCCTCTGCGGTCTCAGACTTGTGAACCCAGCCTCGTTCCTGTTTCAACGCCCGTACACTTTGGTCCATATTCCAGAAGGACTCAGTACCTGCCAAACCGCAGACGGAACTCACAGCAACTGTAAGTAGTCTGACCTTCGTCGTCTCTATTTCTCGCTCGCACATTTATTATTAATGCGATGTCAGGTTCTCCCCCAAATTCTGCACCTCTCTCTGTGATCGCTACCGCCAGCGGCTGTTTACTGTTACTTGTGATTTGAATCCGCTTCCGCGGTGGATCTTCAGGTTTTTGTTTTGATTCTGAGGCCATTGTTTAGTTCAAATCCTCATCTGTTTGTGAGCAGTATTAAATAAGTTTCCGATTTGTTTTGTTAACATTCCTCAGATTTGTTAGGAATTAGGTAGCTTTGACTAATTTTAGTTATAACCGGGATTGGTAAATATTAGTCCTGTATAATCAGGATTACGACATTGCAGTAAAATCTCCGCCAGCAGCCGTCTGCTGGAGAATATGTTTGCTTTAACTTTTTGGTCTATGATGTAATTAATCTGCTCTAAACAGAACACTGACATCATACTGAAGAACTAACACAGGTTTTGCTATGTTTCAAAGCTCAAAGCAGCTGCTGGGACTAATTAACTCAGAATGGTTTACATCGGCCCATGCCGCTCATTAACATTTAATGGGCGAGGGACGTGGGCGCCATCTAGAGGAGAAGAATGGAAGTAGAAAAGAAGATTTCCTTTTCTATAATATGTTAATGTAAACCGCTTTGACGCAGGGCGACTGTTATGGCGTCAGCTTACTGAAAAGACACAATTTGGTCAAACGTTTCATATTCTTTTATATACCCGAGTTCTATAGATCTATCCTGTCATATAGTCATTTTGACAGCATACTTCACTTGTAAGTATAGAAATCACTGGCAGGGTAATTTTACATTTATACATGTAGGCCTACGTTCGGCCCAAATATATATCATATATATATATATATATATATATATATATATATATATATATATATATATATATATTTATATATATGGAAACATTTATGGACACACATTTGCTGTTACTCAGTTGAAATGAAGAGGGAGAGAGAAAAAGCATGAAGTTCTACATCCTCTGACTTATCTCATGTTATTGTGAGTCAGAGTTTTGGCGCAACTTCAAAGACACCGAAAATATTTTTTATAATATGTGATACTAACGATCTCATTAACTCAGGAGCGCAGGATATGCTGAATATGAAGAGCACTTATATTGATTGGTTCTGTAATCACTTATACTTACATCATGAGCATTTCCCCGCAGAAAAATCCTGAACAATACCAAATATAAAGTGACTGTAACTATAAAGACATTTATGCGGTTAGTTTAACAAAGGAGCTCATGTGTTTGTGATTCTGTATTATATTTTTCTTCCATGGCTTGTATTTTTGAGTTAATTCATGCTAGGAATGCTTCTGGTATTTTATGATATTGTTACGTAATTACTCACCAAAGCTTAGTAGATTTGCATAATTAATTAAGAATAAACGTCTTGGGATCTTGTCTTGTATGTTTAACTGGCTTATTTTCTGTCATTAACATGAGTCACTACTATACACTAGAGAACCTTCATAGTTTATGTATAAACTGTTTATTAAAACAGTTTAAATTAAGCAGTATTCGCTAATTCATCAATGTAATAATGAAGAATTTTTAAATATTTAGGAGATACCAAGTAAAAAAGACCGAAACATTGTTAATCCTCTCAGATTTAAATTAAAACTAGGACGATTTACATAGTCGATGCACAAGATAGGAAAATTATTGTGGCTGTTCAAAACAATCGGAGTTCACTTTGCATTAACACGTAAAGGTTGAGCTTCCTGTTAAAACATGGCACCTTTGATGCAGTCGACCAGATGAAAACATTAATTTCCGCAAAATAAAACATTGCCTGCATGCAGTGCGGTGTGGAATGGCGCACGCTTGTTATTATTTAACACGTTCTGGCAATCAGATACCTTGGAGACTATGAAGGCACTGCGCACGGTAAACAATTTGTGTATGGGGCACGGGAGCTGGGCGCAGAACGGAGATGACGGGTATCGATGTATGTTTTCAACTGGCTGGGGTTGCCATTTATTTCAAATTATTCCATTTGGGATCTTCGCCTGGGCGCTGCATCTGCATTACGCTATCCTTAGGTTCCTGCGTGGTGTCATTTGCAATCAAATAGGGCTACTTTACAATAGGGATCGATACCGTCGAGTGGAGTAAAGTGCTGAGGCAGTAGTCCCTGCCAGCGAGACCTCACTGGAACCTGGGGCATTGAACGATTCCCAGAATGAATGTGCAAATAAACGGTTCATGGCATTTCACATAAAAGTCCTATATTAAAACCAGCAAACACAAGTTGCACCTGCTAGAATCATTTTATGAACTCGGCAGCTGCTCGTCTTTAATGGTGAACTGCTCATTTTAAACCAATCTGTAAAAGACTTAAGTGTTTTCTTCCGAATATAAGTACTGCTTAGCAACCATTTTATCTTATTTGTCCAATCAGCTTTGCCTATCACCGTAGTGTTGGTTACCTTCTTATACAAGGATAAGGAAATACACATCTCGGATAGGGAGCTTGACGTTGGAAGTATTTAAATGTAAAAAAAAAAACACACACAAGTCAGGCATTCTTCCAAAATTATTTTTATAAACTATAAAACTAAGATTTTTAGTTTTATGTACATAGGAGATCAATTCCTGGTTCCATTAGCGTATTTTTGGACATAGCTTAATTCTTGCCAGGTAATTCAGACAGCAGTTCTCAGTACCTCCGGTCTGAGACCCTGAGCTGGCGTAATTATGCATTGGGCCGTAGCTTGGCAACCCGTGGCATCCTTATTAAGAGTGGATCGGCAGCACGGGTTGTCTTCCCCCTAAGGTTGATGCTGGTACATTGAAATAAGTACCTCCCGTTGTCTAGCGGAAGCCTCTGCAGTCACCCTCCGCTCGGCGGAGTGTCCCGAGGCGACATGTCTTGCAGGGATATGTGTTTTCACCATGCATTGTTTCCAGGCCCTCTCTGACATTTTCATTGGCGGCTGAGAGCAAATTACTGTCGTAGCTTGTTTAATCAGACTGAGGCATATATTAATCGGACCAGACGCCCCAGGATTAGCCTGTAATGGCAACCAGCGCACGGGGAACCTACGACCAAGCATTTGTTATGTGTGACTGAGCTGATCCCATCTTATGATTTGTATCCCACATAACTGATCAGTTCTTACGTCATACACATTATGTCAGGGCGTAATTAAAATAATAGTCTAATAATTACACATTATGAAAATACACAGAAAACCAAAAATGAATTAGTTTTGGCTCTTCAAATACAAATCCTTGATGTCCAATTCGCAAAAACAAAGGGAGACATTTTTGGTGCTATCGAGCACGTCATTCCTGTGACGCCAAACAAAAAAAAAATTCAGGGTTGGTAGAATATGTCATACATAGAAAACGCCCAATGCTTCTGTTCCTGGTATAAGAAGATAAAAAAATCATTAATTTGTTCAGAAGCACGCGACAAATAGAACTCTCAAATATACTCAGCATATCAAGTAATCCTGTCACGAATGTCCCCAAACTCGACTCGGCTCTATTCAGCTCTACGTGTTTAATCCCCACGTCGTGACTAAACAGGGTCGCCGCCACCTGCGTCATGGGCTCGCCGTATTTTATACTCCATCTTTGATGTCATAACCAGCGGGGGCGGTTCTATATTGGTATATCTGTAACGTGGAGTTATGAAATAAAAAAATTCGTTTTAGTCCAAGTTACGTGAGGAAACATTTTGTCTTAAATTTAATTTCTTTTCTTATTGGATCTCGATTAAATATAAAGTAACACATTTCTGACCGTCTTCTTATATCTGAATTTGAGTAACACGTACATAGATGATCATGAAACAAATTTCTTTTGTATTCTTGCGTTTAAAATTTATATCAAATATAAAAACTTATTCATGTATCAAAAGGTAAGTATGAGATTCTATGAATACTGTGTATTCTTTATAAATGTTTTAAAACTATATCCATTTGATTGTTTAAATGTTTATCCTAAAAATCAAGACTATATAAGTTCACCTTAAAGTTTATAAGAATGTAAATAATTTAAAAGAAAGAGCTCCGGTTGCGATGTCTGCTAATTAAATATACAGTATCTGCAAATAAGCCTTATGTGTGTTTCATAATGCTTTAATCATTCACGTTTGAAGTTAAAGTATTAATAAGAAAAGAAACATTAAATGGTAATCACTGTCATATATTTGATACAAGGTCAAAAAGAAATCATCTTTCCATATTTTAATTTAAAAAGAATGGAATGTTATAGCTGACGTTATTCGATACTTAATAATTAATTAAGTGTCATGGGGATATGTAATCATCTCTCTAGATTAACCAGGGAAGAATGTAACTAATCTTCTCCTGACATTAGGCATGACATGCATCTAAATCACAAAAGAAGCTCATCTGGACTAAATAATGGGATGGGGAGTAGGATAGCAGAAATTATGCACAGGCTGACAGCATGTCACGCTGGTGCAGGTTCCATGCCTGTGCTGTCCAGCATTTGGAGAACAGGGACTGGTTTCTCAGTCTCTTCAGTTCCTGGGAAGTGAAACGAACCCCTGCGCTGTCAGTCAAGAAAACAAATCACCGCTAGCCTAGTCTGGTTTGGTCGTCGTCCATAAAGGCTGTAGTCGTATTACGTCCAAACGCAGACTGGGTTTCGTTGGTCGGGGGATGAGTGCTTTTGTATTCTGTGCACACTCTCCCGTTGATTCTATTACCACCAGTCTGGCGCGCTCACCAACAACTAATGCAATTTACCGCCCACAGCCAACGACTATGTTAGAGAAATCGAAGTGTGAATCCCTGACCGGCTCAAATATACATGTTGTTATTAGGGTAATTCCCCGCTGTGAGGTACAATGGCGCACACCGGAACATTCCGTGGTGTTTAGGGATTCATCGGTGGCGTTCGGGCTTTTATATCTTATTTGGAGTTCTACGATTCGGTGATCAGCGGCGTCCGGGCCTCCAAAGCCACCAGTGCGCATGAGTGACCTATTTAACTTGCTTCACCGCGGTTGCCAATGTCAATTCTTGATGATGCTTGTGGCGTATTTCACTTACAGCTCCACATAGGTCATGACCCCTTTCCGAGTAAGACCACAGTACTGAATATTTAATTCGACTGCCTATGAAGTTTGCTCTTTAACCATTCAAATGAACACTAGATTTGAATTCTCTTGATGAAGTAAGACCTTAGGTGTCATTTATTGTACAAAATCTTGCGCTGACCAGCTCGTCTGCGAATCAAAGGTAACAAAAAAATTGTTTATCTGGCATGCCATGAGGGACAGCGAAAGTACTGGGAATTCATAAGGATTAATTACCCGTAGACTAATTTACTGGTGTCTGTCTCGGGAAATTCTACCGGAAGTATTGCAATCGTCTGCTCTGAGGATATTTATTCTGTTACCACCAATCACATACATTCCAACAAAAGATTCGCCCCTCCACCATGTAACCAAGTTAAGGCAGAGACGACTGGCGTGCTAATGTAACAAATCCCCGGCGGAACTTCGTGTGAATGATAAATTAAACTTCTAAGTGATCAGAATATATTTCTAAAAGACTCTTTCAAGAGTGTCACGTGTTATGATTAATAAGCGATGATAGCACACACCGGCCCGAGCAGGGGAATATGACGCAAACAATAACATTAACAAACTTTGGATCGGGAAAGAAATATCCAGCATTTTTTCGAATATTAAAAAGTGTATATACCGTTAAAAGATATATGCTTCCAAAATATTAATATTGCGTTCTTTTTGTCTATCTTGACGGAAACAGAGTTTAATCAAAAGAAATTCCTGACATCAAAATAGTAGAATTATTCACCAGTAGTTTATCGCATTTTCTTATTGCCAAAAGGATAACAGGACAATCAGTATTATCCCGACATCTTTGTCTTATTTAAACGAAACTCCAATCACAATATATAGAGCGACTTTTAAACTTCCTATAATTTTACGGCACAAAGCAGACGGGTTCCAGCGATTCACTCCAAGATAGGTCACAATTTAAACTAATTAACTTGTATATACTTATTTATTTGTATATTACTGAATTCTGAACTTTATTCTAAGTGTATTCCTTTTTCTATGAGCATCAGCTACAAATGGCTGATATTATCGGTTGATATGGCCCTTTGATGATTATAGCGGAGGGTACCAGTCTATGTATTTCTATATTTATGCGATGCAAACGAGGCCAGAGGTCTCGTTTACATATTTTGAAAATTTTAAAGCTATTTCTTTGAATTCAAAACTTTTTGAGCTTTGATACATATTTTATAATATCTAGAAATGAATAATTTTCAGCTTAAATCCTATTATTTTCTCGTTTTCAGAACAGACAGAGTCTTAGACACGACACAAACAAAAGGTTAGTTATACATGTCTATAAATATATGCCTTCATACAGTTTTATCATATTATAATATACATCTACGTGTTTGTTAAAAGCAATTATTTTAGAAGGAAGATACACTTTTTAATGCCAATATTCAGACGTAATAAACACGACATTATTACTACCTTACCACGTAACAGAAACTGAATAATGAAAACTAAGTTAACAGGTGTGCAAAAATAAAACACCTTTTGAATTCAGGGCCTTTGGTTCATACGTCTAAATTAAATGAGAAATTTCCTTGTATACTTATATGCTTCATATTTTGTGTTTATAACCATGTTTTCTGTTTATTTGATGAGCTACATACAATAACTTTATCGCACATGGATTTATCATGCATTGGTCTAGGAGAACCTTTTTGGATATATATAGTAAACCCTCGAATAACGCACACTCGGTTTAGCGACCAACTCAAAATAACAACCACTTTTACATGGTCAACATTCTTTTTTGTTCTTTATATCAGACCACGCTCAGATGTCCACCTCGTAAATGCGACTTCTTTATCAAGGTCCCATTGGTGGTCGTAATTTCGAGGTTTCTTTGTATAACATTCTTCAAGACGGTATTCTGCTCGAAAAACGTTTGCTCAAAAGAATATACGATTCCTCAAAACTAAAAGAGTTAGGTATGTCTTTAACAGTGAAGCATCAACACTGATTTAATTAATATTACGCTGGAAAATGGCCACACACTCTCGACTGGATTTTTTGAGATGATTATGGTTTCCCCAATGTTTCATGTAATGACCAGCAAACTGATTCTGGACATATAATTGGGAAGGACGGCCCCTGCATCTGTATGATAGGTTCAAATGCAGGAGAAAGTCGGCCTGATGAACTCTCGGCTAGAAGCATAACCCACATGCTAAATGGAACTTTGTACCCGTCCACCTAGATAAATCTTTTAAAAGTATCAACGAAACTCATCGTCCATATTTTTTATCTGTAAGTAAGTTCTAAAGTGCACTCCTTGGCATATGATTGTAGAGTCTGGCCTGGATATCTAGATTCCAATTAAATTTCGGGAAACATGATTTAACTCTTTAGGTTCTAAAACTGGCTGTTAAAATAATATATAAATTTCATCTGTAGATAGAAGAATATGATGCTGAATGTAATGTGAAAGTTTTTCTACGTCATAGCGAAGTGTAGGAGAAGAGAAAACCTGCAGCAGAAATGGAATTAACAGTTGAAAGAGTCTACGAGAACCTACGTATTACAAGATTATCTTGTTATTTTATCTTCTGATGGTGTTGTATGGACTAAAGGAGGAGTTTGGAGACTATTCTTGGCTGTTTGCTTTGGGAAGCTGGATTTGACATGGGAATACTCTCTGAGTGTTCACTGTGTAGGCCTTGGTGTCTAACAACTATTAAGGCACGCGGTGAATGCCAAGGGGGACCCGATAATGCGGCAACTAGCAGGTGAAAGCTGCAAATTATGGGGCGTAGGTAGCCAGGTCCATGGATACCCGCCGCATAAAAAAGCTTCAAGACAACTCGAGAACGTAAATGCTGTACCGGACACAAAGTCACATAAAATCAAATATTGTGTGTGTGACAAGGAAATAAAATGCATTCGGGGGCCGAAAATGTTAATGTATTCGAATGAACAATAAATATCGTTAAAACTCCTTATACCTAACATACTTATACCGTCACTAGGCCAGACTGTTGTTCCTAAAGTTTGGACAATCACCAGGTAACGCGTATGATGCATCATTCTCCGTACAGAAAATGTAAAGTGATAAACAACACAGATCTTGACCCTGAGGTCGAGATCTTAAGATGGAGACCTGTCTGATTCGATTGTTTAAGGGACATAATGATGTTAAAGTGATATGTTTTGCTAACATATGATAATTATATGTTAATTTTTTTGTATCTGACATTTTTTTGTCGGGATTAAATTGGTTTTGTCCACTGGAATGTCTCTAGTTTTCAAACACCTTTTTACAAGGTCTCTCTTACAGCGGAGAGCAACAAGGCGTAGGGAGAGAGAAGAAGAGCTAGGGCTGATAAAATCCTCAGCGAAAAACACAAACATAACACTCTTACTATTCAATGTACGATGGCACTTTATATCATCATCAGCACACTCGCGCGCTCACACACACACATTCACGTTCAAAACCTATGTATCTTGGGGCTCCGTCGAGTGGTAACCTCCTTCTGTGAGCGATAATCGGTGAAACACGCATCCTTTACCACGAACACATAAATACAAGGGCTTCCGATAAAGCGATATCCGGATAGGCTTTTCTGAGAATACACACAGACTAAAGGAGGTCAATTGTATAGGGCGTCGGAGGTTAATCATAGGTTTAAATCCCATGCAGGTGGTTGAACTTTGAGAAAATCACTTATTTGCACATGTTTAGACAAAAAATTGTGATGATTTGTGGCCTATACTTTAATTAGTATCTCGACCAAGTCACATAAACTTCATCATCAGACTACAGTTCGAAATTACTTCACTTTTAGCAAATGGTACATTCGTGCGTGAGTGAATGTACATTGGTGAATATTCCATGGTTACTTTTACTGAATCGAAATCATGTGCCGGATCTACACCAAAATTCGATCGGTTCTTCATTGCCCCATTTCCGAAATGCCTTGAAATCAAATGAGATTCTGTTCTATTAATGATTGCGTGAATTATGTTGTGAACACACAACCACAGGGATGAACGCATACCAACCAGACACTTGACGTATAATGCATTATTGGTTTGAAAGAAACGTTAATGTGTTTTTAACATATTTCAATAATCTGCCATCAGCTTGGAATTTCTATGGTTAGGAATTCATCAGTAATGGATATCTTTCAATCCATACATGAACTTAAGTTATCCAGGAAATAAACTTCTTCCATACAGGAGTATGACATTTTACGATCAAACGGCCACGAGGTTCTTAAAATATAACCGTTATGATAAAAGATTCAAATAATATAAGTTAATATATAGTCTTGATATGTTATTGATTTTTATATATTATACATTTCTATATAAGTCATATGTATTAGGAAACAGAGACATGGTGAAAGAGAAATGTTGATCGGTGACACGCATAATATACAACAAGTATGAATGAAGAAAAGAGAAGAAAGAAAAAAAAAAAAGGATGTGTATCGTATATTTATCTTTCTAGATGAACGATTTTTGAATTTAATTGTAAAGAGAAATACATTATTTTCACCTGTCCAGAAACTGCTTTCTTCAGATGGTCAATGCTAAGTGTAGGATCGCAGGAATAAAGGACTATACACCCAGGAAGCGTATCACGAAGATTTAAACATTGTACAGGAGGAAGCATCCGTTCATATATGCAGACTAAGGGGTCATGTCTGAATTATAATTGAAATGGAATTGAAGAGAAAATCATAAAAATTCTAATAAAAAAATGAATTAGAATTGAATCGAATTGGAAATACAATAATGAATCAGTACCCAATTAACTGTACATACGTATAACGGTCAGGTGACCGGAAATCTAGGTTGTCAAAGTAACAAAACAGGAACTGATTTAAATATATGTTTCATGTAACATTTGATCAAAATTATTTGACACGAAAAAAAAAATATTTTCACTAGTAAATCTTGTTTTCATTATTTGCTCCCTGGAAAAGGGATAAAGGTGTGGGTCACCAAGTGAGACAAATGTGGTTTCTCAAACAGGCCCCAGTTCAGTTTTCAACTCATAAATACCAAATTACCCAGAGATGTCGAATGCTTCATTAGATAAAGTGAACTGATTCAGTGATTATGTTTTACTCGTTACAGGCTGGTTTTCTGTGTTCACATTTCAGATCAGCCGTTCATTTTCTGACCAACGTCAAACATGGATGTCACTAAATGTGTATAAAAATGATTAGCAACTGAAATGCTGCTTATATTAGTCTGTCTGTACAATCAAGGATAAAATGTATAGTGATAAAGTGATTGCGACTCTTCAAATTAGCCGATTAAATTTGTTTCGAATAACAATGATTTTATTTGAAATAGCTTTGGAATTTCCCACATATTGAATCGAATTGAATATTTTTTGTAACTCATAAATGGAACCAAAGTCCATAATTGTAATTATTAATATACTTCATTTGCAATATTTAAATGATATTCTCTGAATAAATAATGCCGAGAATCAAGTATATAGCTTGAAAACTGCATTCTAACAAATACAAAACAAAAGCCTCCATTCTAACAAAAACCTCTTCAATTCACTTATTCGGCCCATATTTCGAAGTTCATTCGTGCATAAGTGACTGTGCCTTTTTTGTATATTGCTTGATGACGTTCCTTGATGTAGATCATGTGCCGGATCCTAACCAAAATCCAATCGAAATTTACTAGCCCATTCCCGGAAATGCCCTGAAAATTCATGATGGCGTGAGTCATGTTGTAAAAAAAATACACAAACACACACGCATAGACATAAACCCACACAGACATACACACACACAACGAGAATGAACGCATATACCCTGCTGGCGGAGGCAGTAACAACAAGCCATTCAGATCAGATCATGTATACAAACGAAAGCGAACAATAAGAGGTCTGGAACATTTAAGAACATACTTTTTTATGTATCAGACGCCAAGAATACTTCTGCTGCTAAAAAGATATATTCAGTTTTTTGAGAATATTTTTATCATGGTGAAAGAGGAAATGTCATTAAAATATATTATACATTTAATGATATTATTTAACATCTGCTTTTCGAAGCGAAATAAAACTGGAGGAACCAAACTATCTGACATATGACATATCTTTTACCAATACTGGAGTATAACATAGTAACCTCCATATTGGTTTAAATGTGATAGTGTACTGTGAATAATCAATAAGGTAAAATTCAGATTTCAGAGAAAGTTGAGGGCAGTTTTCCCGCACTGAAGGTCTGCACTCTTCTAGCAATGTTGGGAAATCAGCAAAAATGGGGGGCAAAATAAAAGAAAAATCGTCGGTGGTTTTACACCATCGGGATTCTATACGAACTAAATAACATGATATATTGTTATAGAATTAAACGCATCAACTCCGACATGCGACGTTTAATCTGTTTGGTTTTTGTGGCTGCCTGAAGCATGTGTACAATGTTCATACCCATACAGACAACAGAAAAAAAACCGCACATTATATCTATATAGAGATGTATGAATAACCATGCTGGTTCATAGTATATAGAAATGGAACATATACACACAGAAAATTCGGTTCACTGCCCAAACACATGCCAACCTCTCATTTCAACTTTACCCATGGATCTTTAACAATATCTTCCCACATTATTTCCGGTATTCCAGGTTTTGTTTTATTTTTACATCACCGTTGTAACTGATTGTCACGATTTCATCTTACTTCTGTGGTTGCAATTAGTCTTCGGAGACATTCAAGTAAAATGTGTAAATATTAAAAAAATGAAACTCCATCATTCAACATTGAAATCTATAACTATTAATTAGATGAGGAAAATGAAGACATAGATTGTTCGCCAGGAAAAAATAGGATAAAAATCATATTTAGACGCATAATAGATTAAAGGAACAGACAGTAGTGGGCAATATCATTCAATATTGCAGCAACATTTGATAAAAATAATATTGCGTTCGTGACATGGACAAACTATTACATATTTCTTACATCAACATGAATTTCCCCGTCGAATTTATTAATTAGGGCTAGTTAATCATAAACAGTATTTCATGTGTACAATTACTGAATAATAATAAGAAATTATTTTTAACAACTGATAATATATCTGGGATGAAATATTATATACTCTTTCATTGTAGTCTGACTTTCCAGCTAATCAAGGTCTTAAAACCTTATGGAATAAATATATACAAAAAATACAAATACGACCATCTATACAGCACTGAAGATTGTGAACATAAAAATATTTCCTACAATTCACTGCGGATGAATGGTATTTCGGATAAGCGAACGCTTCTTATGGTTCAAATTTATCAGCAATATTTTAATAATCACATGTAATATGAAGTGGGCAATAGGTATTCCATTGATACAACATATGCATTTCTATATTTTACTAAATGATGATTTCAATATGCAACTTTTCGGACCATTACTTCTTTAATATTAACCCTTTGAGACTAAGACTTTGTAGCAAAAAAAGACTTTTGTGACCTGTTTCTAATTACCTTAGAATTGAAATAAAATACGATAGAGCCATATTTTTTTTATTTAACCTACTTTTATTAATTGTTTAACCATAATTTTGTGTTTTTGTTCAAAATTTCCATTACCATGGCAACAAAACCAAATATTCTTTCTGAATCGCCAAGTCATGAACTTGACATGAAGCAATTACATCTAAAAATGTCATATATTATTTATTTTGGAAGCCATTAAAAAATATTTCCAGCACCTACAAGTTCGAATCTCGTATAATATAATGGTCGAAATCCAGTCTGTTAAGTCACCTTTTCAACATTTGACACCATTTCGATTAAGCAACACATCAAGTTGCAAGTCATGAATATTCATGAATATCTATGTATCTTCACTGCAGTGGCGATCGAGTCCCAAAGGGGTTAAAAGACATTTCCTTCATGACATTAGAAAACGTTTCCAAGAATACAGTTTCACGTTGACTTTGCTTTGGGCTGACATGTCAGAACTTTAATTTCAATAAGGAATGAAAAAATGTTTAGAGCAAGTACATTATATTACCCATGGACATCCGGATTAAATTAACCATACGATAAACAGGCCAGAAGAAATAAGAAAGAAAAATACATATGAATCAGCATTAAAAGAAAATGAATCACTAAAAACCAGTAAATCGATAAATTTATTAGACGAAAGCGACAGCGTTTTTTTTTTTTTTTTTGTTCTGCTGGTATGAAGCAGAAAATAATTTTAATGGTTCCAACACCGTCATACAACTGTGGTTAATTTTTTTTTAAATGATTGCCTTTATGTCCTCTTTAATATTCCAGATTTCCCAACAATAAGAAGAATGAAAATCGTGACTTCACCCGAGGTTGAATTAAAAATAAATCTCCACTTCATGAAATGTAAGAATAATAATATAAAATGCAATTTCTTTCTTTGGTATCTAGGTCGCCTCATTGTTTCACCAACGCAGTGTCTAATAATAATTCTTGTTGGAATGTAAATAACACCTCATTCTGTAATAGACGATGATGAGCGAATCGGCTTTTTCACAGTTTAAATATGGCTAGGGGCGGATAAAAGATTTAACAAAACAAGGGGGTGGCAGGGGTGAAGCACCATGGCCTAAGAAATAACCTCTCAAATTGTAGAAACTTTATTTTGAAAAATAACCAGAAATAGTGTAATCTGGGGAAGATTTTCGGTATTAACCTCGTACCGGTATTGTTCTAGATTTTATGGTGCCCAATCGTAAATCAACCATTAAAGCTTGGGACTTGTTAAGCCTAGTTTGCGTGGACAGACTCGGAGAATGAACATGAATTCTGAATTGTATACATCTTGCGTTTCAAAGTCAGATTTGCTTGCACAGAGGTAGAGGCGATCACAAAAAGGTCGATTGTAAACTTCGCAATATTACAAGGCAAATTGAAATGAAAGTTATGAGGAGTATTAAAGGATCCATACTTGCTTCTGAATTACAGCTAGATCCTGGAATTCACAATGCGCCGAATCAGACTCACAAGAGTACGACTCTGCTGGTTAGGGTTTGTGGGCGTCAAAATCTGCCACCCACAATGCACCGGGGCTCTTAAATACACCAGCGATGTAGGTATAATGTAGTAAAGAGGTAATGTAGTCCGTTCAAGAATTTTTCAAGGGTAAATAACTTACAAATGGGTGTTACTTTGGTAAGGACTTCACGGAACAAGTAATAATTTGTAAGCATACGCCTGTGAAATGTAAAAAAAAAGTTTTTTTCTTGAAATGTAACGAATTTCAATTTTAAAGTTTGACAGTTGGGACAAGAAGTTCCCGCCTACCCACACTGCCTATCTGGAAAAGGTTTGTTTTAACCAACTCTGGCGGAAGGGTACCTGGAATTATGAGGCAGGTGAACACACACCTGCGTCATTGGTTTTGACATTATTGAGTATATACATGTACTATGCGATAATTATTATAAAACTGCAACAAACGATCAAGTTTTCAGGTATAGTCTTGAAATTGTGTTCAATTGGCAAGCGGTCACTGGAAGCCTCTCACAACCCGACGCCCTGGTTTGAGCGATAATTGGGAATCTGCTATCGAGTGTGAAACCTTGGAAATTAGGTAAGGGTCAAAAGTAAATACTGTCAACGATGACTAATGTGTGATGACCTTCAGTCGTTGGAGGGTTATCAAAGTTGGGAAAACTATATATATATATATGGACTGTGTGACACATTTCACATTTACATGTATTAAAATTAGTTGTAAGGTTTTTAAAATAAGGTATTATGTTTTCAGTATTAATTCTGTACCAGGTTTAGGTATATAATATTTCATACTAAACTAAGAAATATGACAACAGTCTGTTATTCTTATTATTAATATAATTCATTTCGAATATATAAATTTCATTTACTGAATATAGGTGGGGGTGGTGGGTTATTACATTGATCATCCCCCTTGCTAAAAAGTGGGGGATATATATCCCTCATCCCACTATATTGAAGCCTCTGCTTGTCAGGTGCTATTTTATGTAACCTTGTAACCTTTGAAATCAATTATACAAGGGAACAGTGAATAATATACAACAACGTACCGACCAATAGACATTTTGCCACATAACTTTGGACCAGCTGCCTTAAATATTTTTATCACAGGGCCAATTACGTTCCTAACCATTGCGATACAAACATATATATAAAATTATAAGGTGCGTCAAATATATATATATATATATATATATATATATATATATATATATATATACACACTCACCAATACAATTTTCGTGTTTTGCCTGTATTTAAGGGGTTATTTCTTTGTTTCTAACTTTGACAAGAGAGGGATATTCTGACATGCCTCTTAATATCGCCCATGATTAATAGTTCATACGACACATTTATGAAATCTATTATCCTAGTTTTCTTTAAATAAGTAGTATACATCATTTTAATTTAGGATATACAATTATATATGGCGCAATAATAGGTTCCTTTAACTTATACGTTAAATGATTTCTGGGCAGCACGTCATACCGGGAAATGCACTGCAATGGCCATAAGATCTGTTGAATCGATTTCGTGGTTTACAGATGGTAATCTTAACATTTGGCTACGAGTTATGAATTAATGTGAACTCACTATACAATACGGTTCCAAGTCATTTCGTGTGCCGGGAACAAGTTGGTTGTCGTCCAGTAACCCCTTACCCGTGTAAGATTTGCTTGTAGTCATGCGGTCAGGAATTCATCAAACACAAGGGGTTTTTACTAAACTGCTTTATATATAAGCAAATTATATATAGAATTTGTGTAACGACTGGTCTGGTTTATTTTAAGTGACCTGTAGGCCATGAGGCGTTGTGGACTCTTAAAGGGGTCCAATCACCGATCTGACCTTTATAAACTAAAGGTATTCCCTTGGGGCTTTTTTAAAAAATGGGCAAGAAAACAGGCTGCTTGTTTGTTTATATCAACGTATTTATTATATGTAGGGGCCCACCAAAATCATCCAAACAAATTTAACAGGGCATCTGGCAGCAAGTCAGATAAGACAGAGCTTTGCAAATAGCATTTTGCAACAAGTGACCTTTCTACCTTTACATATATGGAACCTACCACTTTAGGTTAAATGTTTTTCCTGTTTGTCAACATTGCTGTGATTACATACATGTTGTTTATTAACAAGTTCATACATCCTTCACGAAGGCCTCATAAGAACTTTTTGCAAGCAAAATTACCCTTAGATCATTAATATATACACAGAGGAAGTAAACCCAGAAATCACATAAATACTTTTTCAAAAGTTAGGTGAATGCGCACATTTAATGGCAAAATGGCGCTCATCAGTGTAGGTGATTTACTATAAGCATGTTCATGTAATACAGAAACAGACCTAAAATTAGATAAATAATATGCTTTATTTCAATTTGAGCTTTAATATTTGTGTTTGATATTTGACTTCTTCGTATCTTATCGGTTTTGAAACACCGAAAGAGGGATTTATCTGTATCATTTATTTTTACATTTTTTGAAGGCTTCTGCTCGATAGGCGCCATATGATGTAAATCATATAAACTAATCATTTATGCTTTTAGAAACTTTATGTCGGAGTGCTATGTCTTGTTAAAATTTAAGAATAAATGTTCATATGACTCATTATTACCCATAGTACTGGTCCTACATACAACATATCATCAAGTCAGCCGTTTTTGCAAACACTGAATTCAATCGACTATAAAATGTTTCTTTTGGTACTGGCGTGGGCTTATTTCCGGCTCATTATCGGTGAGCCTCAACGACTCCACGCAGGATTCTTCTTATAATTAATAGCCCGAGTGAATCAGATTCGACGCTGCATGGTAAATATCTGGAATTACATTCAATAGCAAATTATAATGGTCATATATGCGTGCGATACATTGTATACACTAATACATTAAGTGAGAAGGTTGTTTTTTGGTTTTAGGGTCAATAATATTGATGCCCCTTAATCTTACATATGTAAATATAGTTCACATGACGTAAAATCCACATTCACCCACCTATAAATAAACGACGCTATTATGGTTGAAATGTCTCGAGATGGATGACTTTACGGCCGAGGGCCTCCAAGATGAATGTACCTGCAATTGGTGAATACAATAGACTTTGTCTGCATACACGGGAACGCGGCTAGTTACTCAGTTGATTTAACCAATGAATGCCAGCTAGCGTTTTGCAAAGGACATTTAATTTTTGAAAAAGAAATTTTTATTCTTATGTACTGAAAGCAATCTGAAATGTTTCAAAATTTATAAAATTCAGATGAGAAGAAAAGAAAACAAGCTTTATTTATTGAAAAAGCTCGCTACTACTTAAGTTGGTTACATTTACTCCGAATTCTCCTAATATTTGCAAAGTTCATTACATTTTTCATATCCAAATGTATACAATTTGTGATAGAAAATACAACGATAGTTCCATGAAAACTAATCCATATTCCAATCTTTTCTAATTTATCCGAAAGAAACAAAATTGAAACAGTTACTGGACAAAAAAACTAAAACATATTTAGTATTTTTAAAGAACAATTTGTTAATTTCCACCTGTTTTTGGCATTAATGATAGCGGGAAGGAAGGCGTGAGAGATAAGTGCGCATATTTATATCCAAATTTTCAAAGATTTTTAAATATATTTCGGAAATATATAGTAAAGAATATATAAAAAATCCAGAAAAAAATTCTAGATGCACTTTTTGATGTTTAAAAAATCCAGAAAAAAATTCTAGATGCACTTTTTGATGTTAAATGAAACAAGCAACTTAGAGCAAAATCTCAATCCTCCAATCTACGTTGTCTGATTAAATCACTAAAATGACAAAATTAAATACTAGAAATTTGCTCTCGGAGAGAGCAGACCTCTGTCAAGGCAGCTCGTTACCCCAATATGGGATTGTCAGAAATGCAGTAATTTTCTTCAAAAAGTTCCTTGATCCAGATGATGATCCGGATCACCCCAAAAATAAATCAAACCAACAAACAGGCAAAACATATAGAAAGATAAAGGATGTCAAAAGGATAAAAAAACATACTACGGTCACTGGAAGCCTCCCCCCGGCCTGAAACTGAGCGATAATAAGGGACCTTCTATGGAGGTTACTTCTCTTGTAAATGAGGTTAAGGTCAAAAATAAATATCAGGTGTGTGACCTTGGACTAGTATTATACCCACGTTTAAAAAACCTAATTTCGGCCACCCATAAAAAACGGTTCTACCCAGTATGGATATGAAATGTAACTCATCAACCATTATAACCCTCCACGACCTGCGGAGGGAGGCTTAATAAACAGACAGACAAACAATAAAATGCCAAGAAGAATCAGAGGAAAAACAAATTCAAATAACAACAAACGGACTTGAGCACAATTTTAATTAATTTTATATTAAACTTCCACCAATATTCAGAGGAAGAATTTACATAAAACACATATCATTAACCACACGTGAAAGAATTCAAATCAGACGGTACAAGATGCTCAGATGATTCTAGACTTTTATTGACATATTAAATTTCATAACTAATGACAGATATGAGTTGACCGTACATAATGTGAGCTTTTTCGCAGTTTCTGCATTTGTGTAATTCTGGCGAAAAATCGCGAAAATAAAGATCTCTGATACCAGGCCTTGCTATTAAGATGGTTTTTTTTCAGGTGTTTAAGACTGATGTTTATTTCAAACAAATATTTTTAGGTCCAGCACGTTCATACCTGTAGAGAGGAGAGATACCGATCGATAAACCAGTGCTACTATTTCATCTCAGATGCGGAAAACCTTATTTTATACACTTTAATCACAAAAGAGCCTGTGTATTTATTACAAACTAGCCATAAAATCTTACAGAATCATGGACCTGGTGGCTGGAAATTTCATCAGCTTCATATTACACCGTTTCTTTTAAAAAGTGTACGTTTTAGGCTGTTTCATGTTTCATGCGTTATGAGGAAAACAAAACAGCATAGCCTTTTGGTTATTACATTAATGTCTGAAATACGTTTTTGACTACGTTATCTGATATAAATCGTATTTTGGCCAACACTGTTACAGTCAATATTTTACATGTCTCCAGTCAGTTATGTTATGTTGTACAATTACTAGTACGGTCACTTGGCTAATATCGTTCAATGTGCATTGTACAAATGTTCAACGACAATAAAAATGCCAACAAAATGCATGAATTTAAGAAATCTGATAATCTGATTCCATAGCGCATTAACTCATTGATTTCAGTGTGTCTAAATGTATTTAGATCACGGTAAATTTTCTTACGTATTTTAATGAAGAGGACTCGAAATGGTTCCAGGAAATAAAGACTTCCGCCCTATTATTTTATCTGCTTCGTAGTAATTAGCTGGTGTTAATACAGTCAGAGATTAATATAGTGCTGAGCGTATACCCGTAATCTGATATCTTTACAGGTTAATGACCCGGACCACACGTATATACGAAGGATGTATCTTACAATATCAATAAATACACCGCAACTTGATAAAGACATCATTGCCTCCGCCAGGAAGGTATGCGTTCGTGTGTGTGTGTGTGTGTGTGTGTGTGTGTGTGTTTGTCTGTCTGTCTGTGTGTGTCTGTGTGTCTGTGTGTGTGTCTGTCTGTGTCTCTCTCTCTCTCTCTCTCTCTCTCTCTCTCTCTCTCTCTCTCTCTCTCTCTCTGTGTGTGTGTGTGTGTGTCTGTCTGTCTGTGTGTGTGTGTGTCTGTGTGTGTGTGTCTGTGTGTCTGTGTGTGTGTGTGTTGGGTCACTACATAACTCACCAAATCATGAACAGGAATTTAGGAACTTTCAGCGCATTTCGGGAATGGGCGGATGAAGAATCGATAAGATTTTTGTGTGGATCCGGCACATCATCTGGATTCAGGAATGTCATCAAGTAATATTCACAAATGTAAAGTCACTTATGCACGAATGAACCTATAGGAATTTGGTCCGAATGGTAGAGGCTTGCATTCATTTTTCGAGTATAATCATACTTTTATCTTATAATATTATTATTATTATATTATAATTTTATTTTAATTATTTGATTGAAGCATAGAGATTAAAAGGTACCTAATTTATACATTCGATTGCTATTGTCTACTCCTTTTGAATCCTAAATCTATGTTTGACACCCATACTTTCTAACTTAATCTTCAACACCCTTCTGCGTTTTATATATATCTATATATATATATATATATATATATATATATATATGTTTATATATATATATATAAAATTGCGTTCATGAAACCCAGTAACTAATAAAGTTAGATAATCTTTTATATTATTGTAGAATGGGCAGTACCCTAATTTATACATTAAATGCATAAGATGTTTGGTATAAGACAAAGGAACATGACGATTGACATACTCGATACACAGAATTAATGCCAGGTCCAAACCACAGATTGATTCTTTTCTATAATTTACTATATATATATATAATTCTCTGATTAGCAGGGGGATAATTGCATTGACCATCCCGCTTGCTATAATGTAGGGGGGGGGGTATATACCCTTTCCCCCCTGTATTGACGCTCCTGCTGTCGTTTATTTACACCTATTATTTTAAAACCTAAATATTAAATAAAGCAATTTAAGGTCATAGTAAATATATTTAAGATTTCAAAACATATTTTAAGGGTAAGTGAATATGTCTAATACATGATGGTTTGGCAGATTGAGTATATAACTGAGCAATGTGTAGAGGTTCGTTATTATAGATTCTGAAAGGGACATAATCAGGAGTAATATTTTGCCTACTCTTCAACACTAATAGTTCAGTTTTGCTTTATACAAAAGTTTACCAGCAAAAACATCCTAGCACACAGGCTCAGTACCTCGCATACGGCGCTTAAGCACCTTGTTATGGCTCCGTGTGTTGATAAACACAGTCCATGTGTATTTGTTTACCAAAATAATCCCGCGGGACCGGAGGTCCGATTTTGAGCCACAACACGTGATGTTTCAGCCAGCGGGAACATGTATTTCATTTTTTGGCCAAGAAGTCAGAAAATCTTCAGAATGACACGTGTTGCCTGCGATGCATACGCTGTGTTTATGTTTACACCTGCATGTGATCGCGCCGGTGCACTTTTTTTAAAACTCGTTTACCGGAGTAAGCAAACGGTTTCAGGGCAATAGTTTGGCAGGTACCAATTACTTTTAAAGGGAAGAGGCTATTTTTTTGTGTTAGTTCAACATGCTTATAGGTGATTGGGCCCCTTTAAGTTTGTAGATTTTATTCTTTCACTAAAACAGTGCTTCCTTACTGGAAAAATTACATCAAATTAATATGAGGTCCAATTTTTAAATAAGAAAATTTTATTTATTAAAAAAAATATACTATATATCAAACATCCAAGGACACTGTTTGGATCAGATTCTGTAGATCATTTACATTTATCTTTTTAGTCTAATTGTAAAGCAGTATCATAAATAAGAAAACGTAATTTTAAACATTTAAGTTAAACACTTGGTTGTGCATTTTTATTTTTTATTTTTTGCCAAAAACAACTTATACATGTTTATTTTATTTTGGAAATTCATCATACTTAAGAAAAACAAATGTCAGCAAATTTAAAAGTGTTTAAAAGTTTCCTGATTGATAATAAAAAATAATGAATAAAGACAGGAAGAAGCCTATTTATTGAACTACATATACACAGCCCTTGGAGCCTATGTAGCAGCCCGTGTTACCTATGCCTACAGAACCAAAACAATATTATACATGCACACATCCTTGAGACTACACATAATTTAAAAATGCAAGATTGACAAATAAGTATAAAAAGAAAATATTACAGATTTTAATATATTCAAGCAAAACACTAAAGAAATGTCAATAAACAAATGTACTTTTTGACTGTTCTGTTCTTTTGGTCTGCATCGGGAGCTAAATGTAATTAAACCTTAAAGTAAAAAGCATGTGTAAACTAAAATAACAATCCTAATGGTAATCTCATGGTATGAATCTTTGAAAATTCTTTATATGAAGATATTTGTTGGACTCGGACTTGGACTCGGGTTCCAGATGACTTGGACTCGAAGAAGCTGGACATGGATGGACTCGAACCTCAAGGACTCGGCCTTGGACTTGTATTTGGACTCGGATGGGGTGGACTCGACTACATCAATGTTGCCAGCCAACAAGAAATAATAGGAGCAAGGCAACGTGCGGTTCACTGTGTCGCAAACAGATAACACCCAGGAAGCGGGACAGCAACTGGTCACACATGGTATTCAATGTATCACAAACGAAGCACCTCCGCCTTTTTTCACCATACAAGACTCTGGCCTAGTGCGATACAATAGCCACAGAACATTGCTGTTGCAGCTTTTGCGTGGGCCAAACTAGTTGCCATTGTTGAATTCAGTTCCTCCACAGAAATCAGTGATTTACGTCGGTGGAGAAAAAAGTGGATCGTGGCACAAATCAGATCCGAAGATCTTCTGTAAACAAGCATGAACGGACAACTCTCAACGGTGCCAACGGAAAATAACAAATTGACAAGCCTTGTGAACTTAACTTGACGCTATCAGGTCGCGTATTGCAGATATCCATACCTTCAATATCTAATCTATATTTCATTTTAGAGTTACTTGGGCGAGCCAGCTTTACAACCTCGAACAACTAACGTCACAGAATCTCCCTATAATAAATGAAATGGCCTAAGTCTGAGTCTCTTTTATTTCAGAGTGTGGTAATATACCCTTTCGAGGAACTAGGTCACCGTGTGTCTGGTTCGAATTAACATATTTGTCTCTTCAATGTCTTTCATGCAAACCTGAATGCAAGAATGGAGTGCATGGTTACTACCAAAACCATTTCCCGCTGACAGCTCCCAGAAGCGGATCCAAGGGGAGGGTCCAGGGGGTCCGGACCCCCCCCCCCCCTCCCCCCTTTTTCAAGCCGAATCAGCCTTTTTTTTTAAGGGTTTCAGACCATTTCTTGCGGGATGGATCCCCCACCCTTTTCCCTGACCCGGAGACCTTTTTAGGTTTGTCATTAGTCCTCCTGTGTTGGACCCCTCCTTTTTCTAAATCATGGATCCGCCCTTGGCTCCCCAGGTATTAACATTTACTACTAAATGCTAAATAATTCACCACTCTACGTATTATGTTGTTACTTTACATGTTTCCACTTGCCGTCCAGAATTTATTTTTAATGGAATAGTGTGAAAGACTTCATAAACAGAGCTTGTTTTGTTAATTGTGGAATGTACTTAAATTGTGTAAAAATTAAATTTCACTCTTCCAAAACCGTATTAGTTTTCCAGTCAGCAGTCAAATACAGAGATATTGTTTTGTGAAACGGGTAAGTGAGTGTGTGTGTGTGTGCGTGTGAGTGTGTGTGAGAGTGTGAGAGAGAGAGAGATAGAATGTGTGTGTGTGTGTAGTGGGGTTGGGTGAGAGAGGATATTCTGACATGTTGTATTTAAATATCTTAAATAATTTGACTTTTGTATTTTGGCAACTAGATCCTTGCTAGGTCTAGTTAAAACAACATGTCATTCGAAGGATCGAAATCCATGAGCAATCACAAAGATAAAGGACTTGAATAAAAGCAATGGAATATTAACACCATTGTAAAAGGTTTCACTCCTTTCATAGGGTTTCCGCTAATGAAACGACGTTATGCTGCAGTGTGTAACACCAGAGAACGCGTCTAACATAATTGTGTCCTTTATTTAGGTCCTTTATTCGACCTTTTTCCCTGGTCTGGTACTCTCAGCGTGGCATTTGGGAATAAATGATTGATATATCAAACATGACATCTAAATCAATAGACCCAACTATAATGTTAGCTCAGTGTCCATGAGAAACATAATGTAAAGCTGCGTTTGCCGGGCGCGCGGTATGTGGAATATATGAAATCACGCGGGGCATTTACTTTGCAGACGGTATGACACTGCGATATGGGACCCATGAAGTTGAAACCAGTTAGATCCGCTGCTTCCGTAGTCCTTGGGCTGGAGGGACCCACCTTGCCTCCCCCTCACCAATTAGCCAAACCTATTTTTTATTGCTACATGACTATACTTTGATTTGAAGGATGTTAACGTTGAATAGACTGGGACTCGGTAATGGTTCTGGGCTGTTTTTTGTACCATAACATCTGAAGATTTCGTCACCCATTTTAAGGGTAGGGAAAAATAAAAGGACCATAACTCGTCAACTGTTTAACCTAGAATAACAGATTACCCATCAAATTGTTGTATTTACCAAACCCATAAAGATGATATTTAAAAATACGTAAATATGGTCAGTATTGAGGTCAGCGGGAGTTAAAAGGTCATAAGATTTCTCCCCTGTTAGAAATGTAGAAGCTAAACTAACGAGTAATTAACCACTACTGAGTCCCAGTTTATTCAATGTTAAAATCCTTAAAATCAAAGTATAAACATAAATGATAATAAGAAAATTAGGTTTGGCTCATTTGGGACTATAAATGACACATATGCTAAGCACAGCCCACGTGCACTTTACCGCGGACGGGATGAGGTACCAATTCTCTACTGAGAATTCCATTTTACCGCGTGTCTCAAACCGCATTCCGCAAACCGCATACCGTATACTGCGTTAAAATATGATAAAATAAGCTGGAGCGAAAAAGACTCATTTTTTTCGCGTAAAGCATACCGCTTACCGCATATGCGATGAAATTACGGCATCTTCTGTTACCAAATGACTAATATGCAAATCTCAGCTATTGGTGGTGCCATCTATGTTGACGTACTTTTGTGCAGAGTTATATTTACTATTCCCCGTCGTTTCATCCACTGGATATAGGTTTAACAAAGGTGAGGTTATTTTTTTATTGACAACTGTTAGGCCAAAATGGTAGTGAGAAATCTACAGCCTATGCTTCAAGGTGCCATTTTAGCAGCGTCCAATAAATATTTGGATCTAGAACATTACCCGGATTCAAGGTCGTCATCAAGGAATATTCACAAATTTATGGTCACTTATGCGAATGGAACTGGAAAAATTGGCCGAATCAGTTTCATATGACATTTTAAGGTGGAACATGAATTATAAAAAAAATGAACCATATAAGGATCAGAATGGGGACCTCTAATTCATTTTGATGAATTAACATAACGCTATATGAGGAAAATCGTGGCAGTACCCTTTAAAAGTCATAATTTGACAATGGACACTCAAGGGATTATAGACCAGCCTTTTTTTCTTCCTGCATGGGCACTTCGATTACACTTAGTCTTACCATGACGTATTTTTTGTGATGTTCCGTTTTTTCTTTGTTTTAAAGACTGTTTCCATATCTATATTATAGCATATTCATCAAGTGTAAACCTGTTGATTGACAACCTGAATTTCTGTTTTATGTCTAACGACATAAAATGATTTCAAGATGTCATATCATTAAATATACTGTATTAAGATTTTGAAATAAGGCTGATTATCACTCTACCTAGAACAAACAGAGTTATATATATATAAATATGTATATATATGTATATATATATATATATATATATATATATACATATGTATATATACAGTGGAACCCCGCCTTACGACCACCGCACAATTACGACCACCTTTCTTGGTCCCAAATATCCGATCCATGTTACTTAGAGTTTGACAAATACGACCACCCCCAAAGTAGGAATACTTTGGTCAGTCCCCACAGTTGTCGTAATTGTAGGGTTTCACTATATTAATATATATATATATATATATATATATATATATATATATATGCCATTTAAATATCACCAAATGACTAATAACCCTAGTGAAGAAGTCTTTCTAAAATACTTGTCAATTTTTTTTTTCGATTGTACAAACATTAAGGTAACAATTCCATTCCCTGGTTCATAGAATTGAAAAATTCTGTCACGTACATGTGAAATGGCCTCTGTATTTTATATGCTAATGTAATACATAGAACCCCGGCCTCCTGATCCCAAGACTACAACAATGTTGCAATGTAAACATAGATTTTTATGGCAACCGCAGATCTCGGATCTCTGCAGTCTCAGACCACATAAAGTCGGACCACTCACTGCGACCTCATTCCCAAAATCCGCACAGGGTTCAGGTATATTGTGAAAAATGACAAAACCCTACTGACAGTCATGAAATTTTGTAGAGATTATTACCTGGTCCAGGATGCATTGGTGACAAACTTACAAGTCTCTGAGTTGATGTAAACGATTCTTTATTTTAACTATAAAGGAGAGGGTATGCCGAGCCCCTGTTTAGGGCTTGGCCCCCAGTTTGTAACTGACTCTACCCCCACAACTATCTTTAATCAAGATTCATAAAACCATTTGTAAACCAATCAGAGATTTCCCTGACATGTCACAACAGATGCAATTAAAGAAAGGTGTGCACAGGAGCTGAATGAAAGTGCAATTAGACTGAATAGAGTTGCCATGTAATCAAGGCTAAGCAATTACAGTCATTACGTAAATACCTGGCAACTCAGCTCTGACATTTGAATACACAAAGTCCCAATTAACTGAAACACCTGCAACTTAGATAATATATAATCATAATTAAATACAGAGAGTGAGAATTGTAGTAATAGACTGGCCCTTAGTACATTACAATTTGACCCAGCCACCGCCTCACTTTGATGATCAGTAAATGTAAACAACATACGACTCTTGATCGATCGGGGCTCACATCTTATATCAGCATGCAATAATGGTTATGTTGAAAAGACAATAACAAGTGTCGCTGCACTATAACCGTGCATTTTCATCTTCAACAATTCCGGAAACATCTGTATCACGTAAACTATCCAAGGAAGCACGTGCACACGTTACTGTTTATATTTACAATACTGTGTCACAGATATTACACTGCAAAATAGATCCACAAGTTTATCAATATATAAAATATGTTTCACAGACACTTACCTTTGGTTGGTTATATTTGGAATGGATGTTGTCGAAGCATACTCTATATAAGTTCCATTTACCTAATTTTTGTAATTTACGCTTTTCAGGCGAAATGGCTCGATTTCGGCCCAAAAGTGTGCTGTGCGCACGAATGTGTGCATGGGATCTATTCTTGAACTTCAGAGACAGATCTTATGTGTAGAGAATGCCTCATCCCATAAGGCCGACGATCTAGGATTACATTCTTCACGGTCTTCGACCATAGTCTGCGACTCCTTCAGATCTAGTTCGGATTCATTATACAATAAATAAATACACGAGGATGGTGAGGAAATCATATTGAAAGTTATTGTTTTAACAAAATGAAACCCTGGTTATTCCCCATAAAGCCTTTATTTTTAGCACTGATTAAACCCTTATACCTATACAGTCGAGCCCACTTTGTGTCATATCGGTTTATGGAAAATCCCGCTTATGGTCACATTAATCCGAAATCCAGAAACCATTTCCTATATTAACAATGGTAAATCTGACCGTTATATATCATGGAATATTGTCATAATCCCGTTTATTGTCATGCTTTGAACCCATGGCAGTGATACCAGATCGCAGTTAATATCACATCAGACGCCGAAACGTCGATCAACGAGGCCAAGAGCCTGTAATCGGTCAGGCGTATTAAACGATCTCATCTCCCACCTGTGTGCGACAGGCTAGTGCAGTGATGCATGCAGGTCAGTCCCCGTATCTTAGCTAATTAACGTCTTAAGATACCAGGGTAATCCAGATCATTGCGATTCTTCGTACCTTAACAAGGGCGATGTTTGCGATCACATGTCACACATAATGAACTCCTGGCCTTTGCAAGGCCGTGGTTTACACCTCGGTGAAGTTTCGCCGAGATGATATGAAGCCCGAGCTCTAAACGTTACTTGCGACTGGAAACCCCCTTTTAAGGATCCACGAAAAGCTGGAGATTTTGTGAGCACTGGAGGAGATACTCGTCTTAAACCTCAATCGCGGCGAAACTTCAGAAAGTTCACAATGTCATGACGATGCCCGCTCACCCAACAATCCTATCATAAAGACGTTCATTGAAGTTTAAGTCATTAATAAGATACCCGAAAATAAGGCGCAATAGTCGGATTTTTGTCAGTTATTGCGGCAAAACTTACTGGAAATAAATTGTCAGGTGCGCATAAACTTAATTTGATATGACGTTGTGCAATAAATATATTCTTAAACGTTTCTGTTTCCTTTTTGTTTATGATTTATTTAATATCATTTGAGACAAAACGCTTCTTCTATGACTCAAAAGGACATCGATGTTGAAGCCCGCATAATGTCACATCCCGGTTATTATCATAATTTATGCATGCACCATGGACATGATAATAAGCGGGCTTGACTGTATATACTTATACCTACATAAACATACACTTACATGTAAGGACACACACACACACACAAACACACACACACACACATATATATATATATATATATATATATATATATATATATATATATATATATATATATTGGCGGGTCCTCAATCGCGCACCCCCAAGAAAGCTCCCCAGGGGTAGTTGAAATCTCCGCTTGAAGAAAAAATCAAAACCATAGCTTTCCGCAAGACACAAAAACTCAAAAGATCAGAGCTCGTTTCAAAATGCATGCTTATCCTAATCCCCATATATTCCCACCTGACCATGGCTGAGTGCTTAGGTACATTATAACATGACGACACCAACCGTTCGTTAACAGTTCAGCTCTGACGATTGCGAAAGCATGAAAATACGTGTTAATGTGTAACGGACCATTTTCGTTATAAATTCTGTATATATATATATATATATATATATATATATATATATATATAGAGAGAGAGAGAGAGAGAGAGAGAGAGAGAGAGAGAGAGATGGCGTGATTAACAATCATATCCCACCCAAAAACTTAATATGGGAAAAATGGAAGCAATATGCACAAGGGGGATTTTCATAAACTATCCTAATTTTGAAAGACTACTAAACAACGGGCCTTTAAAAAGCCAAACAGGTTGTATATGCATAAGAATACAGCAAGTCATCACTTGACTAAATGCAGTGTACTGTAGAAATGCCATGAAATCGACCGGTTGGTTGTTATATAGCCATACGTCAAATATATACTGGCAAGTCTGTTATTTAAACATGATAATCAGGAAACTAGAACAATCGCGGCGGCTACTGTAATTTTACCTTATGTCTATTACTCAAAACTCCTTACGTTCCCAAATACAAACAGGGCAGTATCCCTCCCCAAAATAACATAATTTTCTGCGCTCACACCACCTTTTCTGACATATTCGTTCAATAACTTATTTATAAATAAAATTTGATTAATTCTTAATGCCAGTTTATTAATATTTTGACTTTATTTACACATTTGACAACATAGGTACTTTTTACTTTATATATATATATATATATATATATATATATATATATATATATTTATATATATATATTGACAATACATTGGACGTTCATAAAACACAGTTAACAAAAAAGCAAGCTTCTCTAGCGAGACAGTTCGGTCCGCTTTTATATCACCCCGTAACACTACTTACGTTAAAGCTTATTTTTGTTAGAAAAACACGTGACACCTATTCGAATAAAGGTTTATCCAGTCCAATCTCTCACTAGTTTAATAATACATTGTAAAATATAATGTTCAGAGAATACAATGGTATAAACTGCTATATATATAAATAGAAAAACAATAATACTGTTAGTACAATACATAGGCTAAATGTTATCAATGCCAATACCCATGTATGTTATTAATTCCCCCCCCCCCCTAATAGCTCAGTGTGAAAGCAAAGCTGACAGCCGAACCTTTTTTTCTGAATGGTAAGTTTAACATATGATACGTATTTATAAATTCAAGGCAGGTTTCACAGATCTTAAGTGGTGCGGCTTTTTAAAGGGGGTGTACATAACATAATATGCCAATCTTTTATTTTTCAACTTTGCCGTCGACGATGGGACCTCTTATGCACGAAGGTTTTATTTTTGCGATAATTCCCCTTTCACGCATATAACTATTATGAATAATCGGGAACAGAAAGGTAACCACAGTATTTTTAGCAATACGTCATTTTATTGTAATGCAGGTCTTAACTGACATTGCAAGAAGCTCCTAGTGAAGAAAATCGAGATAACCTGAGATTATTTTTCTCAATTATCGAATCGATAATCGAATTAGAAATCAGCAATCAGTAACCATCAAATAAAAAGTAAAGGACAATCCAAAATTTTGAATTGCAATAATTTCCAAGCCGTCTATCCATTAAATTAAAGATCGGCTTGCAAGAAATTCAAGGACAGAGAGCATTTAATTATCATTAACCTGTAGTACTGAACCATTCAGTATTAATTGTCGCCAAGATGAAACAGGATACACTGATTTGATTGGTTAGACACTTTACGACTCTTATTGGCATGGGCCTTCTTTGCTAAGAAAAGTTGAGGGAGGCAGTTCATAGGTTTTTCAATAAGTTTTAAGGCTGTTTTTGAAGAAATTTGAGAATAAAACGAAAAAGTATTCTTCCGGAATCCAACAGAAGAAAATTTCCACCATAAAATTCTAATCTATAAAACCTGCTGTTTTCCCTTTGTATTTGCACGGTTAATGGCAGATTATAACAATATGTCCTGGAAACGGGTGAATCCTATCATATTATCGGCCATTTTGTTATTTCATTCATTTCTGAAACACTGATGTTCATTAGTATTTAAGGAACCTGGAGATATTGTGACACTCTTTGTTAATTGCAAATTTTTAATAACTTACCAATTGTAGTTAGAGCCTATAGATTTAATGCAAAATGGAATTTATTTATAAAGCAAAATGTGTTGTCCCCAACAAAAGTGAGCCTGTGCTTCCTTATTAAGAAATGACAAAATCCCCAACCCCGAATGTCGAACTTTTTTTCTTTTTTTTTACCATTATTTCCGGAATATTTACATATATTATCAATTGGTAACGGAGATATTTTTAGCTAAGTTTTCAACACTGTTTGTAATTGTATTTGTCTTTTGATTTGAAAATTCTAGAATACTTCATAGACACCCACTTATGATGAGATCATTGAAGTATACCGTATCCTAAATTGAGATTTATAAATGAAAGATTGAAACAGGAAAAAACTATAAGCTTAGTGATCCTGAAATCTCTTTGGTCTACAGTATGCCTTTGATTTTTTGAATACTTGAATATTTGCACAGTTTCACCAGACCTGATGTCCAGAAGAAGAGCATTCCATAATGAAGTTCGAGCTGCATAGAATGCTTTGTCACCACGAGGTCCTGTAAGTTCTTAGACGTGCTAAAATATGGTTTTTGAAGGTCTATATTGATGGATCAGTTCTATAAGATAGATGGGTTCTAGGTTATGTAAGCACTTTAAAGTGAATATAAATATATATATATATATATATATATATATATATATATATATATATATGACCTGATTCCTTATTTAACTAAAATAAGATTGAGATATAGATCAATAATAATACGGCATTATAACACAAAGGAGGCGAGACAACGGGACTACATGTCATAATACGGGGCCTCATTACACTTACTATCTCATATCCAGGTGGACTGCCTTCAGTCACTTTCTTTGTAGTTTTACGCAGTATTACTCATTGTTGGCCAAGCTGATAATCGAGCTGATACAGTTTCCGGAGTGATTCCTGAAATCAATGACAGGAGTAATAAAAGAGGAAGACCATGTTTAGTATGTTTAACACATATACTGTTAATACATAGGACATATCATTTTATAAAATCCTTATGGAGAAATGCCTTCTTCAACAAAGTAATTGTTGGAACTATGAAATATAATGTCTGATCTATGACATATAAACACAATATCATAAACACACATATACACACATATATATATATATACTGTGTGATAATATAAACCGAGAAATATTGTGTCTCATATTTTTAATTGTAAGAATCATATCTTTGTGCCAAGTAAAATATCTGTATAGATATCACATACATCTCATGAGTGTTGAAAGTGTGTGTATGTGTAACACAGGTCAAAACTGGTGTATGCAAGATCAAGATTTGGATCTGTTCTCAGTCTGATCAGGCTGGGGATCTGGTCTACGCCTGACCAAGATTCGGATCTGGTCTAAGCTTTATGAGGTTTGGTTACTAGTCTAAGCCTTACCAAGATTGGGATCTGGCCTAAGCCTGACCAAGATTGGGATCTATTCTAAGCCTAACCAAGACTGGGATCCGGTCTAAGCCTGGCCAAGATTGTTATCTGGTCTACGTATGACCAAGTTTAGGATCTGGCCTGGGTCAGTTCTGACCTTGACTAGAAAAATAAAATTAAATTAATTAAATATGGTTCAGGTATGGTCAAAATTCATCAACACAGTAACAGGTCTGGTCCAGGCCAGCTCAGATTTGATACAAATCAGGTCACTATCTGTCGCCCGGGAGCAGAAAGGGTATAAATCATATCCATTAAATCTGAGCTGCCAACCAGACAGATAATGGGGAATCGCCTTGGAAACATAAATTAAGTTGTTTTGTCTGTCGACCTAAGTTTGCTTTATCCGTTTGTTGCGATTGGTGGCGCTACCTAAATTTTCATCATTTTACGCACGTTTAATGGTGGATTTGAGACTGCGAATAAGCGGAAATCACAAAGTAAACTTGGCAGTGATATATTTTTCGTTGATCAGTACAACTGAAATAATTTGCTTCCATCAGACATATCCTTATCATCTGTCAAAAGAGCTGAGTTGCACAATAGGTTCTTCAAACATGTACTTTGTATAACAATAGTTCAAAACAGTGAGTTGCACAATAGGTTCTTCAAACATGTACTTTGTAACTATGGTTCAAAACAGTGAGTTGCACTATAGATTCTTCAAGCCTGTATTCTGTAGCTAAATTATAAAAGACTAAGATGAAAAATAGCTTAATAGGTTATTCAAACCTTGATTTGTAGATATATTTCAAGAGAGTAAGTTGCACAAAATGTTCTCTAAAATGTACTTTGTAGCTATAAATCTAATGAGTGTGTTGCACAATAGGTTCTTCAACCATGTACATTGTAGCTATAGTTCAAAGGAATGAGTTGCACAAGAAGATCTTCAAACATGTACTTTGTTAATATAGTTAAAAAGAGTGAGTTGCGCAATAGGTTCTTTAAACATGTACTTTGTAGCTATAGTTCAAAAGATGAGTTGCACAGTAGGTCCTTCAAATATGTACTTTGTAACTATAGTTAAAAAGAGTGAGTTGCACAATATGTTCTTCAAACATGTATTTTGTAACTATAGTTCAAAAGAGCGAGTTGCACTATAGATTCTTCAAACCTGTATTCTGTAGCTAAATTATAAAAGACTAGGCTGAAAAATAGCTTAATAGGTTATTCAAACCTTGATTTGTAGATATATTTCAAGAGAGTAAGTTGCACAAAATGTTCTCTAAAATGTACTTTGTAGCTATAAATCTAATGAGTGTGTTGCACAAAAGGTTCTTCAACCATGTACGTTGTAGCTACAGTTCAAAGGAGTGAGTTGCACAAGAAGATCTTCAAACATGTACTTTGTTAATATAGTTAAAAAGAGTGAGTTGCACAATAGGTTCTTTAAACATGTACTTTGTAGCTATAGTTCAAAAGATGAGTTGCACAGTAGGTCCTTCAAATATGTACTTTGTAACTATAGTTAAAAAGAGTGAGTTGCACAATATGTTCTTCAAACATGTATTTTGTAACTATAGTTCAAAAGAGCGAGTTGCACTATAGATTCTTCAAGCCTGTATTCTGTAGCTAAATTATAAAAGACTAAGCTGAAAAATAGCTTAATAGGTTATTCAAACCTTGATTTGTAGATATATTTCAAGAGAGTAAGTTGCACAAAATGTTCTCTAAAATGTACTTTGTAGCTATAAATCTAATGAGTGTGTTGCACAATAGGTTCTTCAACCATGTACGTTGTAGCTATAGTTCAATGGAGTGAGTTGCACAAGAAGATCTTCAAACACGTACTTTGTTAATATAGTTAAAAAGAGTGAGTTGCACAATAGGTTCTTTAAACATGTACTTTGTAGCTATAGTTCAAAAGAGTGAGTTGCACAGTAGGTCCTTCAAATATGTACTTTGTAACTATAGTTAAAAAGAGTGAGTTGCACAATATGTTCTTCAAACATGTATTTTGTAACTATAGTTCAAAAAAGCGAGTTGCACCATAGATTCTTCAAACCTGTATTCTGTAGCTAAATTATAAAAGATTAATCTGAAAAATAGCTTAATAGGTTATTCAAACCTTGTTTGTAGATATATTTCAAAAGAGTAAGTAGCACAAAATGTTCTCTAAAATGTACTTTGAAGCTATAATTCTAATGAGTGTGTTGCACAATAGGTTCTTCAACCATGTACGTTATAGCTATAGTTCAAAGGAGTGAGTTGCACATTAAGTTCTACAAACATGTACTTTGTTACTATAGTTAAAAAGAGTGAGTTGCACAATAGGTTCTTCAAGCATGTACTTTGTAGATATATTTCAAAAGAGTGAGTTGCACAATAAGTTCTTAAAACATTTTATTTGTAACTATAGTTCAAAAGAACGAGTTGTACAAAAGGTCTTTAAACATGTATGTTGTAGCTTGAATTCAAAAGGATAGTTGTACAATTGGTTCTACAAATATTGTTGTGTCGCTATAGTTCAAAAGATCATGTTTTACAAAAGGTTCTTCAAATGCACTTTGTAGCTGTAGTTCAAATGAGTGATTTTCTCAATAGGTCCTTCAAACATGTACTTTGTAAGTATAGTCTTTTTCACCAGTGGGTGCCCATTGAAAATTGGCGGTCTTCGCTGGTGACCCGGATTTGATCCCCTGCGTGGATGAGACAGGGTTTAGTTGCCTGTCCAAGGTCGGTTGTTTTCTTCCAATAGATTACGGAACGCCACCATGCCGGGCTATAAAGAGTGCCTTGTATTAGTTATTAAAACTAATTGTTCAATCTATCAATAAGTAAATTTATATATAAGGTCCATCAACTGCTAAATCTAAGCCCTTGCTTCAACTTGAATCCTTGATTAACTTCTGTTGTAATTATATATATATATATATATATATATATATATATATATATATATATTTCCATGCAGTTTATAAATCTTATTCTCTCAATATCCAGGATGATGTTTACATTTATTATCGCGCCCTGGCCAAAATGTCGGGATGACAAATATCCCCCTCCCCAGTCCCAACCCCACCCTGCATTGACGCCCCTGATTTCGTATATTTAGCATTTGACGGTTACTTTAAATCGATTCTCAGATGACAGGAAATATTGCACATTTTTCGTGCTAAATTATGTGTCAATGGGATGAGTCTGATGAATTTGCACGAGTTGGTTTGAGCAGAAGTGGGAATAAAGTGATAATAAAAATATTCTTCCCGAGGGTCAAAATTGTAAGAAAGACCAAGCCTTTCAAATACCATAAATTAAAATATAAGTGAAGACTTTCGAATATCGTAAATTATTATATTTAAATTGACTGGTTTCTGCTTGTCGACATATTGTCAGAGAACTGTGTGCACCAGTTTAAACTTGGACCTGCCACTTCATCATTGGTTGTTGATATGATTGGCTGAGATCAATAGTCACTCAGTAAAACGGAGGGTATCAGTCCAATATCCGCGAAAAACTTATACAGTGGGATAAATGGTGTTATTTTATAAACTTCAAAGAGGAACCTTTGGGATGGAACGCAATTATATTAATGAAGGATGCTTTAGGTCATTGACTTGGCTTTTGTTGGCGGATGGGTCTATATTTAAGTCGGTATGATCGATTGCTCACGTGACCTGTAGAATGAGATTGATTCGGTGCCCATGTGGTGTTTTCATATCATTCACCTGAGCGGAACTACATTTTTTATATCATGCGCAGGCCTGCCAATGGAACAAAAAAACGCGAAATCTCATCTCTGGAGGTCAATTTGTAAAACAAACACCACACCCAGGAGAACGCCTGCCTATCCAATGACCCTGTGTGTCAAGGCAGGAAGAATGACCTTGCTGCTTCGAGACTACCTCTTGTTTTATGCCTCATACCAATATACTCATATCATACACATATATGTATAATCATATTATACACATACATTTCGAGTCACTAAAACATATTTGAACCTCCCGAAATATAAAGACTCCGCCACACAAACACCGTTTAAACATGACACATTTGCCAACCACAAAAACATTTCCTATTTATTCTTACAAACACACAACAAACCCTCAATATTTCCAATAGCTAAAGAAACACAGAAACACTCTTCAGATACGTCATTTTTTTTAAATTCCTTTTTGTGTGGAGGTAACCGTCACCTTTTTTTAATGCTAATTTAACTATATATATGTTCATCTGCATAATTTTATTCCGGTTTCGGACAGTACGTGACAGGTCAGTATCACACGCTTCCTCTTATTTTATATCCTGGCGTCAAACAGACCTGAAGACTACTGCACCTGCGTCCCCATTGCTGGGTCATACCACCGAGGAACCCCCGTGGGGCACGGCCTTCCAATTAAGCCCGCAGAGCCCCCATCCTGGGTGGGGGCCGACCGTGAAAAATCTCACCGCCTGGTCTAAGATTCGATCACAATCTCCCGGTTTTGAGTTTTATGCTCTACCCCTGAGTCACAGAAACCATACTTGCCCACCGAACGAAGGTCTGATATCCCTTAGAAAACACACATACACACAGTGTAAAGATTATAGAGCTACAGCTAAAGAACAGTCCCAGCTTAAGAATACATACACATACACATCTCAATCTCAATCATTCAACCAACAGGAAGTAAGGCCATACAAAAAAAAACCGTTTCGACGGTTCCATTTTTCGTGGAAATGATTTTTTTTTTGCAAATGAAGACCAGGTGCTATGGTACATATTCCTACAAAAAAATCCTTAAAGGGTGAAAATGGACAACTATTTGTGTTTATCTATTACACCATTTTAAGAATTAAAATTTGTATTTTTGTGTTTTCTTGGCAAGCAGGCCAAATTCCACACACTGTGTCTCGACTGGTGAAGAAAAATGAATTGCTTACCTGCACCATAATTTGTTTCCATGTCCATAGCACACAATCATTTTTCTGTGTTTATTTGTAGAGAAATGGGAATTCGAATATTTCAGATATCCAGTCACAATCCAATCTACACTAACAATACGGTCAAATATTGTGTTTGTTCTTATTTGTTTTCTGATTTTCCCCATCGTCCTCCTCTTACTCTCTTTCTCTCTCTCTATCTCTCTCTCTCTCTCTCTCTCTCTCTCTCTATATATATATATATATATATATATATATATATATATATACACACTACCATATTATCCATGTTCGACAAGAGTACCAATTTAACACAAAGGAGTAAGAAATTAAATTTTAGAAATTCAGCTTTACGTAACCGTGCAATATAATTATATTTAGAGCAAAGGCCAGATTATTTATGTATAGGACCTTCGCAAGAGCAATCCAAATTTTTCCAGATCACACATATTTTTCTTTTTGTATTAGTTAATATGTAATTTTCCATTAAGATTATCGGTAAGCCGAAATTTCACTCTGCATCAATGCATCCGAGATAAATGGATTATAGGAGCAGTTAAGAAGTGGCAGGTTTGGTATTGTCAACATAGTGTACCTCGCCCTTGGAAACCATTGCCATTTACGCAACTGCTAAAGTATTAAACCAAACAAAAAAAAAAGCCTAGAACTTCATAAGAGTAAAAGGGCCATTTTTCCTGTGTGCATAAAATAAACCAAAACATATGCTGAAAGAGGGGGTCCAACGAGAAGGACATCAAAGAGGTTCGTTTAAAATTAATTAATTTTTTCTTCTTTAAAAAAAAAACTGAACTATATTTTTTTAGCTACATTCTGTCGTATTGGCTGTTCTACAGTAAGTTAATAAAAGTAAGATAATATAAAGCTACAGACAACTGAGTGTTTAGTATTGTTTCATTAATAAGAAAGTTAGCTTTATTAAAAAAAAAACCAGGGACAAAATGAATCCATATAAAACGTAAGGTGAATCAAATAAGATAATATTATATAAAATTTCTGATTATTTGTAATTGAATCAGAACTCCACAGCTATAAACTTAGACGAAAAGTAATCTGCCCGTTAAGACTCTGGAGTGTATTATTAACAATGGATTGATTGTTGGAGTTATTTTTCTTTATATATATATATATATATATATATATATATATATATATATATATATATGTATATATATATGTGTGTGTGTGTATGTGTAACCTTAGTATATAATAAAATAAAAATAGGGTTTATTTTGTATGATGGAAATTTTATTATGTAATTTTAAGAATACATATAGCATTTTCAGGTCTGTTCTTTTAATATTTTGAATTTAGGATAATCAGCTTCATCATTAAAAAAATCAGATAAGATGATTATTTAATGTAGTTGTAATCCAAAGCATAAAAGCTCACAGGGTCTGAAGACCATACCCTAAAGACAAAGGCTCATGTGATAACATAAACGTGGAGGAAACCAACACAGCTGCCAAAATCCAAGGGGGATTGTCTTTTTCGTGGCCTCTTCTGGCGATCATTGACTCCTTGCAAAAGAAAAAAATGTAAAGGAAGATTTCAACTGCTATATTGTCCCCCACCTGACTTGGCATGCTGTTTCCTGCGTGGGTGCAAGGTTCCCTATAACTTTCTGGACCTTCCGGACGTACTAAAACAAACAAACGCCCAGCCATATAGATAATAATGGACCTTATAAACCGCGTAATCCTTTTCATTAAACGGGTATTTTATATGTAATATATTATGCAGTATATATATATGTATATATTATATATAATTTCTTTTAATATTTATCGTTTAATCATCTTATTGGTTAGCTTTCTTAAAATAAGATGTACATAGGATAAAAAAAATCAAGTTTTAATAACAATCCAGAAAACGAGTGAAACTCTATGACCAGGTTGTTTTAATTACTGTCCACAGGGTCCATAGGATAAAGAGTTATAAACAAATGTTACGAAAACAAATTATTTAGGGGAAAACACTGGGCTGATCCCGGATTCGACCCCATGTGGGTGGCGCACAAGTCCGGCGTACCAACTGCTTCGCTAGCAAAACAAGCTTCACTAGCGAAATAGTTTGGTCCGCTTTTTATGTTACCCCGTAACACACCCCTTCTAAAGAGCGTTCTGCTATCAGAACAAGACTAATTATCCAAGGAGTCACACTTTGGTGAGCTTATTCCCTGGGCCACAAAGTTTACCGTCACGTTGGACGAGCCACCATTTGTTATGAAGAGAATTTATTCAGGGGGAAATTCTGGGCAAATCAGGGATTCAAACCCATGTTGGTTGCGCACAAGTCATGCGTACCAACCGCTTCGCTAGCAAAGCAAGCTTCACTAGCTAGACAGTTCATTCCGCTTAGCAGTAAATTAAGTTAAGCCTTACATTTATTAAATATAACTTCTTTATGAGCATTATTCCACTGAGAAGAAACAAATGTAACAAAACGGATTATTTTCCTTGGGGAACACCAAACACATCTTAAAATTGTTTGATAAAATAGCATCGACCTGTTCCTTCTACTGACGATCAGTGAGTACTAAATTAAACCGGTGTGCGACGATCCACTAAATTTTGAATTTTACGTTGAAGAATCTTGGATAAAATATCCGAAGACACACGTAATAATATTGGCTTAGAACTATAGTCGTCCTTTAAGTTCTCTTTTTCTTCGGCATCTTGCTATATCTTTAAAGATATGCCAAAATTTCCAAATATATCATGTATTTGCCTATGGCTGACGTTTCTAATAAGTTAGATATATATAATAGATTTTTCACTGGACTATAGATCTTAAATTCCCGATTTAATCCTATTCTTTTTACCAAAGTCTTAACATCAGAGATTTTCAGCATTCTGGAAACTGACACAGCTTCAACGAGAGGTCAATGATGCGAGTCACTACTTTTAACTGATAAGTTAAATCAAGACATTGCTTCAGTAGATTTGTCTGCAAAAGATCCAGATCACATAAATCGAGTGCGAATCGGAGAAGTTTTTCTCACATCATTCTCAGAAACGCAACAAATTTATCAAAGGTCCGACTCCCCACATTTAAGTGATACGTCGCTCACACCTTCTAAAGACATAATGCCAACCACTGTACATCACATTTTGACATTTGTCTTTGAATAAAAATCGCCCAAAGCCTTCTGCCAATATTCAAAAATACCATCGTACTTGTAACTTTTGGGCCAGATAAATTAATTTATTATATTCCCTCAGTTTGTCACCTGATCTGCCTGGGTAGTAATTTGCCTTGGATATGGACAATAACAGTAGATCAAGCAACAGAGCAAATCTCTGTGACAACGTTTCTTGTTTCCTCCTAGTTTGGTTATAAAAGTAATACAAGAACCGGTAGAGTTTTTCACTTTTACAGTGAATCTCTGTGCCCAAGTAGATTTCTAAATTTTAACTCAGGAACCAAATCAGTTAGATAGGTATAAAAGCGAATCTCTGTGACCAGGCTCATTTCTGTTGTTTAATTTATCCATTGGGTTTATAAGATTATTTAAAACAAAAGTTTAGTTCAACAAGGCATAATCTTGGTTAGAAAGAACGTAAGCTGAAATGTCTTATACTACACTGGTTTAGACTAGACCAACTCTAAACTTATCAATTCTCTTCAGAACAGCGAAGAATTAAGCAGAAGGACATCCACTGTTTTTCTGATACACATTCTATAAAGTTGTACAGTGATAATATAGACAGCTGTGCTTTGAAGGATAAAATGAAGTAGGGCGGGCTCTTTATATCGATATATTGATATATATATATATATATATATATATATATATATATATATATATATGCAATTATCCATGACACTGGTAACAAATCACTATTATCGATGGCTCTGATAAGAATCGATGTGGTTATAAATACAATCTGCAAGGACTGGTACAGCAAACCAAGCAGTATTACGGTTTTATTCCTGTAAAGACTGTGATAGTGAATTATGATATGCTACGGCAGATATGGTGCAGTTGTACAGATATTGCGGCACTTAATCTGTAGTTATTGCTTAATTGCAAAATGGGTTCCTGTTAGGCACAGGTAATCAGATATACTTAATATACAAATTTTTGTATTTAAGCGATAATCCCATGCCAATAATCCTGATTAATATTTCCCCTATATCTAGCCTCGTTTTTGGCTATTAAAGCAAATATAATTTGAAGATTGGGGTATGGTGAAAAAATAGTTATTTTTCTTCACCTGGATTACACAAAAACTAGACATCTGCATTCTAATTAATGCAAGCCCATGTCATTCACTAATTCAGCCCATATTCCCAGGTTTACTCATGCATAAGTGAATATACATTTTAGAATAATCCTTGATGGCATTCCTGGATCCGGTCAATATGCCGGTTCCACCCTAAAACCAGTCCATACCCAAAATGCCCTGAAAATTTCATGAGATTCCGTTCAGCGCTGAGTTAGTTATATTGTGAACAAACAAACATGCACACGTACATACGAATGAACGCATACCCTTTTGACGGAAGCAATAATCAAATACAGAAGGCTTCGCGAACATAAAATTACTATGAAATTGAAACTCTCATCCAGTTACCACAATAGACCATACCACATTTAGGAATTATTCCCGACTTTTTCAATTTGATTCTTGTGTCCAAATGCCAAATGTAGTCATTTGCTATTTTAGAAGTAACTTTGCAAACACATCATAATCCCTCATAAACAAAATGAAAAAAAAGGCCAGATTACGGCAGCTGGAGTTCCTTGAAAGAAGATCTTAGCAGACACCAAATTTAATATAATTGATAGCAGGCAATCAAGTAAAATAAAATCCCGTTAGCTTTTTATCTATTAAAGGAAAACGTAGGATATGAAGTTTAGCACTGATACAAAGTTTTGCAAATTCAAAATTTATAAATGCTGAATTAATGAAGACGTGGAGACAGAACTTTCATAGCTACGCGTTATTCAATAAACCACTTTACACAGAGAATTTTATTGTATGTGAAAATATCATTTAGGCCTTTAATACAAGCTAGACAAATCATTTTCTTTGCAGAGAATCAGGGGAATATACTCAAAAAGGAATTGTATAATTTATTTCCTTTTGGTCAACAAGCTGAGCCCACTAAGTTATGGGTCCTTGAGCTACAGTACGCTAACATATAAACCCAGGGCTGCAGTAAACCCGCCAAGCGACATGATCATATATAATGTTGGATCAAACTGATAAAACATTTCAAATGTACGGTTTAGTTGAAACTACTTCACTTCAAACATGTATTAGATAGAATTTAAAGAAGACTTTCAAAGTAGATTATCCAATTAACGAATTAATTTATTGCTATACATTTAACTTCAGAGCAAAGATATATTGAAATAATTCAATTAACGCTTTAAATCATTATTAGGCGGTGTGTCCTTAATGCTGGAAAAGACCATAGTAAAATTAGCTGAATAATGGAGTGCAATATTTTTTTTTCTTACACATGCAAAAACAAAATGCATACAATGTTTATACTTGATGGTGGCTAATTTGCTCCCAAGAGCCGCCGGTGTGGGGTTTGAAGAAATACAGGGGTTTACATTGCCTGTGCCACCGTCCATGAAATCCTTCACCGATTTAATACATCTCTTACATTTCTTTGTATGAGCTACACACTGTAATGTACAAAATCCCAGCGGCTTTAAACCAACACTGTGCTCGCTTCATTGGCTCCGTTATGTCTCAGCCAGTTGTTTTAGTTAAAATACATGCCATAGCTCCGAGTTACCGAACCAAAAAAAGCCCATTCAAATTGATTTTTTAACATGCCGTTTCGTTTATGTCCTGATATTCATTGGGGAATAATTGACTTGGTGAACGCTGCAATGAGTAGGGAAACCTCATCTCAGAGAGACATTGCCAAGAGCGACAAAAGCATAATCTACTGTGCGTTTCAGTAATTCAGTCTTGAACACTATCACACGTTTTCTAACCCGAGGGGCCTCATCGGCTGGGCAAAAGTGTTATTTTTTTCATCCCACGTTACATCACTTAGGGTAGGATATGAAATCGGCTGGACCGGGCCGCAGTGCCGTCCGGAGCTAAATTAAGTAGAGTTCTGCGGAGTAAGCAAGATATGTTACGGGCACAGAGACATCGCCTTGTCAAGCACATGGAATAACATTAAAACACAAATGAACGGGGGATAATGGTGCATATTTCTTTCAGGTTCCATTTCCCCCAGGAAAAATGGCGTTCAATTCTTTATTTGGCAAAATACGTAGTCAGAATCAGGCATTATGCAAATTTGTCCCTGGAGCGCCATGCGAAGTGCCTCGTTTGCATCCATATTTTCTTGGCTCGAATGAGGGGCGAGTGTCGTTACTTCCCTTACCACCTGCCCGGCTCTTCCGCTAACAGCGTACCTCCCCCAGTTCTGTCACTTCTCATTAAAATGTGGCGTTCTTCCAGGCAGCGGCGTTCTGATGGATTGCCTTTGTTTGACAGCATTTTTACTGGCAGAGGACTTGCACTTCGCATATCTGCGGCTGCGCGGGAGACAAATAAACCCACTGACCTCGTGCAGCGTGCAAAGAGGTGCATACGGGTCAAAGAGATGCTTGCAGAGAAAGCGCTTTTCACATACTGACGCACTGGAGAATCTGAACCCCCTGTCGCAGTGCGGTGGAGCCTGCTGTATAGGAGATGGCCAAATGACAAGCAGGCGCTCATCTGGGATGTCAAAGTAACCTAATAAAGTGCTCCTTTTTTAGTTCCGTGTACATGTTGTAATAGCCATGACGGCCCATAAAGGAAGGATGGTACATTTTTAAAGCCTCCGTCAGACAGACGATTCTGCACAAAGCATCAGCATAAATTTGAATAAAAAAAATCATGGAGGACCAAGCTGTAATTCTAATTAAGTAACTCTTGCTGTTTATCAGTAACCAATAACAAGATACACGCACACACACAAATCATTCCGTTGATTTCTCATTATTAAAAAATGTTGAAATAGTTCGATTTATAAAAAATTACATACACACATCTGTCTACGTGTTAAATAATATATATATATATATATATATATATATACACATACCATTTTATTGAACAACTCCACCAAAATATACAAACGTTACACATACAATTTTATAATTCAATACGGCAGAAATATGCTATGATGAAAACATCGAATTATAATCTATGAAACAGTAGTAACAGGAAATACACGCACGACCAATTTATAACATTAAATTTTTCATGATAAATCGACGAGGAGTTAATTACTAGATATTTTATTCCATCGAACATGTCCAACAAGGCTGGATGCTCCATTTGGACCATTTGACTTTGTTTACAGCAATATTTTATTGAAATGGTCAATCCAAACAGGATAAATGAATGACACTTTTGTTTTGATTCCGCCTTTGACGGCTCATGTTGTGTTTGGGTAATTTTTAGACTGTCCCATTAGTATTACATTAACGTAGTCTTCACATACACTCATGACACATTCACTCTGACAACATTCTACACCGGCAAAGGAAAGCAATGTCAGGTCTTGTGTTGCACATTCTTTCTTCATGTATGAACCGGGCATAGACATACGTCAGACTAACGGCAGTCCTGACTTTCCAGCTTCAATTCATAAAAACTTGTAACATTATATAAACTTATCTGGTATTAAAACATTGTGTATATTCCTCTGGTACAAATGTCATCTAGTACTCTAGTGAACCGGTTGACAAGGATAATTGCATAAAGCATAAATTTTTACTTCGACTCATGTATTTAAGATTAATGCGGGTGTGGATGTATAGGGTGTTGCTATAATATTGACATATATATATATATATATATATATATATATATTTATATATATATATATATTTATATATAAAATGTGCGTATATATATGAAGAATAAACATAGCTGACAAATTTGTACTCGTTTATTTTTGTATAACTAATATATATATTATTATATACATACATAATATGCAGTATAAACGTATATATGCATGTATCTTGTGCAGCGTATCATCGTTGTAACATGAGAATGGCCTAACAATTATTAAAAAGTTTATACTTCCTTTTTTCGGTGAAGAACATAACACAGAACCTTAACTCCTTTGTTTAAAATGAAAGCTATAGCGTAATATGTGACAACTCTATTAATACCCAACTCAGCTCCATCTTAACGCTTAAGGGGAAATTAATATCAGATTTGATTAGCAATAATCTATGCGTCGTTGGCTTTTCTTCGGTAGTTGTTTGGATACTTACGTTATACTAGTGCCATATATCATATGCTTTTTCCTTGCCCCATCTCCTTTCTAAAATTCTCGTACGCAGCACAGAGACACAGAAGCCGGTGAGGTAGCGCTGGTGTTGCGACATTTAAACCGGAGACATCTGTTTTATAACGGGCCAAGGCACCGAACCAGGTTGACATTTAAAAGTGTACATAGCAAAAGAAATGAAAGACGGTCGGAACGAAGAGACCCGTTTGGTCAATAACGACATCTTAGTGAAAAACTCGCTGGTTCTGTGCATCTAATAAGCCATCACCGAAATAATTACGTTTTGAGGCTAATGCCTATTAAAGCTGAGAAGGCGCACAGCCATTACTATTGAATAAAACGTAGGTTCCTGCGGTTTTCGGAAATTTGGTGGGCCGCTTACGTTTTACCTAACCTTCCCGGCTTCGTAGATTAAACTTGACAATGGCTGTAGGCAAACACGAATTTAAATCAAAGAATGCTAATTCTTATTAATATTACTTCAGACTAAGACTCCATACAAGCTCAGCTAATTGCTCCACTTGTTAATATGCTCTATTTCTCTTTGTGGTGCTTGACAGGGACGCATATCATTCATAAAAATACAATTTTAACACGCGTTCTGTATAATCACCAGTAATGTAATTGGCGGAGAGCAATTAGCCTGGCAAAACAAGAGACCACGTCACGCTCAGCAAAATTAAAGTTAACGCTCAGCATGTTTCTGTTCTAATCATTGTGTTTATTCGGTATTTTAGCAAATGCTTTCACACCTTTCCTGCAGGATAATGGTGAATTATTATGCAGTATACAACCGTAAAGCTTCTCTGTTCCAGTATATAATAGTATATACCATGTTCAGAAATTTGTTTATGCAGAATGCAAATCTTTCGGGCTTACATAGAAACGTATAACTTTCACAATAGGTTTTTTAGAAAGGTTAATAAATATAACTCGAATTTAACTACACGGCAATTAGCAGAGATTACCGTCTTAAATCTATATAAATATATATATATACATTATATATATTTTTACATTAATTTGCGAACCGGAATGGGACGCGGGGGCCCTCTAGTTTTCGATGACCTTTGACTGCATGGTTACTATTTTTGGACGTTTAAAGTACAGGTTAATTAATTCAACATAGCTTAACTTAACCTCTAATTTAATCTGAGTAGGAAGACATGAAAGGTGAATTAAAAGTACGTTTTAAGGCAAGGAATCTGTTCCTGAAGAGAGAAACGGAAATATGCATACCTCGATAGAAGCAGAAGCGGACCGAAGGGGAGTCCAGGGGGTCGGTCCGCCTTTTCAGCTCAAACCTTTTTTAATCGTATCAGACCAATTTTTAGGCCTGGAACGTTCGCCCCCACCCCAACCCTTTTCCGGAAATGGGGACCTTGTATTGGGTTTTGTCATTTTTCCTCCTGGTTTTAACCCCTCCTTTTCGTAAAGCGAGCAAGAGTCATGTGTTTTTCACATTGACTGACCACACACGTGGGTCTGAGCCTTGGTCAAATGTCAGCCCAAACATGCATAAATCCGTCACTCAAAGCAAGGTTATTTATATGCACGGTAGTCCTTAAATCGTCTTAATACTGGGCTTGAGGTGACCGCAAAGAAAATCCGGTCTTTGCCGAAGGCAGTTCGGCTGTTTTCGGTGATAGTCTTCGCTTATATCAGAAAACACGCAAAAATCACTCAAAATGATGTGTACATTAAAAATTATTTATTCTAATATCGGCCATGTAACTGAGGGAATATTAACCATTAAAATGAGGTATAGCACAGTATCATACGCAACGTGGTTTCAGAGAATATTGCGAACAGAGGTGGACCGAATTCCTTTATAAGTATTAGAAAAGATATATATATATATATATATATATATATATATATATATATATATATCAGACATATAATAACGATTACCAAAATAAATTCATGTAATCGATTATGATTACGATTACTTTATGATTACTTTAAAAAGTAATCATGATTACAGCCACGATTACAGACCTTAATATTGTCATAAGGTAATGCAAGAATTTTATACTCTAACCTTTATTCAAATGCACCAAAGAAAAAAAAACAGTATACAGATCCAATAGTTAGTCTCATTAAGATATGAGATAGATAAAATAGTCTGATGAATAACTAGAAATGATTTATATCATTGCAAATACTTGTTGCACATCATAAACATAAGTCTTGATTTTATGATTTCGCAGGTTGGGTCAAAGAAATTTCAACTGCTCGGTAGGGGCGGGTCCGGGCTAAATGCTGGCATATGCGGGACAGGGCGTGCTACATGATTGAAATAGGGTTTCTGTTCTAGTAGCAGTGACCACCTTTACCAGAATATAATGTCCATGTCCTTCGATTATTCCTTTTTCTGAGTTTTTTTTATATAATAGTGCTCATGAAATCTTATTTCTCTATTTTTAGACAGATTCGTGTTGGCAGGCCCCACTGGGCATGATGTACAAATGTAATTGGCCATAATGTTGTATGTTAAGACTGTCCAGTACCATAGGCTTAAACTTGTGGTCAGTCTCACATATTACATAACAAAGCGCAGAGGAGAGCACCAGCATGATTACCTGTGACCTAATATAAGCTACTACAGGGGCTGCATCTGGCTTTGTCACCGGTTGGATATATCTTTGCTTAACCCACCAGGGAGGAGGTGTTCTGCTCAAGGATCTGCCAAAGACCAGTGGCTGGTTTAGAGCCACACATTGGTAAACACTGCATGCAACAAAGAAGCCATGCGCTTTTGACATCTGTCTCTGTGTACACCTCCTGGATAAGAGCTGGGCTCCCTGTGTATTTCCATGGTGAATCTTTCTCCATAGAAGTACCATACCCTTCCCTCTTTTCAGCTAATTAGCTAAGCAATCAACCATGACTAGGTTTAAAGTCTTTGCTCTTATACTAATGAGGTGATTTGCTCAGGAGGCAGGGGCGTCAACATAGGGGGTGGGGGATGAGGGTATATTTACCCCCCCCCCCCCCACTTCTTGGCAAGGGCGGATGGTCAATGTAATCACTACCCCCCCCCCCCCCCCCCCCCACTATTCAGAGAATAATAGTTATATATTACAAATGAAATATATTATTAAATAGAAATTATAGACTTTGGTTTCATTTTATGAGTTTACAATGAAATATATCTAAACCTGGTTTAGAATTAACTTATACTGGCACATAATACCTTATTTTCTAAAATATTTTACTTAACTATAATATATGTGAAATGTTATTAAGAATATATTTTTGAAATATGTCATGCGACGCTAAATATATATATATATATATATATATATATATATATATATATATATATATATGAATGAGAGAATATGTGTGTTCCTGTCATCTGCCCATCCTGGATGATAAATTGACGCTACTGTCAGGAGGTAATTAGCAGGTGAATATTACCTGCCTTTCTATAACTGCTTAGTTGAGCACTTCATCATGGTCTTTAACAAAGTTATGATGACTTTACTAAATATGATAGAAATAATTTTTTAAATGCTGATTTTATCTATTTCTCTCTTATTTCATCCCGAAATGCTCACACAAACAATCAACAAGGCTTCTATTAGATACATATAATACCTAAGTATGATATGATGGCTGTAGGCAGTCACAAAAGCTGCATACTTCACTCTTAATGAGATCTTTAATCAGTGTTAAACATGAAATATAAGTGGTTAAGGAAAACATTAACTGTAGCTGTTTTAAACTGGAAAACACAAATGTAATCAAAGTAATCATATCTAATTATCATGATTACGATTACATTGGGAGAGTATATGATTACGATTACAATTACTTTCCTTTCAAAATAAATGTAATCGATTACGATTACTGAAATCGATTACTGATTACGATTACCCCATGACTGATATATATATATATATATATATATATATATATATATATATATATATTTGTACAGTGTTTTTTCTTCAGTGTACACTTACACACATATATATATGTATGTGTATTAATTATATACAAATAATAATAATAATAATAATAATAATAATAATAATAATAATGAAGTTTTTTTTGCCATGTACATGTATGTATTTATAGGAATTCATAAAATGCATTATAAATTCCCACACTAAGTTAACAATTAAGATAACTAATTTTTAAAGCAGAACTTCAGACCTTAAACCGGAAGTGAACAAAAAGCAAACGATCAATACTTGGGCCACGTGACTGGTGTCCCACACCGTGAGTGATAGACATTCGACCTGCCGGCTAGTGTGAAGGAAGCTTGTTTCAAATTCTTTGACGTCAAACTGCATCAGCTGACTGCTTTGATCAGCATTCGGTACATAGATGAACTGGTGGCGAAATGGCTCGGGGCCTCCACCCTTCACTACCAGTAAGACCAGGTGGAGAAACGCGGGAAGCACTGATTGTGACAATTAGACTAACGTGGTTCTCATTCAAATTCAGCTACCTGGCCCCGGGACCGGCTGTGAAAAAACGCACTCCCAGCCAACAGAGGCTTTAAGTCAACCGGCGTTACCGTGCAATCACGTTGAAAAACAACGGTTGTCATGATAAACATGTAGAGGTGGCTTACTTCGTTGATGCAGGACAGGACGCCATGACTACCTTCTTTTCACAATCTTATAAACTGTATATTTTCAAACATAATAAAAATATCAGAATAAGTTCAGCATGAATGTTTGAAATCTGAAATTAATAATAATTTTAAAATACAGCTTCATAATTGAAACATTTAAAAAGGGATGAAATAAGAGAAAAAATGATAATTACCCAGTAAATTTATATGCTGAAAAGTGGTGGAATACACACTTAACATCTATAATGTTGACCTCATTATGTGTGTAGCTCCAGATGTGCTTTTCGACTTCTCTTGTTTTATGGATACAGGTATTTGTAATTGCTCGTCTGTCTATGGTTATCCAGAGAAATCCGCTGTAGTTATGTTCCCAGCTAAGTGTGGCACATGGTCTTGGGGTACAGGAAAAGAAGTGTTGAAATTTTCGTCTGCTGCTTTTTCTACCCCTTACTTTTACATACGGGAGTTATGTATGGAGCCTACAGTCACTCGGTTCAAGTTTAACTGTACCAGAGGGCATAGCCCCCCCCCCCCCCCCTCCCCTTTCTATAATCCTGTATCCGCCCCTGAATTTACTTAAATTCTTCGTAACATTTTAACTCGTAATAATTTTTTAAGGGTATGTTGTTTTTTTTTATTCTCAAACGGAAAATCAAATTTGCAAAAGGATAACACATGAAAATCACATTTATTAGAGTTTATACGTATTGAAGTCACCCTAATTTGCATGCAGGACAGATAGCGCCACCCGCTGGCCATCGTTCAACGTATTATTTTAAAATTCCTTCACAGAAGACTACTTTGAATTTTCTTAATGTGAAATGAACATGCGCTGACCCGTTTCAGTGTCAGTATAGATCCTAATAAGAAATGTATGGTTTAAGAAAGTATATAGATATACTGCTCGTGTCCAAGTTAGGGCCCTGCGGGGTCCGAAAAATTGAACCCGCACCCGCCCCGCATCATGATCTGTAAGCCTGCAGCTCGCCCAACAATAATAGAAAAAAATTCAGCCCGCCCCACTCCGAAGTTACTATCATTCTTTAAGCCCCCCCCCCCCCCCCCCGAAAATTTTCATTTAGCCGGCACCCACCCCGCCCCGCATATTTCAAGTTTCCAAACGGCAGTCCAGCCCGCAAACTAATAAAAAAAAGTTTCATGATCCAAGGTTTTTACATATCAAAATAGTTAGCACAAATATTAGCCAAGCTGATCATTAATATATATGAAATGTTTGATGACTGGAAATAAAAGTTAATTTTTATACATATTTTGGCAATCATTCAAACCATAATTCATTAATATTCTAAAAGACATGTTTGATTGCTTAAATGGATTTAATTTATATAAACATAGTAATTTCACATACCTTACACATGTTTTCATATTTTACAGGGTTAATGTAAATTAAACAAACCTTTGGTTTCTTGTGTCTTTTTCTGCTTAAATTTATAAAAAATAGTAAAGAAAAAATGTATCCAAAGCTACAATTGGGAATAGTATTGGCTAATCACAAGCCATCAAACTACTGAGATGTGTCTGCTGGTCAAAATCTTTTCATTCATAATCTGCTAATTAGCTGAAACAACTATTAAAAATCTGAAAAAAGGTCGCTTTTTCATTATTTTCTAACGGAACTCATTGACGTAGTATAGAATCTAACGACCCAGGACTGAATCAATCATGACAAGTGAGTAAATTATTCTAGCTCGGGTCCTTCACAAGATGTTATACATACTAGGCCTAATTTAAGCTCCTCACCATATACACTATATAATTCTCCGCTGGTTATATTATTTGTCAGCCCACTCTCTCGTGGCTGCTGCCGGCTGTCGTCAAGCACTGTGGCACGACCTTACTCTTTGCTGTTCAAACGATTGCAATCGCATCCATCAAACCCTGCACAGGAACCAGATTACTACCTGCTGCGGCGAAGACCAGCCCGGCTTTGGAAACCATTTATACCCAACTTAATTAGGATTGCATCGAGTATTGGGAGCAGTTTAAAAAACTGGCTGGATTACGGCGGGTGGGTCCGGATCACCTGTTGTCTCTGGCTGCGACAGCACGTCCTGTTCTCACAAAGCAGACACTGTGCTGGCATGCCAGCCTAACTGATAATTCAGCTCGATTATTCAATAGTCACACTTAAAGGTGACTTATAAATAGCTGAACCAGGTTATATAATAACAGAATTCCTACCCTTTACATCAGCTCGATTATTCCATGGCCATACTCATAGGTAGCTGAACCAGGTTACAATAACAGAACTCTTATTCTTTACATCAGCTCCATTATTCCATGACCAGACTTTTAGGTAGCTGAACCAGGTTTAAATAACAGAATTTCTATTCTTCACATCAGCTCCATTATTCCATGGCCAGACTTATAGGTAGCTGAACCAGGTTATAATAACAGAATTCCTATTCTTTATATCTACTCCATTATCCAATTGCCAGATTTACAGGTAGCTGAACCAGGTTATAATAACAGAATTCTTATTCTTTACATCAATGCGGTTATTCTTTTTTCTGGTTTTCAGCTGACTTTAACAAGGTGTACCTGTTATTTTTATCAGTGCGGTTCATAGTTTATCTTAATTTCAGGTGATTTACAGCTAGATGAACCAGGTTATATATAATAATAATAATATTATAATAATAAAACTCCTGTTATTGTCATCAGAGCGGTAATACCATGACCATACTGTTAAGTGATTTACACAAGAGTACTGTCCTACAGAATTTCTATTGTTACTATTACACAATTTCTATTTCTGTTATCTCCCTATAGTCACATTATTATGTGATTTGATAAGAACAGTTTGGTGTCACAGGGCATTTATATACAGTAAACCCTCGCCTAACGACCACCTCTGTTTAGCGACCACCTCAAAATAGCGCCCACTTTTTCACGGTCCCATTTCTCTAATGAACTATGTATCAGACCTCGCTTAAACAACAGCCTTAAATGCGACCACTTTATCGTCCCATAGGTGGTCGTAATTTCGAGATTTCACTGTATATTGTAAGTTCCCGGTTGGTCCAGAGAAAAGTCATGGGACGCAGTGAAACAACCTGGAACATTAGTGTCAGTGGATAAATACAGGCTACATGAGAGGCTCAGCGTACAAAGTGTGGAGGGCAGGTCTGTCAAAGGAGTGCTAGACAAAGCAAGTGGGGACACAAGCACAAACGAACTTACAAACTGTTTTAGCTGTTCCACTTTTTATAAAAGTCTGTTTTATATCCTGTGGGAATTTCTTTTTCTGAAAACACAACTGCTTGTAATTTACAGTTTGAATTTATATGAAATTTTGTTTTAACAAATTAATTTAAAAAATATATAAATACATATGAAAAAGTTTATTTATATTCAAACTAATATTTATGACTCACATACCCAGGATTCTGAAGTGTTAATTCTACATTTTAACTTTAAAAATTTTTTTTACATTTCTTGAAAATTTGTAGAATGAATAATGCATATTAGAGCATTAAAATTCAGGAAAAATAATTAATAGATTAACATGGGTTTGAAAGGGTATGCTAAGGTTTACTCTACAAGAATTTATCAGTGACCTATTAGCACATAATAATAAGAATGAAATGGCTTTTAACATGCTATAAACAGACATTTCAAAACACTCAAAATTGATTCTTAAATGAAACACGCAAGAACATATTCGTATAAGAAAACATGTTTAGGAAAATGGAAATCTTAATAAACCTTGCATGTACTAGAAAAACTAGATATAAGCATTCTAATGAACGTAGTTCTCCGCCATATGGGCGGTCCCCCAAGTGGGAAGTTCCCAAAAACGTGCTTGCATTCTCTTAATAGGCACATACTCCCTGGTTCATTCGTGCAGAAGTTCCCCCAAACCGTGTTTGCATTCACCTATTCGGGTCCGTATTCAAATGTCCGATCGGGCAATGTGACTGCATAATTGGGAATATTCCTGGAGGTCCTTCCTGAAGCCGGATCATGAGCTGGACCAACACCAAAGTCGAATCGATTCTTCAATAGCGAATTCCTGAGGTGCCCTGAACATTTCATGGGATTCCGTTCATAAATGTGTGAGTTAATTTGTGAACAAACACACAAACACGAACGAGAATGATAGCGTACCTTCATAACGAATAAAAAGATGCATACAACTCTGTAGTATGATCAAAAAGCATAGGAGTTCAACTGTTTCCAAACAGAAGGAACAGGATGAATGTAGGCTAAAATGTGTTAAAGGACGAAAACTCATATATTATATAGAAACAGCAGTATCCGACCGTATTTAGAAGGACAGCAAGTATACTATTTATATGTTTAAATTATATGTTTTGTGCTCTGTTGCCGGAGAATTCATACATGGGACATAAATAAATTGATAATTATCGCAAGAACAGAACATGGCACCTTTTGGATGGACTGGAAATGATATAGTCAATGATATACTTACGTTATATTAAATAAATTTAATCTTCACCGGGTATCTTATACGCTTTTGTGTCTTGTATTTGACTGAATAACAATTTAAAAATTCCTTAAGCGTCAATTGTTGAAAAGTTCCCGGGATAAAACTAACTTCTCACATAAACACTCTTCAAAATTATAGAAATCACCTTTAATAGTAACTTTAAATATTAACGGTAGCGAAGTTCAAAAATAGCATCGTTATAAAAGTACATTATATGTTTTTGTTTAATCACAACCAAATTAATATCAGGCTGAACATCCTTAATTCATTGATCAAATCTCCACAGTCCTAACTAGTCAATTTAATTTCATTTGTTAAAGGTCATCCATGAATAATTAAGTAAACTATTTAACTGCTGTAGATGCAATAGTATTTATGAGTCGGGGAACTGTAACGAAAGACTCCTTGATTTTATATCCTCTTTAAAACGATTTAATCAATGACTGAGCAAAGGCTATATATTTCAGGATATTTGTAGCATGGCCGGAGGTAAATACTCTCTCAATCGGGGATTAAGTTAATCATATGACTGACTTCTGTGGCTCAGGGGTAGAGCACAGGACTCAAAGCCGGGAGATCGTGAGTTCGAATCTCAGCCGAGGCGAAGAGATTTTTCGCGATCGGCCGCCACCAAGGGTAAGCGCTCTGCGAGTTCAATTGAATGCCGTGCCCTACGGCCGTGTTTCACTCACAAACGATTGTGCCTTTCGGGGGTTCCTTGGTGGTATGACTCAGCAGTTTTGACGATTATACACCCAGAGCCCACATGTGCAGTAGCCACCGGGCCCGGTTAACACCAAGATATAAAATGAGAGGAAGCGTGTGATACTGCTTTGTCACGTTGTCCGAAACCGGAATGGAATCATGCAGATGTAAAACTACTTAGTGTTAAGCTAGCGGTTACAACAACAAAAAAATAGAAAAGGTAACCATATTAGTATGGACTATCACTAAACCACCTGGATTTGATTGGTTCTGTACGTAGTCTGGCTGTAACCTAGAATTAAGAAAAAAGTTATATTGGGAACACTTCTTTTTCAGCTTTCTTCAGTATTTTTTTTAGAATTGTTATTAAATTAAGATATCATAGAATACAGTTCAGACATTAAAGCGGATCACCGATTGTATAGATTTAAAAAAAAATTACCTAATGCATTGATATCACTGATGAAATTTGAACCCGACTTCCTAACATTCCTTGCGTTAACCAATATACGCCCGGTTCTTAATTACCAAACATTAGGTTTTAACCATCTCAGTGAGACTGATAGCGCGAGAGCCAGGGCATGAAAGGCACTTTTACATAAATCCATCGTAAACATAACTTTATATATTTATATATAAATCCCCAATAAAAATTAAAGGGAATTTTACAAAGGTCGGACTGTACGAGTTAAATATCAGCACATACTTCATCCGACTTCTTCACGTTTCTCTCGAATCTTTAGAGTCTGGGGCACCTAAGTTTCTGTTAAACTTCAGTATTTGAAGAGCAAGAATATACTTAACTATATAACCATTTTTAAAGAATGTATAAAGAATATATTATATTGAAAAGTTCACACAATACACATTTCATAAATTTTCTACAATAAAATCAATTACAATGTATACAATGTATACAAAGTTCATTTCCTGGATATTATTTCAACCATAATTCCGTATTTCAAAGCTTGTACTTTGAATTTTCAATGTATACATATATTCTATATATTTCAATCTCCTTACAAAATTTGACTTGTGATTTGGTTATATTCCTTACTATTATAATATAAAAACATTTTAAATGTAAGGAGCATTTAATTTGAAACCATCCATACCAAATCCACAATTTTTAAATACAATTTTGTTGTTACAAAACATTCGTAAAAATATGTTCCTTGGTGTCTGACTTTATACAGCAATATGAACATCGGTAGCTTTCAACTAATTTCCATTTGTATAATGCTTAACCATACACGTGTGCCCAATTCTTGTCGTGTCCCCTGCCAGACGATGCTAAAAATAGAATTATAATGAGGCTGACAGATGTCGAAAACAGACACGAAACCATAGGGGACCATAAGTACATAGTGGATAAGAACAAGGAAAGGTACTGTCCCCAAAACAGAGCAACAGTATAATCGATTTGGACAGAAACTCTTGGAAACCAGGCTGCGACACTCATGTTTCTTTCATGAAAACGGCAAAATATGCTGCTCATATTGAATCCGGCACAGTATAGGAATTTTGATAAAAGCAATCCGCCATTTTTGAACAAAAAGTATCTTTTGTGGTTTATTTCCTGTTTTCTTTAGTGTTAAATATCATGAACCGGAACTTGAACATTGTTTAGGACTTGAGTCGCATAGGACCAGTTCTTAAGGTCTGTACTGAATGCGAGAAGCAGGTGTTAATTTTTAACCATGTGCCTTTGGCTGCACTTTCAGACGGTAGCTTAGTTCATAAGGGTGACTTTGACAAAAGACAGTCTTGAAAAACGTCTTAAATATCATGTTAAAAGGCAGTAATGGTACAATGAGTACCTCTCTTCCTACTGCTCTGAGTTAACTGAACATCAAAGCGACTCTGTGTAAAAAATAAGAACTCACTCATACATAAATACTAGCAACATCTCTTTGATAAACATGTAGCTTTTATAAGGTCTCCATGTCCAAATGATGAATTATTTCTAACCGAGACAACTGAAACAGTATGTTTTACCAGAATGTTGGTCACGTACGTCAGAATGAGGCTAACACTGACTCTTAGGCTAACTGAGATTTTTCGTGTTATAGCAATGCCAGGATTGTGTTCATTACGACATATATTTACTCTTAACAATCCTTTTGCCCGAAATTGACTAATTTTTGCAAAGAATGAAAAAACATTGGGTTTCCAAACCTCGGTTTTTGTCAGTCATATGCTGTAAAGATGCCACGAATACAAAGTTTCACATATTGTTTCTTACTTTGGGATTGATTATTTAAAACTGAATACTGCTGTTGTTGTAACTGTAACTATAGATTAAATATATATATATATATAAATATATATATATATATACATATATATTATAAATGAATTATATCATTTATCTATAAACCGTATATTTGGGGTTAAAGCACAAAGAACATTAACTCGTACTTTCCACTATCCACTTGATTAAAATCCAAAATATATTTAACCATACTATCCACTGTTTACCTGAGATTTAACCCAAAGTACATTTAACCGTACTATCCACTGTGTACTTTAGGTAAAAGTACATTAGCAGTTCTTTCCACTTAGGTCAAAGCCCAAAGTGCATTTAACCATACTGTCCACTGTCTATTTGAGGTTAAAACCCGAAGTACATTAAACCTTACGGTTAACTCTCCATGGTTATGTTTGGGCAAATGAATCCCCAAGAGTATATTATACCAATCAATTTAATACGGTGTCCGTTTGTTTTAAACTTCTGTAACTCTTTTCTTTCATCTGACGGCTTAATGTTGCGCAGAGTGTTGTTTTTGTAGTCAATGAGCACGTAGAATAAAAAAAAAGACAAACGTTCATGAATAGTAGCACGTCATGAATAAATACAAATAATAATATGTTTCCTTAAAAGGTATCTCACTTGGTCTATGTCCTGCACTCCCTGAGTTCTGTTCCTGGTTTTTGTTTTTGTATAATTTTTACTGACTCTGCATAGGGAGACCTCTCATGTTGGCATATCTTTCCACTATAATGACTTGGGACGAAGGTTGGTTCAAGGTTATTATCTGCGTTCCATGGCGTTCTTTCGAGGTCGTTCTAAGAATTTGTTTACTCCTTGACAAACTACACAGGGATAAATATGATATGCGACCCAGGATCAACATGTGCTCGGATTCAAATATAAGACTTTCATTACTCTTTGCCGTCTTGAGGCGACATGACATAAGGATTGACAGGTATCACTCTTTTTAAAGACTTGGAATCAGCGTTTGTACATGGTTACCTGGGAATATGATCAATAGCCACGTATGTTGTGTGTAGGTTGTGTAGACCAGGATTTTATTATAAAAAGTTATTTATACGTCACTAGGTGTATTTTGTTTCTCTGTAATTAATTTATTTTGTTCATTGTATTTTACTATATAATTGTATCATAGGCCTGTTCACTCAAACAAAAATCACCAAAATACAATGGCCATCAATTCATGAAACTAATTTCACGCATATTACATAAATAACACTTTTTTTTCAAATAAGACAAGAGAAAAAAAAATTCTTAAAGGTGAAGTGGACTTCAAATGAAGGCTGGAAATTCTTTACGTCAACAGTCCCCTGGCAACACCCTGGTCTGCGTTCGTATATATGTCCCTTTTCTAGTTTCTGAAGGCATACTTTAAAGTTATTGTTTTCGGTAAAGTATATCTTGAATCATCGTCGTGGCTGAGGGAACCAATGATTTATCTGCAGACACTTGCGAACAGTAAACAATAAACGACCTAAAATAAACGTTATTTAATGCACATAATACACACATGTTCAAATTTGGTTTTATTGGATATCAAGACACATGCTGTTTGGATGTTTACTTGTATACGAATGTTAACTCGCACATTATACGCGTGAACAGAGTCCCTTGCTTCCGTGTTGCCGCCATATATGGAGGGGTTGGTATGTGCTTTCAAGGACGGATGTTGATACAGGATGTTTTAAACTGGTTCTCTACCCCCGTTTTCCCCTTGCCTTTCCTCCCCAATGGCTGCATTGTTTGATACAGGGACAAATCTCGATGTTTTGACAAACTGCAAGTTCCTTACAGTAGTGTTTACTACATTGCACCAATCATAGGCTGGCTGTAATCTAGAGTGCTTCATTTGGCTTGTATTACAGCCATAAATAATGTATACTGTGTCATATAAAGAAATAAGTGAGCAGCCATCATATCATATATCATCCGAGCTTTCCATCGCAGTAATTTACATAGTGTAAATGGTCCATATATCAAATATTCATCCTGTTATCATGTGCTAACCTTGTGAGGGTTGCACTGCAGATAATTTGCCATATGTAACGCCAATGACTGAGACGTCTCATACATGATACAGGACAACTAAGATTTCATGATTATTTTGCTAAGGTTGGATCACGTGTACTATACACTTTCTAAAGTTGGATAAATGGTTAAAGGCAATAAAATAGGATTCTTTATTAGTCCTTTATTTGCGGGTAAGAATAATACTCTTAGTTAGAATCATGATCTGATTAATTGGCATGGCTGACACCAGTATTTCTGCTTTAAGGCGTTGGACGCGCTTTCTATCAGTTAAGCGGTATAAATAGGTTTTGTAATCACCGTAGGGTTGTTTGTAAAGCTTACAGAGGCAAGCTCGAGGTTGAAGAAGCTGACGTTTGGATGCATGGACACAAATTACACTTTCTACTAAAGAGGAGCGGTGATATCAAATCACTTGAAGTTTTTACTAAAGATTTGCCTTTGAAAACGACACAGAATCAAATATTTTGGATATGAAAATTGTTCATATTTTTTTTACGCAAAGGGATATATATATACAACTATATGTTGTCAAATTTGAGAAGCCACTCTTCCATGCGCTAACATCTCAATTATATACCTTATTATATTTTTCGTCATTCCGATTATATTAGATCATCGCATTAGTATTGTTAAAATGCATATACAGTAATCTTGTATTGAACCGTGGCACAATGGTCATTGACAGTTTATTATGGAAAACGGTCCGTTTATACACGTTACACCAAGGTAAGGACCAGTTAATAAACGTAGCACCATGGTGAAGACCAGTTTATACACGTAGCACAATGTTAAGGGTCAGTGTATAAACGTAGCACCAAGGCAGGGACAGGTTTTTTAACGAAGTATCGATAGTAAGGACCTGTTTATACACGTAGCACCGTGGCAAGGACCAGTTTATAAACAAAGCACCTTAGTAAGGATCTGTTTATACACGCAGCACCATGGTTATGACCCGTTTATAAAGGTTGTACCATGGTATGGACCAGTTTATAAATGTAGCACCATAATAAGGACTAGTTTATAAACCTGGCACCTTGATAAGGACCCGTGTATAATGTAGCACAATAATAAAGACTAGTTTATAAAAGTAGCGACTAGGGAAGGGTCAGTTTATAAATGTAGCACCATAAGAAGGACTAGTTTATAAACGTAGCACCTTGGTAAGGACCCGTTTATACACTAAGCACAATGGTAAGGACCCATTAAACACATAACACCATGGTAAGAACCAGTTTATGCACGTAGCACCATGGTACTAGCCCCGTTTTTTAACGTAGCATTATAGTAAGGTTCCGTTTGTACACGTAGCACCATGGTAAAGACCTGTTTATGCACGTAGCACCATGGTACTAGCCCCGTTTTTTAACGTAGCATTATAGTAAGGTTCCGTTTGTACACGTAGCACCATGGTAAAGACCTGTTTATGCACGTAGCACCATGGTACTAGCCCCGTTTTTTAACGTAGCATCATAGTAAGGTTCCGTTTGTACACGTAGCACCATGGTAAAGACCTGTTTATGCACGTAGCACCATGGTACTAGCCCCGTTTTTTAACGAAGCATTAAAGTAAGGTTCCGTTTATACACGTAGCCCCATGCTAATAACCAGTTTATACACGTAGCCCTTTGCTAATAAACAAGGTTATACACGTATCACCATGGTAATGACCCGTTTATAAACGAAGCACCATGGTATTCACCCAATTATACAAGTAGAACCATTATAAGGAACTGTTTATACACGTAGTACATGGCAAGGACCTGGGTATAGATCAGTTTGTTATCATGGTAAGGACTGTTTTACACGTAGCACCATGGTAAAGACTCGTTTATACACGTAGCAGCAAGCTAATTACCAGTTTAACACGTAGCACAATGCTAGTAACCAATCTGTACACATAGCACCATAATACGGTTCAGTTTATAAACGTAGCACCATGGTAAACACCTGACCTGGTTATACTAGGAGCACCATGGTAATGACCAGTTTAGTTTAAAGACGTAGCATCATTGTAAGTACCCGTTTATACACGTAGCACATGCTATTAACCAGGAAAACACGAAGCACCATGGTAAGGACCCATTTATAAACAAAGCACCATGGTATGCACCCAATTATATAAGTAGCCCAATATTAAGGACCTGTTTATACACGTAGTACATGGCAAGGACCTGGGTATAGATTAGTTTGGTATCATGGTAAGGACTGTTTATACAAGTAGCACCATGGTAAGGACCAGTTTATACACATAGCAGCAAGCAAATTACCAGTTTAAACACGAAGCACAATGCTAGTACAGACAACCAGTCTGTACACATAGCACCATGGTACGGTTCAGTTTATAAACGTTGCACCATGGTAAGGACCAGTTTATAAACGAAGCACCATGGCAAGGACCAGTTTTAAAAGAATCGTCTTGGTAGTGGTTGTATAGGTAGTACCCTTGTAATGGAATGTTTATGTATGCGGCACCTTGATATTACCCAGTTAACATGGTAGGTAACAATAAAATAACAAGTTTATAAAGCTGACGCCATGGTTATGGTAAGTTATTAATGCTGCAACTTGATAATGACCAGTTTAAAAGGGTCCCTCGATAATTGCCAGTTTCTTCCAGTTTAAGACAAGTTTGTAAAAGTGCCACCCTGATAATGACCACTTTATAAGGTGACATCCTGGTAAAAGGCACTTAACAAAAGAAGCACCCTTGTAATTGAAATTTTATAAAATTACACCCTGGTAACGGTCAGGTAACAAAGATGGCTACGGTAATTGGCAGGTCATAATGTTGGCACCCTGGTTATGGTCAGGTCATAAAGGTGGCACCTCTGTAATGGTCAGTAAAGTGGCATCTTTGTAATAGTCAGGTCATAAGATGGCACACTGGTAATGGTCAGGTAATAAAGGTGGCACCCTGGTAATGGTCAGGTCATAAAGGTGGCGCCATGGTAATCATCAGGTCCTAAGGGTGGCACCCTGGTAATGGTCAGGTCATAAAGGTGGCACCCTTGTAATGGTCAGGTCATAAAGGTGCCACCCTGGTAATCGTCAGGTCATAAAGGTGGCACCCTGGTAATCGTCAGGTCATAAAGGTGACACCCTGGTAATGGTCAGGTCATAAAGGTGACACCCTGGTAATGGTCAGGTCATAAAGTTTGCACCCTAGTAATGGTCAGGTCATAAAGGTGGCACCCTGGTAATGGTCAGGTCATAAAGGTGGCACCCTGGTAATGGTCAGGTCATAAAGGTGGCACCCTTGTAATGGTCAGTAAAGTGGCATCTTTGTAATAGTCAGGTCATAATTTGGCACACTGGTAATTGGCAGGTCATAATATGGCACACTGGTAATGGTCAGGTCATAAATGTGGCACCCTGGTAATCGTCAGGTCATAAAGGTGGCACCCTGGTAATGGTCAGGTCATAAAGGTTGCACCCTTGTAATGGTCAGTAAAGTGGCATCTTTGTAAAAGTCAGGTCATAATTTGGAACACTGGTAATGGTCAGGTCATAATATGGCACACTGGTAATGGTCAGGTCATAAATGTGGCACCCTGGTAATCGTCAGGTGATAAAAGTGGCTCCCTGGTAATCGTCAGGTGATAAAGGTGGCACCTTGGTAATCGTCAGGTCATAAAGGTAACATCCTGGTAATCGTCGGGTCATAAAGGTGGCTCCCTGGTAATCGCCAGGTCATAAAGGTGGCACCCTTGTAATGGTCAGGTCATAAAGGTGGCACCCTGGTAATGGTCAGGTCATAAAGGTGGCACCCTTGTTATGGTCAGGTCATAAAGGTGGCACCCTCGTAATGGTCAGGTCATTAAGGTGGCTCCCTGGTAATCGTCAGGTGATAAAGGTGGCACCCTGGTAATCCTCAGGTCATAAATGTGGCACCCTGGTAATTGTCAGGTCGTTAGGTGGCACCCTGGTAATCGTCACGTCATAAAAGTGGCACACTGGTAATCGTCAGGTCATAAAAGTGGCACCCTGGTAATGGTCATGTCATAAAGGTGGCACCCTGGTAATGGTCAGGTCATAAAGGTGGCACCCTGGTAATGGTCAGGTCATAATATGGCACACTGGTAATGGTCAGGTCATTAATGTGGCACCCTGGTAATCGTCAGGTCATACAGGTGGCTCCCTGGTAATCGTCAGGTGATAAAGGTGGCACCCTGGTAATCCTCAGGTCATAAATGTGGCACCCTGGTATTGTCAGGTCGTAAGGTGGCACCCTGGTAATCGTCACGTCATAAAGGTGCCACACTGGTAATCGTCAGGTGACAAAGGTGGCTCCCTGGTAATCGTCAGGTCTTAAAGGTGGCACCCTGGTAAACGTCAGGTCATAAAGGTGGCACCCTGGTAATAGTCAGGTCATAAAGTTGGCACCCTGGTAATGGTCAGGTCATAAAGGTGGTACCTTTGTAATGGTAAGTAAAGTGGCATCTTTGTAATAGTCAGGTCATAATTTGGCACACTCGTAATGGTCAGGTCATAATATGGCACACTGGTAATGGTCAGGTCATAAATGTGGCACCCTGGTAATCGTCGGGTCATTAAGGTGGCACCCTTGTCATGGTCAGGTCATAAAGGTAGCACCCTTGTAATGGTCAGTAAAGTGGCATCTTTGTAATAGTCAGGTCATAAAGGTGGCACCCTGGTAATCGTCAGGTGATAAAAGTGGCTCCCTGGTAATCGTCAGGTGATAAAGGTGGCACCTTGGTAATCGTCAGGTCATAAAGGTAACATCCTGGTAATCGTCGGGTCATAAAGGTGGCACCCTTGTAATGGTCAGGTCATAAAGGTGGCACCCTGGTAATGGTCAGGTCATAAAGGTGGCACCCTGGTAATGGTCAGGTCATAAAGGTGGCACCCTTGTTATGGTCAGGTCATAAAGGTGGCACCCTGGTAATGGTCAGGTCATAAAGGTGGCACCCTTGTTATGGTCAGGTCATAAAGGTGGCACCCTCGTAATGGTCAGGTCATTAAGGTGGCTCCCTGGTAATCGTCAGGTGATAAAGGTGGCACCCTGGTAATCCTCAGGTCATAAATGTGGCACCCTGGTAATTGTCAGGTCGTAAGGTGGCACCCTGGTAATCGTCACGTCATAAAAGTGGCACACTGGTAATCGTCAGGTCATAAAAGTGGCACCCTGGTAATGGTCATGTCATAAAGGTGGCACCCTGGTAATGGTCAGGTCATAAAGGTGGCACCCTGGTAATGGTCAGGTCATAATATGGCACACTGGTAATGGTCAGGTCATTAATGTGGCACCCTGGTAATCGTCAGGTCATACAGGTGGCTCCCTGGTAATCGTCAGGTGATAAAGGTGGCACCCTGGTAATCCTCAGGTCATAAATGTGGCACCCTGGTATTGTCAGGTCGTAAGGTGGCACCCTGGTAATCGTCACGTCATAAAGGTGCCACACTGGTAATCGTCAGGTGACAAAGGTGGCTCCCTGGTAATCGTCAGGTCTTAAAGGTGGCACCCTGGTAAACGTCAGGTCATAAAGGTGGCACCCTGGTAATCGTCAGGTCATAAAGGTGGCACCCTGGTAATGGTCAGGTCATAAAGGTGGTACCTTTGTAATGGTAAGTAAAGTGGCATCTTTGTAATAGTCAGGTCATAATTTGGCACACTCGTAATGGTCAGGTCATAATATGGCACACTGGTAATGGTCAGGTCATAAATGTGGCACCCTGGTAATCGTCGGGTCATTAAGGTGGCACCCTTGTCATGGTCAGGTCATAAAGGTAGCACCCTTGTAATGGTCAGTAAAGTGGCATCTTTGTAATAGTCAGGTCATAAAGGTGGCACCCTGGTAATCGTCAGGTCATAAAGGTGGCACCCTGGTAATGGTCAGGTCATAAAGGTGGTACCTTTGTAATGGTAAGTAAAGTGGCATCTTTGTAATAGTCAGGTCATAATTTGGCACACTCGTAATGGTCAGGTCATAATATGGCACACTGGTAATGGTCAGGTCATAAATGTGGCACCCTGGTAATCGTCGGGTCATAAAGGTGGCACCCTTGTCATGGTCAGGTCATAAAGGTAGCACCCTTGTAATTGTCAGTAAAGTGGCATCTTTGTAATAGTCAGGTCATAAAGGTGGCGCCATGGTAATCGTCACGTCATAAATGTGGCACCCTGGTAATCGTCAGGTTATAAGGTGGCACCCTGGTAATTGTCAGGTCATAAGGTGGCACACTGGTAATCGTCAGGTCATTAATGTGGCACCCTGGTAATTGTCAGATCGTAAGGTGGCAACCTTGTAATTGTCGGGTCATAAATGTGGCACCCTGGTAATCATCAGGTCATAAAGGTGGAACCCTGGTAATCGTCAGGTCATAAATGTGGCACCCTGGTAATTGTCAGGTCGTGAGGTGGCTCCTCGGTAATTGTCAGGTCATAAAGGTGTCACCCTGGTAATCGTCACGTCATAAATGTGGCACCCTGGTAATTGTCAGGTCGTAAGGTGGCTCCCTGTTAACTGTCAGGTCATAGAGGTGGCACCCTGGTAATCGTCAGGTCATTAATGTGGCACCCTGATAATTGTCAGGTCATAAAGGTGGCACCCTGGTAATCGTCACGTCATAAATGTGGCACCCTGGTAATTATGAGTTTTTAAAGGTGATACCGCAATAATGATTACATTTGTTTATATTATATCTTTACCCATTAAACTAATAATTCCCTGCTCTTACGAGGGCATCCCGGTAACGCTCCTGTAAACAACCTTTTCTGGTACCACTTAAGTCTAAAGGTGATCTTCCGTAGACGCACTCAATGGTGACAAAACGTGTCCAGTGCAGGCATTTTAGGTCATTTCCAGTTCATTTGGTTAGAAGTGTTAGATGGACACTGCGTGTGTGACTTGAAAATATATACATCCCAGTGCCCGTGGAAGATATATGCATCATGTTGTAATATACACATATATCGAGAATGCATTTTCAAGCCGAAGTGGGAAGCGGTATTTTGTGACAAGCACCGTAAAAGCTTTCAAAGTGATTTTGAAATACAGCATAAAAAATCATCCGGTTGAGTTGGGGGGCTCATTAAATATTCTGTGGGTTCCTCATGTAGAGTTCTTGCCATTGGAAGCTTATGCCAGCTCCAGTCTGATATCCCCGACTAGAATAGATAATGTACTCGTAAATTGTTTCCAGATCTTAGGGCATAAAAGGATGGATTATTCCTAAGCCATCCTTTTACGCCATAGCCGCTCTCGGATAAATATGGTAGTTCAGATCATGCTTTCTCTAAGCTCCCTTAGCAAATTAATAATAAGCCGGCCTTTGCCGACTATAGTGGTATTGAACAGTTTCTTGTGTATTGAAATTTTTGGGATATATAATAAAGTTTATATGAAGAATTCTGGATGTATTATATTCAATGTTGTAGTAGGGTCCACACCACCCGAGTGCAAATCGGAATCAAGTCACACAAGTCTTAGTCCAAGTCCGACTTATAAAGGCTCGAGACCAAGTCCATCATCTTCGGGTTCAAATCTAAGCTCGAGTCCAAGTCCAAGTCCAATAAAAATATCTTTATATAAAACACATTTTATATTGGATTTTCCAGATAATCATGATTATTTCCTTTATTGTTTACACAAGCTTATGCCTTGATCTTTAATTACATTTAGCTCCTAATGTAGGGATAAATCTTTGTATATATAATACAGTCCTCAATGTTTTAATTTTCTGTCAATACTTAACATAATGTCCATATTTGAACATCCTAGTTTATGTGAAGTCTTTTTCCTTGTCCATTTATATATGTACCTGACCCAAAAATGTGTTTTCATTGATGATTGGCAGCAGATGACCGCTGTTTGTTCAGTTGTGAATGGAAATGTGCAGTTGGAATTAAATATGTTATGGTTCTAAAATGTGTTATATAGTTCTGGTCATAGGCTGGAATATGCTTTATGCCCATTAGTGAATAACTGAATTCCATTAACCACTCATATCAAGGCTGTACCCCATATAACAAGCTGTGTTATTAGTTTGCAATCTTTCTGTTAAATTTCCGTAAGACTGATATACATCCTGGCAATATGGCCGCCAGTTCTTCCTGGGACTGTACTCGGGTTTTCATTGTTAACAGGAGACGTTAAGGCCATGCGCCTTTAAAACAGTGCCGCTTCTGCATACATCTTAATTACTGTCGAAATGCTTAAATTTTACCTTTATCATTTGAAACAACCCGTCAACTATTATAACTACATTGTTCTGTCCAGATGCGTCACGCGTTTTCCATCACCCGCCACTTGCAAATCGAAATTCGTGGCGGTCAAAGATTCATTTTTGTCGCCAATTTTTATGCTAAAACACACTAGCAATAATTATCATCAATTAACTTTTTCCCCAAAATTAATACTCCCGATCAACATTTTTATCCTGAGTTAATGTTTTTCCCTAGTAAAAATGATAAATTAATACTCTCGACCATTAGCCATTCTCACATACAGCCAATTTGGTGATTGGCTTCATATTCGCGGGGTTGAAATTTCGCGATATTCCGTGTTTCGCTAGATTTCTCTTTTAGCCACCCCACCATTTAAAAGGTCTAGAGTATAACCTTAATTTTGAATTTTATTGAATAATTTGTGCAACATCATAAAAATCGAACGCTGACTGAACTAAACATCGACTGAGTGGAAGTAATTGTTCATTCATTTCACATAATTGCAAAGATCTGATATCATTTATAAAGCGATATCTGAACATACAAAATCTATCATTGTTCATAATATCAACCTTTTACCTTTCAACTCGCCTTCGCCGATGGGACCTCTTATTTACGAATGTTTATTTTCGCGATATTCCAGCTATAGCGAATATCGCAAATTTTAAAACATCGCGAACAAAAAGGCAAATACAGTAATTGGTATGGTTCTGTTGATGATGTTAAGGGGTTTATAGTGTATGAAAGATTGACAATGGATCACCAGAGTGGCTGTCATTCTCTTGTCAGTTTACATTGATAAGTAATGACAACCGTGAGAGGACAAAAATCCAAATGTCAGCTGTTTGACGCATTAGTTTGTTGTGTAATTTATCAAACTTCCCCTGGATTGCAAAATAAATTAACTTCCCTGCACAGAGATTGTTAATTATTCCAAGTTAAACCAGCATCAAATTGAAGGGTTCAGAGTCAGTTTTAATTAAACACAGTTGTTTTGTTTATGAGGATGATAAGGTGAAGCGAATAAATGAACACTTGAAAATAAATGTTACGGAGACACGGGCGATGGTTTCCACGGGTTACGAAAGGTCCCGCAGAAGCAACTTAAAAAGAAGGAGGATTTGCCACATTATGTATCCCGTGGGATTATCAATAATAAAATAAGATCAATCTATTCACCATGAGAAGTTTTAACTGCGTGATGGGCCTACAAACGGGGACGCCGCATAATAAAAACTCTAATAAAGCCCTGATGTATTATGTATATCCGACTGGCCGTTCCATGCCAAACTGTATGCTTTGTCTTAAACCGAGGGAGGGCGTTCAGTGCAGAAACCGTGACACGCTAAGCCCCGATTCCGACACGGCCCCACCAGACTTCTTGGCTTGTTGAATTTATTATTTAACATTCTCGCCAGGCCCAAGAAGCATAGAATCCGTGTCACTGAGTGCAAAGGAACACTACCCCTCAAGTAATGAAGGATTGCTAGATCAATTCTCCTATAGGAAAGTCAAGGTCACCGGAAGTTGCCAAATGCGCTTGCCCCTACGCTTTCCACTAATATAAAGGAATTTTTCAATATATCTTATTCAAAGGAAGAATCGTGTGAACGACGGGTAGACTTTTGAAGCCAAGACTGAGAATTTTTATCTTCAACCCCTGATGAATGACACGTGCAACATAACAAGGGTGACTGCGTAAATAAGCATAATATCAATCCTTCTCTGGTTGAAACGGAGACTATCTAATTGATAAATATATTAATTGATAAATCATTTCAATAAAATCAGTTTACAGATTACACCAAAACAATGCCTTAGACGTAATAAAGGATTTCAAAATGCATTTTGTAATCATCAATCTAAGTCCCTCTAATTATATATATATATATATATATATATATATATATATATATATATATATATATATATATATATATAAAACACTGAAACACTCTAAGGCCTTCAGACAAGGTCAGAACGATAAAACACTAAAGAAAAACAACACTGTAAATTCACTGCCGACTGTTTCACGGGATGCGACCCGATCCTCAGGTGAATGTTGTTAGAATCCTCATTCACCTGAGGATCGGGTCGCATCCCGTGAAACAGTATGTGGTGAATTTACAGTTTTTTTTTATTTATTTCAGTGTTTATTGCTCTGGCATTGTTTGAAGGCCATAGAGCACTTTACACCGGAGGGTAACTATATCATATATATATAGTGTGTGTGTGTGTGAGAGAGAGAGAGAGAGAAAGAGAGAGAGACAGAGAGAGAGAAAGAGAGGGAAAGAGAGGGAAAGAGAGAGAGAGAATTGGCCGCTCTACCTCGGTAAATAGCTCTCTTCCACTCTCTCATGAAATTTATGCATACAGAGACGGTCTATAAATATGTCATATAAGGTGGACATGTAAAGAAATATATATATACCCAATAATCCTAATCCCGACAGGGGAGCCATCAATCCCGCAGGACTCCCCGAGGACGGTCCCTTCTCTGAGAGGTATAACCTAACCTCGCAGAAACACGGGGGCCAAGGAATATTTATGTGCGCGCTAAGCTCAACTGTCACCTTAAATCATATTTATGCTGTGCCGAGCTTTTGGCGCTTTATAAGGCGCCTCCATCCAAAGCTACCCAGGTTTTTGTAGGCTCTTTCTTGGACATGCGCCCGACAGATCCAGTTCTTTTTATATGCACAAATAACACTACTGGTCCAAGGAAATAACATCAACTGCCATGCTTGCTTTGTTACTATGTGAGTCAGCATAATTTGAGGACTTATTGTTCAGTGAGCTTAAAACATGAACAATGTAGTGTTCATTGCTATTTGATACAAACACTATAATCAGCTCATCATTTGCTCTATGTCGGAAATTTGGTTGCCTCGGTTTTGATTAGATATTTCGGATATGTCTCGCTAATGTGTATTGAATGTAGCAGATCTGTTGCCGTAATGTGTATTAAATACTCCAGATCTGTAGGTCAAAGTCAGTCAGTTATCATTTGTTTACCCATTCACTATCTGACATAACACTCTACAAACGCTCACATTTCAAATTTAATTTCTCTAATTTCTATTCCCGAGACTGCCTAATTAAACAATGGAAGGAACATGATCTGATTTTGTCATTGGAATGTTTTAAAAACTGGATTTGACGTCGATGTGGGATCTGGCCGGGTAACTGAGACGTTAAATATAAGAGCTTTAAATGTAACTGGAGACAACCGACAAATTAATATTGTATAGAAATTCGAGATAATGTCTAATCTTAGCTATGATTCTGGGTTCATCCACTCGAAATTGTAAAAAAGAACTTCAGCTACAAAAAGACACGTTCCTGTTCCACATTACCGCCTCAATCTTTTGAATATCTGTGTACCGTACATAATAAAATTTAATAAACTAGAAATCAGAATTCTAACGTATCCAAGCCTCCGCCATTCACTTATTCGGCCCATATTCATGTTCATTCGTGCATAAGTGATTATACATTGGCGAATATCTCTTGATGACGTTCTTGGATCTGGAGCATATGCCGGATGCACACCAAAATCTGATCGATTCTTGTTTGGTCCATTCCCGAAATGCCCTGAAAATTTCATATGATTCCGTTCATGATTACATGTTCGGTCCTCTTTTATGTCACTCCGTAATACACCCCCTCATAAGAGCGTTCTGCTATCAGAACAAGACTAATTATCCCAGGAGTCACACTTCCCTGGGCCACAAAGTTTACCGTCTCGTTAGACGAGTTGTTACGAAGACAAATTACTCAGGGGAAAATTCTTGGCCGATCCGGGATTCGAACCCATAATTGTGGCGCACAAGTCCTGCGTACCAACCGCTTCGCTAGCAAAGCAAGCTTCACTAGCGAAACAGTTCGGTCCGCTTTTATGTCACCCCGTAACAATATATATATATATATATATATATATATATATATATATATATATATATCTGCACTGTAAGTTTACTGTAAGTTTACCGTCATCCCGGACGAGCCCCCATTTTGTTACGAAGACATTGCTCAGGGGAAAGCATAGGGCCGATCCCGGTTTCGAACCCATATCGGTGGCGCACAAGTCCGGTGTACCTACCGCTTCGCAAGAAAAGCAAGCTTCACTAGCGAGACAGTTCGGTCCGCTTTTATATGTCACCCCGTAACAACACAAACACAAACACACATCAACACGAACGGGTATGAACGCAATTAGGTTAATTTCATGGACTCGAGGCAAAGAGGATCTTCTTGATTTATTAAAGAGATATAGCGGACATGGGCCATTTTTCGGGGGGTGTGGGGGGGGGGGTGGATGTTCCCCTCACCTTTTAAGGGGTGGAGAACAAAGGTCCTATTGTCCCCTTCACTTTTAAGGGGTAAATCAAGATACTTGTATGTCAAAATAATTCTATCAATCATTTTATAGTTTTAACTTATTTTCCTCCGTAATCTTACAATTAGACATTTTATATTGAGAAAATTTAGGATTTTGTATGGGCCAAATCCTTCACTGAACCTTGATAAATGTTTGCTCATATTTTCAAATGTTTTAATCATATGTAAATTATGATTAATAGAGTGCCGAAAATTGAGCAAAAATGATTTACATCTGATGGAAAAAGTTCATAATATGTGTGGGAATGAAGAAATAATGATATTCAGGGAGAGCAATATTATCCTCTTGGGGTGGGGATGGCGGGCGGGGGGGGGGGGGTAGTTCCGAGCGCTTCTTCTTGATCCTGGACGGGAGGGGGGTCGCTTTTGTCATTACTCCTGTGGATTGTCCCACTCAAATTTTCTCGGCATATAAGGCACGCCACAACCGTTTTAAGGGTTTCAGACCAATTTTGCGGCCTTGACCCCCCCCCCCCTTTCCTAACCTGGGGACCTGTTTTTAGGCTTTTTCTTTAGTCCACCTGGATTGGAATCCCCCTCCCCCTTTTTCCTATATCCGGGATCTGCCCTTGCTCATATACCTCTCAGTGATTTCAATTTCATATTTAGGCCATATCCACTCCAAGTTAAGTTACACCTGTCTCGATTAACAGTTGTGAAACCCGAGTTAGAATCGATTCAAAGTGATTTCGTTAAAACGATAAAACGTAAAATATTTATAATGTTCATTTCGTCCTAGTGCATTTTGTTTAAATCCTAGAACTTATAATCTCCCGTTGCAGACCCAATGCTTTATAAATGTATAATTTATAATTTTTTATACTTAAAAAATTGTTGTAGTTTAAAAAAAACCTTTGTCTGAGGGTACCAGCTAGACTAGGCAGAGATATTGACCAGTATAAGTAAATTATTATTGATATCCTGATATCTAACTTCTTAGATATATACCCGAATGGCATTTTTGTAACTCCTTTTTAAATAACCAGGAACTTTATATTTAAAAATGTAAAGATATATGGTCATAATAATTCACACGAATAACATTTCAAAGAACATAAGAATTTTCTAGTTTTTTCTGTTTGCCATCATTTAATCCTGCGGTTGTCTAGGTGCGTATATCTACCTCCCTCCCCAGATAGAATCAGATAAAGCACCATTACATAAATCCATTGAACACATTTAACTTAATATGTAGATGTAAACGAAATCATTTTTCATGGACTGGAAGCCAGTTCTTTCCAGCATTATAATCTCGGTGTTATCTGTTTCCTAAAACCACAATGTTTATATTCAGATAACCAGCTCCCGTGCATTTTATCTTGAAACTAGGATGCATAAAAAAATCATGTCTTGAACTTACTTATCGTTATCAGAAAAAGTCCAATCCTACGCATTGTCATTTTCTATAATAAAGAAAGCACCGACAGATAGTGATTGATGGATAATTTTAAATTACACCCGAATTCAAATATTTATATGCGCAAAAATAAAGGCAGTCATTCCTGCTCTGACAGTCAGGGTATCTTATTGCCCTTACACATTTCCTGTCCTAGCTGTTATGCTTTCATTCCTATTAATATTATATACTAGCTGCTCTCGTGGAAAATCCACGGCTCTATCTGATGCCTATTTTGTAATGATCTGATAGGAACTAAACGACGCATATTTTAATCCTAAGGTTTTTGCAGGAACTTTTGTCATGTGTTTCACTTATATGATATAAGGCATATACAGGGTGTACGAATTTTTAAGTGAGATATTTTTTTTTTCGATAAGCAACATAGGTCCGACAGTTTCATTGCTTGGGAAATATCGTAGATATAACGATTGTATAAAGAAGTATTCTACCGTGAAATAATATGAAAGATGCTTTGTATTAGTTGAAGCTCAGGCGACATCGTGAAACACGATGTTTATTCAGTGTAGTCAGTTGAGGGTATAGTCTAAGTCATGTTAACAGACACATGCGTTATTTGTATACACATTCATATGTCGTGGAAGTCCCTTGTACGCGAAACGTATAGTTGGCAATTTTTGGTTTAAGTAATGAAAATTGTCATGGAATAAGCAGGTCTGATGCAAAATGGACAACTCTCCCAGATAAAAAAACCAGGTTGAATGGTTCGTTGCATTGTCTTTCAGCAAATTAACGCGAAATGTAATATACAGATTTTGCTCAAAATTTGTAGAGGGGTAGAGTAAAAATGCATCCGTAATCCATTACATTTTTGGAGGTAATCGTAATAACTATAATATATTTTTTTTCTTAAGTGCCATAATCACAATTCCACAAAGGAATAATTTAAAGCGGCTATTCCTTTGTCCCCGAGTGATGCCGCCCATTCGTATGGCACTCGCCTGGTGAACCCGTGTTTCCACTCAACGGAAAAGTGCTCCCTATTAAAAGATTCATGTGGACATGTGTTTGGCGCTTGAATTTAAAATCTTTACTTCCTTTTGACAGAGTAGAATTCCTTAACAGGCGATATAATGGAAAAGGGGTTCCGTGAGGATTATATGTCGCCTCCTGAAAAAGCGTGACAGGCGAAAAATGTTTTGCTGAACCTTTGTACAGGTTAAGGGTATAGGCATATCAATAGTCCGTTTCATTTTGGAGGTAATAAGAATCGCCATCATATACATTTTCTTAAAAATAAACCATTATGACAAAGGACCATTCCTTTGTCCCCGCGTGGAAGCTACCCATTCGTGTTTATTTGTTCTGCCACTCGCTAGGTGAACTCGTGTTACTGAAGCATGACAGTGGTCACACGTGAAACGCATACACTGAAAACATAGGTTCGTCAAGCGGTTAGTCAAAATTACGGCCGACTAAGCTGTTCGTCATTAGAGGCAGGTAGGACGAACTTTACTACTCCTTGGAAGAGACTGGACGAACAGAGTTAGTCGGCGGGGCTACTTTGACCTTTGCGCTCGGGTCACCACTGAAGCGCGCCAACTTTCTTTGTCTGGACTACCATCCACTGTGCTGTCCAGCCACGCGGTGTTTACTGTCACAGCCCTGCTTCTGAAGGCCAACGAATCCGTTTTGCAAGCTGAAATTAAGCTGTGTTTCCCTGATTTTGTGAGTATATCATATGTTTTTGTGGATATCATTACATAAGTTTTAATGTTTTTCCTCTAAATTGTAAAAATCATCTAAATAAGCAACATTTGTTAGTTCAACGTGTCGATATCCTCTCAATATCGCTCAGATGGCACATAAGATGTATATTATGTTCTAAATGTATATTATATACGTATAAAATTCTTTCAGTGTTTCTAAAAATTATTACTAAAACTTTGAATCATAAATAGTAGATTTCTTTACAGATGCCAGAGTTTGTGCCGTACTGCTAGGAACAGAGCATCTTCTAAGAAGACTTCTTGGAGAAAAAAAGGACTCTATATAAGGTAAGTCATTAGGTATGAGGACTGGAATATACCTAGATTTTTATTTTAACTATAGGCAGACATCAGTGTGATTAACTGAGAATTTTTTTTATTTCTAGGTTAAATATGATCAACAAAGGAAAGACATATGAATGATAATAGCCTTACCAATACATATTTACTTAATTACAGATCAGTTTTTGTCTCATTGTTATATATTGGCTAATTAATGTTTTATTTAAAAAAAAAACATTTACATAAAGTATCTGTCACTGTAATCCTCAAACTGATACTTCATTATACATACACATAAAGACATTATTATTATTATTATTATTCACTCTTCAGAATATTCATTAACGCAAAACATATTAATAAATAAATTCCTTTCATTCTTTTTAAGGTTCAGGAAGAGGGTGCAGAAGATCCAGAGGAGCGCATCAAGTATCATGAAGGTGATATTCACAAGGCTGAGAGTTCCAGCATCATCATGGATGGGGTGCAGGTTGCAGAGAGTGCAGAGAGCAGCAGTGTACTTGTCCATTGCATATACAACAGAGACTACATGAATAACAATCACATAGATGAATATTACTGTCAGATAGCTATGCGACTTCAATTGAGACTTATATTTTATGTATTGAAAACTTGAAAATGTGTGTTTATGTGTGTGTGTAATGTTTCACAGATGTATGCATTTAAAATATATACTGTGTACAGATATAGTTTCTTGCAAACGAGCCGTGACATTTCCAGTCTTGTTTTGTTGTATATTATTTTGTTTTACTGTTTTAAACAGCATTTCTCATGGTCAGGATTTCTCAGCCTTTGAAACACCAGTTAAGCATTTAAATTGTGAATAGTTAAATCTCTAATTTCTCTTTTGGCTCATTATATAACATTCATATTTTATAGCCATATAGATAATATCCATATTTCAATTTTCACAAGTATATAATTGCAATGTTAGACGACAAACAAAAGCAGTTTTATTTCTGGTATATATGTATTTTAATATGTTTGTTCAACTTCTTCAGGTGATTGTGTAACCTTTAGGCCAGGTTTACTCAATATGTGAAATTTGGGACAGATGTTATTGTTTTGAATGATGTATCTCTAACTTGATTTTCTTAATAAATATTTAAAATTTACTCTGTTTGAATGGCATTTTTCACCCTAAATAAAAATTAGCGACACAATTTGAACTCCCTGCAGTTCCTTCAACATCTTGCGTTGGTGGTTCCAGAGGGTCACGACCCCCCCCCCCCCCCCCCCCCCCCCCCGCAATTCACCCATCAACTCCCTTCTTCTTTTAGAGACCCACAACCTCTTTAGGGATAAAAATCGATATTTTGGAACATCCCCTCTCCTAATTCCATCAAATGAAGAAACTTTTGACCAACATCTTCGTCCAGCAGACTAACAAGGGCCCTGTAATCCTGGACTAACAGGTTCGTCTGGATGACCAATCACTTCGTCCAGCTGACTAAGAGCGTTCGTCAGTTTGACTAACCCCCTACTCGCTGGAGACCCCATGGCTGGACTAACCTAAGTTAGTCACCATGACTAACTATGTTTTCAGTGTACACATGACTGATATTAAAGGAGATTCTGGTGGAGGTCTGTACACCCTGACCACAGATTCTAGTTTTTTATCAATTTAGAGATGTACTGGTGATATTTTTTTCATGTTTCACCGTTCCTACAGACAACGGATCTTAACAAATATATGTGACCACCCCCCCCCCCCCCCCCTCCCGACCCCACCGCCATTCAACCCGAATGATAATTAAGTTTAGGTGTTTTTTTTATAAAAAAAAACCTTCATAAAACACATGACTTGGCCGAATATTTGAATCCATGGTTATCATGGAAAGATATTTTTGAATGTATAAAAATCAACATAAAAACCCATAAAAAATTTGTCAAACGGTGGTCACACCACTGCACTCAGTGCCCATTCTTGACCAAACTGAAAAGCCGTCGCATTGAAAGCGGAGTCATGTGGTCTTTGGAATAAAATTTTTACTTCCTTTTGAGAGACAAAATTCCTTTAGAGGCGTTACAATGGATATGGGGGATCAATGGGGATTATAGTGGACCCACATGACGGCGTATGGCACGGAAATGCCTTTAAAGCAGATCATGCGCCCTAGCCACGGTCTTAACAGGCCAATGAATATCCCCGGGTCGCCTCCTGAAAAATTGTCACATGCGTTGAGGACCTTGCAGCACAGAAGAAATAGGGACACCTTACAGGAAAATATCAAAATTATTAATTATTCAGCTTAAGAGGGCATAATCCCGCAAAATAAAACAAACTTGTCCCAGAAGAGCGCACCATCGATACGTGTGCCGAATTTAGGGAGTCAAATCAGAACGGAAGCACGTACACCGTGGTATAGAAAAAAAAAACCAACTCCGTATTAATTATATATATATATATATGTGTGTGTGTGTGTGTTTGAAACGCATTTCTACACTCTGCGTAATAAATAGGTTATGCCAGGGTTTGCAGAGAATTCTCTCATCATTAACAGAGAAATTAAGCAATTTGGTAAAGTTTTGCAAAATGTACATATCCTTTGTTTCAGTAAATTTTGAACAGACATTTTCCTGTGTGAAAACCATGTGTGAATATCAACAAGATTAGGTCGTATCTGGCAGACTTGCATTTGGTTTGAGTACAACTACAAGAATGCTAAATCCTAATTCTAATTGCCTAGTTTTTACAGGATTCTGTGCAACTATATATATATATATATATATATATATATATATATATATTTATACATATATATATATATATATATATATATATATATATTCCGGTTAAAGCATGAGCAAGCGTTTAGTGTAATTTGTGCCGCAACACACCGTAATTCACTGTTTTCTATCACATTTTATATACCAAATAAAACAGCTATTTGAATAATACTTTTTTACTATGTAAAAATAACTTTTTATATTAAGCAAATTTAGCTTTTTATGTGTGCGGCCCGCTATTTAGACCTTACTAATGTTCATTGTGGCCTCCATGAAGAAAGGTTATCAGAATTAACAATTTCGAACGAATGCACCTATATTACCATATATTGCTATTTACAATTGAAAGGACCTAATTTAAAGTGAAACATTTTGCAAGAACCCCTCTTTATCGCTTACCATAGTAGTAAAGGGAAAACCGGTTCTGTGCATCATTCTGCATCAGGCTATGAAAGCCAAATGCTCTTTAGGTCGATTATCTCGAAAATATGAGCTATTAATTTCAGATTTAATAAAGATCGCCTTTCTGTGAGACCTGCATATTTAATCACATCAGCGGTAAAGCGTGCACTTTCAGCAATGTCACCTTGAGGGCCATGTATCGTGTTAGGGCCATTGTGTGACCCTGTTTTATCTGCTAAAGAATAAAACAATTATTATCATGAATGATTTATTAGTCCATATAAAGGATGACAGCTACAAGACTAAGAGCTACGATCCGTCACAAACAGTGAACTCTGGGAATGATTTATGATATGTGAGAGTTATAACGACTCAATTTTTTTCCTATCTCGGGGATTATTTGTTAATTAAATAAATAAAGAAAGTACGCTACTTATATCTAGGGTGTCGATGAGTATTGAGGGAAAAGCATATATGATACAAAACATATGATTGAGACCTTATAAAATTAATACTGGAGTTAAAAAAGGCAATAATTAATATGGGTCCATAAATGAGACTTGAGGCTTAATTTGAAGTAAATATGTATTCATTAAATTTTAAATAAATTTATTTTGTGAATACTTTTAAGTATTCCATTTGATCTAATGCAAAAATTTGTAAATTTTCAGTAAGTTGTGTCTGCATGTATAATTATAAGTATATAAAGTTAATAATAACAATGTGAAGACATGTATTTACTTGCTACACCATTCAGAGCTGTGGAATAAATTTCCTAGCAGCTATACAGAAGCAAAAACTTTTTCTAGTTTCAAGAAATTACTTCAAACCTTTTTTAAGGTCCATTTTGCAGCACCACCTACGCGTTAGTTATACACTGATTCATAGCTGTACACAAATGATTTAAAATTTTTTATCACCATTTCAGGTTTTTACTTCTATCAGTCTTCTTAATTCTTACTTTATCATTCTCGCTTGTCCAGACGATATTTTTTTAAATCTCTGAGTATTAATTTATTTTTTTATTAGTTCATACTGTTTATACTGTAATTTTGACATTCTTTTATATAGGCTTTTTGTTCATCATTAAATAAGAAATCTACATTGTAAAGCACTTTTGAACACTCTTTGGGCGAAAATAGTGCTATATAAATATGGTATAATAACTACTTGATTCCTGTGAAAGGAAAAGACAGTTTTATACACCACACTGCTCATACATTTTCGCATCCTAATCTGGATCATTTAAAAAATTTTAATCCACAATTTTTGGCGATCCCTCTCAATAACAATTCTCTCATTTTTTTATTAATCTTGCAAACAAACAAAATGTCAAACAACAAACAGAAGAACAGACAAATATGATGTTTACATTTCTTTTTTATGTAAGTATCAAATATACAAATGCACTATATATATATATATATATATATATATATATATATATATATATATATATATATATATATATATATATATATCTGCATTGTATGTACTTAAACATTTAATTATAACCCTACTTTTACACAGATCCAGTGATCAGTATTTTGGCCATGTTGTATGCTTTATAGCTGCTTCTCTGTCCCGCCGTATTAATATCACGTGACCAGGGTCATACTTGTCGTCTGCTTCACCTGTCAGAAAAGGCTAGACAGATTTACCATATAGACAGACAATTTGTTGAAATAAATAACCCTATCAAAAATGTGACGAGAAAAGCGGCTGGTCGTTATGTGAGCTGACAAACGTTTAATTTTGTACCTGAATATTTTTCTGTGCTTATATGTTGCAGGAAAGATGATACCCGTATGAAACAAAAAATATTAAAACAAAGACGATTCCAAATACATCATTTTAATTCTAATCTGCTAGACAGACACACATTTCGACACAAATTCATGCTTAAATTTCTTTCTGCACAGAAACCTTAAGTAGGCAGAAATTTACAAAAAGCACAAAGGTTTTTAACCGAAAGCCTCTTTAATAAGAAAGCTAAGACATCCGGGATACTTTCACTTTTATAACTGTTTGCTCTAACAATCCGCAACCGAAATGGTCAAGGAATAAATATGTAAAATATTTCTTTAAAATAAATTATATTCGTTTAAAATAATGAAGGTTATTACTGCATTGTAAATGTAAATTTATTGGTTAAAAAATAAATGAATATATAACTTTTTTTTTAATATATGTGTTCATTGTATTCCAGTGTACATATTCTATATAAATAATAAATTTTTAAAAAAATATTTGATCCTATTGATTAATATAAATATATATATATATATATATATATATATATATATATATATAAATATGCACATTCTTCTTATCTTGATAGAATAATGGTCGTATAACACTATTACGGTTGTAGAAAGTATGTGCTTCACAATCTAACACTGAATACATAAAAATACAAAACGGAAACGAATTTGTCAATACTATGCATGGCCAAAATGATAAAAAATGACAGAAAATAAACATTTTTTTTGTGAACACCCCGAGCTCAACACTGAACCCCTTTTCGCCCACGCTGCTTGTAAAATTTCTGACAATAGCATTTTGGGAGGTTGCCATGGCAACATCGCATTAAATATGTATCGGAGTTTTACGATGACCTTTCGCCTTATTTCTTCTTGCAAAGATTTTGCGCAGTATACGACCTATTGATGTAGCCGGCCCGAAATAAAGTCGCTGACGGGCACGTTGTTAAGTTATTTATACGTCAGCGTTGGGCATCTAACTAGAATCGTTGGCAGGTCGGCTTGGAGCACCATGTTTTGTGGATGGACGAACCAATATTTTGTGTCAGTGACTGTATGACCTTTCGGTTGTTACAAGGACACCATTTTTACCGGGATCACGAATTTTCTAGTTGACTGAAAACGAGATCATAAACGTATTGCAACAAAACATTCGTGACCCAGTGAATAAAGATTTAAAGCATTCATTTTGATAACGTTTCTTACTGACATCTGAAATATACTCTGAGGTTTATAATGTGTGCTGAAAAATAAAAGAATCTTTTACCAGGTAATTCAGATATATAATAATATTAAAAGTAAATATAATAAAAAACCAGTTTAATAATAAAGAGTGTAATGATAGTGATTTATATAGATTAATTACTAAATTATTCCAGGATTTTGGAATAGTTTTTTTTTAATAAACTGTATCTTATATGAACTAAGGTTTATAATAATGATCATGTATTCTGTAAATAATGTAATGTATTCTGATATATATATATATATATATATATATATATATATATATATATATATTGAACTTCTTATATCATATATCTCTTCTTAAATCACATAGCACCTTCAGGTATGATAGCTAGACAACAGAAAACAGTTTATAGAAGATGCTAAGATTTAAGAATCATTTATTTGGAATTATACTTCTATGTTTGTACTTGAATATATCTTTTTTTTGTACTGAAGCAGAACGGGATAGTGAAGCTGTGTTATTATTAAATTTTCGATTTTAATCAGGTAATAAAGAATATTCAGGTATAAATATAATGATACAATGAACATGAATTAATCGAGTCAAGAGAAAAGGACGCCTCCAAAATAAAATTTTCTACCTTGGTTGGAGTGGTGCTAATTGAAAAATTAATTATTAATGAAGCGCCGTCGGCCTTCCCTTCGTTACACTTAACTACACTAGTCACCAGTGTCAATATAAAATCTACTTATACATAACAATCTATGTTCCTCTCTGTTAAACCGAACAAAACAATCAATTTTAATTGACATTACCTACTGTAAAATAATAAATATATAAAATCCATCTTTATCATATGCTATGATTCTGTACTAAAGCATACAGAAACGGTAACCGTTGTCCCTTTAAATTATAATCAACAACAAATGTTAATGCCTTACAGTCCTCTACGGGTTATCTCGATGGAGTTGTGGCCTACGTGCGGTGAATTTGATGGAGGGTTAGCATTAACGATTGCACTATGTGCACTGATGTATTGTTTTAAAAAATCACGAACGGCTGTTCCATACAATCTCTTACCTTTATCATTAATATTTCACTGTCTTGTAATGTAACTGACGGACAAATGGATTTCTTGGAGGAGAAAAAAAAATCACCTGTTGCCATTAGTACCACTTGGTCTTTTCCCTGAAAAGAAAATCGTGAAGAATTTTTTATGATGTGTCACGCCGTCCGCAAGTTCAATTTCTTCCATTGACTCTGCTGTAATTATATTGGCTCACAGTCCGAACACCTTAAGTCTGTAATTACGGCATGGTCGAAAAGCATAAAAGAGTTGCGAAAACGTTACTTCCAATAGATTGCTCACTTTCTTCAGCTTATACTGTTTAGATTGAATGAGGAAAGAAAGAAGCAATTTAAAATGCATTGCATGTCACTAAGATATTAATGCAAAATTAGACTTGTTAGGTCTGTGTGGCATGGCAATTTTCAACATGTACATGCCTGTTTTCCATATTACCAGTATAAGGTGAACAGGTGTAGAAGCAAACCGGCACAGTAATGAAGGATTTTTTATCTATACTATGGTCGGGAGCTTAAGTAAACAGTTTAACAGTGATTCTGACCGTGTCAGGTCTTAGGTTTGATATAAACTGCTTGGCTTATGTAAATTTAAACGTGACAGATACAAGTCTCCTCGGAAAAATTTTACAAATGTGAAACTTAAATTCCTAATTGAAGGAAGTTTCAACATAACAAGTATATACGTGTAGTACATAAAGTGAAAATGCGGAAAGTTCATGATTTCTACTGGTTTCACAGTCACTCCTTAAGTAACATCATGAACACCAAAGGTAATTCTTATTTTGTGCCTTTCTCCAACAACCAGCCTTCTGATCAAGATAAAAATACAACCCCACGAAGAGAAGACAAAATATTTAAAAGTCCAATATACATGATGTATAATAAATTCTTCCAAATTCAACAATTTTGTAAACCCTGTCAATTAAAAAGTGTCAATTAATTTTTATAGGGAAATGAGAATATAAAATGATAAAGTAAACAGGAAATATATGATTTTCTTTTTAATGAATATGGTTCGGGTTACTTAGTTTAATGCATCTTAACACTAAAACCTTGAATATCCATGTAACAATCAATTTTAAATATTCCAAGTGTTACATTACAGAAATAAGTATTTGTTTCACAAAAAAAATAAGAAGAAGACATAAAAAATATTCTTTGGTCATTGTTTGTCTTTTCTTTAAAAAATTTATAATTTCGTGTGAATATAAATCTTTTCATAAGGAACTAGCCCCCTAATCCTGAGAGACAGCATATGTAAACAATACATATTTGTAGTGAAATTTATGTTAACGTGATAAGTAATAGAAGAAGTTTTACAGGCCATAAAAGGCACTTTGTTTATAACATCAGCGTTCCGACAAAATCATCAGACAAATGCTTCATTCATATTTATGAGACAAAACTATCACTAAGAGATAATTTTTAAGTACGCTTGGTCTCTAAGTAAACTTCCTATTTCAGGGCAGAGTTTAATTTCACTTAACACCGTTAAACCAGATACCTTAAGTGTAAACGATAAAAGTGAATTTAATAATAAAAGTAACATTTTGCCACAGATGAATATATTCTAACGTCGACTTTAGATGAAAACTACCTAAGTAGCAAAACTTTATATCATATTATATAACATTTATATTTATAGAAAATTACATTAAACATTTGTACGTTAATATGTCTCTATATTTTTATTGATATTATATTTATATTAACACACATAGCATTGCTACATTTGCATGTGTCTAAGTATGTAATCCTAAACGACTGATTTTGGTATATGTTCTACACAAACAAAGATAAACAAGCATGCAAACCAAAGCCCTGAGTAACATGAATAATACAACATACAAGTGACATTGCCTGCCATAACATACGGACATGGGATGTAATCTTTATCAAGATAATCAATCACTCCAGGATCACCCAGTTATAGTCTTTCATGTCACAATAATACAGAGACCAAACACTAGGAGACCCACTTCTTGCAAACTGACTCACTTTCTGGGTCATTCTTACATGATACAGCCCTAGGTTACAACAGCATGGTTGAAAAGTCTACCCCAAACCCAGTCGATCAGAGGTTATATTGTGACGGGCAAATCTGTAAAATTTATCACTTAATATATCACCCAAGTAAATACCTAAAGTTTGGCGCTCAAATAAATCTTTAAAAAATATCTATGACCCAGAAAATTCATCTTGCCTATCACTCAAACAAATTGCCAAGCTTGTCTCTAAGTTAATTGTTAAAAAAGAGCCATCACTCAAGAATTTGTTTAGAACCAATAACAACTAAATATACACTAATCGCCTGTCATTGTCAAAGCTGTATCGAACATCATACACACCGTAGGGTCACATTCTTTACATTTTGCAGATAAACCCAAGCGATTTTAGCGGCGGATCCTTAACGTGGGTTTCGATAACAAGTTGGACAAAATAAAAATTAAAAAGAAATCGGATTAAAACAAATGAGAGGAACGCATCATGCAAGGTTCTTCTTTCTTCTAATAATTTTGTTACTTGTAATATGTTGTGGTTATTTTATTAATACACATCAATAAATAATGAGACGGATTTCGACTCTTCATTCAACTCTTGATGCAATATAACAAGTTTCCATAAGTTATTTAGATCTAATATTTTTCTAGTTAGGTCTTGTAAAGAGCTTTTAAGTAAGTTTGCTTTTATTGAACATTTCAGTCGTATAAAAACATTAGCAAAAGACAAAGTGGAATTTAAGCATTGTTTACCAATAGAAGCCATCGTTGTTGTTTATTCCACAGACTGGAATGAAGTTCTTTTGAAAAATTTATAGAAAAAAAAATCTTATATTTGAAAAGCGGTTTTATTACAAATATGATCCACCTATACGGAATATATTTCTTCACATAACTCCATATATCAAGACAAACATCTCCATACCGTTTGTAAACAATATTGCGGGTGGCAGCTGAAACGCTTCAAGCGTGTATGAAAGGGAAGCTCTTTGAATTATATCCCCGTATATGTCAGCAAAAGCTGATGTCTGACGATAAAAAATAGTGTATAGAAGCGGATCAAGTGCAGGATTGCGTAAATAAAACGACAAATGACCATTCTGCCATTTGGGCAACCGACCTCTCCGGAGAAACTCGGTAGTTTTCTCTCGCTTCATTTGACTTAACAAATAAAGCTCTGGCCGACAGCCAGTTTGGGAGAGGTGTTAATATGATATTAAACCGCCATATTACGAGCGGAAACCCATTAAGTTCTGGACAACGTAAATGAACTGCACGGCATTAATGTGTTTACACGCATTGTTTAGACCATCTGTGCATGGGAGCGCCAGAAACCTTAAAACGCACTTGTGTGCTATTCAACAGCACGTAGTATTAGTCGGTATTGGAGGAACGAAACCCTAAGACGTCTAATGTTGTGAAAGAACAAACAATATCTGAAACCTATCAGTCCCAGGCGGCTGGAGTTGTCGTCACTGAGGCAAAAAATCGCGCAAGATGGATGAGATGAGCGGCCGGCATTCAGAGAAGAAGAAGAAATTGCGTCCATTCATGATTGATAAGGCTAGTAAGGCGGATGTGGCGGGCTAGATTACCACCAATTCTGGAAATTCGCGGTTTCCCTGCGGAGCCATTACTTTGGCCTCAGTGAAGCATAAAGCCAAGAGAAGCCCCCTTACGTCAAAGTCAGTCCCATAAAGTATCACTGGGCGATATGGCAGGGCCTTCCATGACGCGACTTGACTCTACAGAGTTCCAACCACATACCAACTCCACCAGCTCGCCCAATCATCTTTTGCCTAACCTAAAATTTGTTCCATTTGATAAAGCCCCATGACATTTGAGAATTTTCCCGCGTACATAAGGAAGTTGCGATGTATTTCTTTCAAGCTGACACAGTGTTCCCCAATTATCCACCAGATCGATACCCAATTACCGTCTCGATGCGTGTGGGACCACTAGCGGGGCCCAGGCCTGAAGAAGAGGACCGCCATTACAGATAGGCAGGTTAACTGGGTTACCTTGCTGGGCTCGACAGTGTCCGCCATCGCCCGGCGGGAGGGCTCTCTGGCTGAAATGGAGCGACGACCAGATCATCAAGGCACTGTTTGTCTCACCGACTATATTCTACTTAGCCCGGCCTGGGGTTCACTTACGTGTCTTGCACACACTGTTTGGTTACCCGCCTGCACTTTCACATGTGGGACCAATATTGGAATTATGTCCCCGCTAAGTATTTTTATTCAGACCTCCGAGTCAATGGAAAAGAAACAACCGCGTCTGTCTATCAAACATGAACTGTCCATGATTTATGTTATATTTTGATATTGAAGGAAAAAATTAACCTTTTTTGTGTGCTGATATAGTTGAACATTTTTTGCTGATTCTACAAAAAAAAATATATAGTATATATAAAATGACAACAGGAAGGTACTAAATATTTTGTTAGAGAAATTTGAAGAAACAGATATCTGTTGAGGGCTATGATTCTTCCATAAGATGTGTGTTTCCTCCAAAAATATATCGATTAAGGTGCAAAAAAAAGAAAATTAAAGTCGAAGAGCACAGAACAATGCAGATTAACTAGAAAGGTGTATGAGAAATATAAATGAATAATCCGAGCTTTTTCTAAAAAAGGGTAAAGGATAAAAAAAAGTAAATGATGTGATTGTTTTATGAACAGTCTTCCCTTATAACGTTACATTATTTAGAATAAGATACGATCAAAAGGAAAGGCAACACAATTTAAGTACATTAAGTACATTTTTCTGCAGAAACGATATCAGAACACACCAACATAACCACACACGCACACCCATATATATATATATATATATATATATATATATATATATATATATTTATTTATTGTTAGGGAATGCGTATAAAAGCGGACCGAACTGTCTCGCTAGTGAATCGTGTTTTTTTCTAGTGAATCGGTTGGATGTGTGCGCCACCTACATGGGTTCGAATATTTTCCCCTGAGCAAAATTTCCACGTAACAATATATACAATATATATATATATATATATATATATATATATATATATTATATATTTACATGTATTATTGAGCGGAACCACACAAGAAATATATATATAAATATAATATAATATAATATATGTATATACATATATATATTTATTTATATATATATGTTCAATTCGGGAAAGTACGTAGTCATTTTTTCAATGAAAGCATCCATTGAGAACTATGTAGGCAAAATGGTGACATCTACAAGAATCTAGATGTCTTCTGGACCATATCATGTGTAAATTTGCATTATAAGGAATGTAAGCCTCCGCCATGAGGGGAGTCTTTATTGTGGTACGCTCCCGAACTCGTGTTTCACTTATTCGGGCCATATTCACTGGTTGAATGATGCATAAGTGACTGTACGTTTGTGCAGATTCCTTGATAACGTTCCTGAAAACGGATCATATGCCGGATCTACACAAAAATCTTATCGATTCTTTATTGTCACATTCGTGAAAAGATTTTATGAAATTCCCTTCATCGTTACATGAGTTATGATGTAAAGAATCACACAAACACACACAAACACATGTACGCGGATGAACGCATAACCTTTTGGGAGAGGCAAAAATCTGAAATTCTAGAGAGCATCCTTAAAATATTATTATTTGCTTATTGTTCCCTGTAATATTGTGATCATTCTGATTCAGTTAAGGTTATGCCAACTACACACTATCTATACTAGGTTTTTAATAGTTTTTATTCTCAATCGAGTTCATTCGATCATATAACACTACACTCATTCAGGTTATGTATTATAATAATCATTTATCATGCAAATGTCCAATTTCTATCCGTTGGCATTTTTCTTTTCTTTTGCGTTGCTTAAAAATGATTGCTTAACAATGTAGAAACACCGAGCCCCATAACTGATGGTATATTTCTGCTACTTCACTGAAAACTAGCAACTGGGGCAACGATAGTGACTGTTCCACAAAAATAATCGATTACTGAAAAGAACTTGCCTCATCCTAGCTCTCTAACACAATATTACTATGTGTGAACATGATATTTGTTGATGACAATTCGCACCTTAATGCCTGGATGTAAAACTAAGTACCAATATATACTTCACACATTCAGCTTAAAGACTGAGCAAATCTCACCACAAGTCCTACTATTGAATTAAAATGATAGATAATGTACTTTAGTAGCTAGTGCTTCTAATAATTAGAATTACCGTGTAACACGGCTTTAGTGCGGCACTGTAAGAAACCGAACGTAAATCGCGGAAGCTCCTTACTCAGAACTCCTTGATCAGGACTGTTCACTGCAGGACGGCTCACGCCTGATGTCGCAGTTTAATGCTCTAGCGCTGGTGAGGTCAGACGAGCTTTGTGCGAATGGTTGAGTGATGATGCCACTTCAAACCTGTGATAGACAGATCTGGCTACCTTTGTTAAGGATTTCCCACTAAGAACTTTCCACAGATAATAGGAAGAAGCAATTTAAAGAGGTAGCCATATACATGATGCGTATTAGACACATGACTGCAAGTCACTTTTCTCGTAGCCAGAAGCTGAACTGTGTGAAATGTTTAATTCTTCAGTCAATATGTGCAGGCCAAATGGATGCATCCTGGAGGGTTTTTTAAAATAAAATATTGATGTGTTTAAATGTCTATAAAATCAGTAAATCTGAGGCCTGATTCTGTTTAAAACAGCCTGCGCTTTATTTACGTTCAATAAATTTAATTATCAATGTTAAGTTTTGCTGTCCTTTTCTTCACCGCGTCGTTTCGCGTTTATTATTTCCACTGCAGCAAGCAAAATTTCATTTCTTGTCACAAATACATCAAGATTTAAGAGTTCCTTTACTGCAATCCAGATAATTGTTTTTATGACACATTAAGTGCAATCAGTGACAGATAATAGTAGAATTACAGAGACCAAAGATGTTCTTGTTAAGCTAGACGCTAGACGCTTCCCAGAAACTCATCGCGTAAATATATTCAGTCTTGATTACAATAGGCCTGCGGCCATATAAAGTAAATATAAGTTAACTTCCCTTATGTCTCCGAAAGTCATTTCCTTCTACTGTCATTCGATGACTTTGAGCCAAGTTCTTTATTATAAGATCATCCACTAGGCTGTTCCCTCGGCCCCAACAACAAGTCTGGGGAGACACGTGTTGCCTCAGGCTGCCTCAGGCAGCGATGACCCTGTTAGACACATAAGGCCACTCAACTGGGAGAAGAACGGTGCACAAAACTGATTACTTCCTTGTATATAAAAGATGAGCTTTGTGAACCGGTTCAAGATCTTTCATGAGTATATTGAGAAACGAAGACATTCTGATGAACTGATTCCTACATTACAAGTATGCCTATTTACCATGGCCAGGGATGTAACGAATCTGTCCTTCCAAATGTATAGATATTCCAGTCTACTTATTTACAACAGACATATCTTAGTGCCTTAACCTTCCAGGAAATGTTCATCAATGTTCAGTCATTTAGACATCACTGAAGGACGTTGTTTTGATGTAACACTTGTTGCAGCTTTTATCTCATTTAACAGGATATTTCTGCGCTTCCGTTTGACTCTGCCTACTTATAATGTATCTCGGGGAGATGAATTTAGAATCAATTATTTTGCCTTTATATCTTTAACTTCCTGTTTCATATGAATAACACATTTTTTGTGACAACAGACTTATATATGTGCAAGGGCGTAGACTGCATGTTTAATGTATCATCTCAGCCATTTTCCATTTAAAATACCTCTAAAAGTTGTGTTCAATTTATATAGAGTCCATTAAATCCATAATATCCCTATTTTCAATATATTTGAACATCTACGGTGCATCTTTCATATATAACTTCAAGACTGAACAATAATGTTTCAAAAACATTTGGCATTCAATCGTCAACAATTAAGAGGCATGTCAGATGTATAAATAAAAGTCCGGGATTTTTCATTCACTTTATTATGACCCCTAAAAATTGGTTCGCTATAAATATGTGCTTTGAATAACTCGTTTCTATTTTCACTAATGCTCAAATATAATAAAAACTTAAAGAGATTATCCATCACCATATATATATATATATATATATATATATATATATATATATATATATATCATAAGAAAGCACACTGTACAAGGTTTTAAAATATATATACTTTATTAGGTCGGTTATGGATCTAAAAGCGTTTTTATTGTTTTTTTTTTCCTCTCAGAAATACCTCCTTGACAGATATATTTGGTATATTGACACCATTATATTGCTGTTGGTCAGATGCAATTATTTGTTTGCATGATTTAACAATTTTAGATATTCTAAACATAAATAATACTGCCACTAAAAGCTTTATATATTAAAACCCCAACAGCGTTGTCAAGAGATGTTTCCGCCAGTAATTATGCAATCCTCCTTAAGAATTACTTATTATATTTTTAACGTCATTAAAGTCATTGGGCTAATTGTTACGATGCCTTTTCAATCTTCAATTTCTGAAACAAAGGCTCATAATACCGCATAATACTGTTTCACAAAGATATATCATACCCGTGCAGGAAGTCTGACATTGAACGGCTAGTACCTGCAGGGTTTAAGCGCAAAAGAATATATCAGGTGCATGGATGTGGTGGTCCAAAACATCCACTAGAAAAAAACTAGCATAATACAAAACGAATAAAAAACTACCGACGGTCGCGGAGGTTGAATTTGATCAATGTTCTGTCATGCTCCTGGAGAGCTTGTTTGGCTGAGTCACACATGTATACACCGGTACAAACGTCCAAGGGCTGTACAATGAAAACCGTAAGGAAGCTGAAAATATCCATTCTTTTTCAGATGAGACTTTGCTCGGAGCTGGTACTGGCGGTTTAGAACAAGGGAATAAAGAAAATGCCATTTCTTTGCATAAGAAATGATCCACAAATGTAAATGATATTTGTTCTGAGCTGAAATTTCTCATGTAGGATATGGAAGTTTTTTTGCTACATCAGCTGTGGAGTTCCACAATCTCTTCTTCAGATCACAAAATCACATAAGAGATACAGACACAAACCTTGATTTATATACTTACATCAAGTTTGTTCTGATGCAAAATTATTAAATAAAGATTTAGCATTTAAAATCAATAAAATTGTTTAGATTCATACTTGACTCAATATAGCAAATATAAATGTAAAAGGTGCTATCGATTATTTTAAGCAAACAGTAGGAGATGTGGTAATACTTTGTTAGTTAATAATCAACCAAACCATTTTAGTTTTACAATTAGATTTTACAATTTGGTTTTAAAGAGTTGTGATTAGATGATGTCTAATAGATGAGCAACCAAAAAGTCGAAATGTTAAAAAAACTATTAATACAAAAATCTTACTAGATAACCTAATATAAAGAGTACACTATTTGCTTCGTATGAAAACGTATGAATTACCATTAATAAGTAAATACACAAAAGTGTTACAAATTTAATATGAAAAAAATTCAATGTACTTCTATAATATTTGAAGTCGATGTATACAAGTGGTGCTGATGTTTTGTTTAAAATACTGTTGGGACAGAAGAATACACGGAAGAAGCTGACCAAGATCAATATAGAAGACATATTGCACAGGCCGCTCAGCGTCGGCTAGGGGTGGTGGAGTGCGGTGCACAGACCAACTGGGTCCCGGGGAGGCTGAAATAATATTCTACACCAAGCAAGCTGATTCAAAATATAAATCAACCCGCATTCAACGAGCCTCGGGCAAAATGCAACCGCTCTCATCTGTCTTCATTAGGCAGGACGTGATGAACTCCGCAAAAGCCGGACAGAGAAAAAAAGGGCCAACTGATTTGCAGAATTATACAGAGGCGTCGCGACTGTGTTATAATGCAGGAGAGAGCCAATTCGACGCACACAGGCTAGATCAATGGAGTTAGTCTGCTGTACAGACAAGAGGGTCGGTCAGCTAAACAACCCCCGGGTGTGGGGCCTCGGTCTCACAAACTTCATTTGCATTATTTCGCTCCGTTATAAGCTGCAATTAAAGCCTTGATTTACTGAGAGCCAACAACAAGTAACAACAGAAATCAATAATTATACTTGCTCCGGGGGAAAAAATCATCCAGTTTTGGCTGATTGTTACTTAGTTGGATGTCTCCAAGGAAAACGACGCCGTTCGCCAAACGACAGTTTCTCACCAAACGAAACTTGCTGCTCCACAAAGATTCTGCACTTCGAGGTCTGACCCTGCTCCCGATAAGGGTTGAATGATCTTATCGTAATCAGATCGACTCCGACTTATCAACAAAAAATCCAGATATAATCAAATTATACTAGTGATCGGCTATAAAATTATGGAAATTCGGGCAATAAAATGTATTTCACGCGGTTCGACTTGACACATCTTTATTTTTTGCGTAATCTTTTTGGATCAAATGGTATCTAATATTCCAATCAATCTGAAGACATTTTGCACACGGACCGCAGTTTCTTCCGCCACAGTGGAAGTAAACTGAAACATTTAAATGTATGACTATATGGTCCTCGATCTATCTTTTTCACACGGCTGCAGTTTCTTCCCTTACGCTGAATATCTGACGTATTGCATTTGGATATTTTTTTCGAACCTGTGACGTCATATTTATAAGTGGTTGACATGACAACCTCCTCTTTAGTTTAATTTGCGTTGCTTGGAAACTCGAACACGTGCATGGGTCTTGTTTACTGAGAACATGTGAGGGGCAATCCAAACATTTACCGAAAGAAGCCCCCCCCCCCCCTCCCCTTTTGACCAACAATACATATTATGCATTATCTTGAAATATATATTTTATTAAACGATATTAAATTTTGCAAAATTTTCATCATTATATTATTTATTATTGACTTTTCATTTAAACATTCAAAGCATGGATGAACACTTATGACATATGATTCACTTTACACATGCACTTTTGAAAATTGTCTCATTATAAAGGATGGATAATTGAGAAAGTAATGAAGGAAACATGACGAAAGTAAATATTGACAGATAAGAATACCTTTAAGTTTAAAATTGTTTTATTGGCCTAAAAGGTGGGGTACAAAAGGCACTGTGTCCTAATCCTTAAAATAGTGACAGGGGTCATGACCCTCAGCCCCCCCCCCTTCTGAAATAAGGCCCATGATCCTCTCTTTTCTTAAATATTAATATTGAACTATTTTTACTTTTACTCTAATTCTTTATGCAGTTGTTCTCTTAAATAAGAGTATATCGGATTTTCGTAGCAATAATGCTTTTCGTTCCCGAAAAATTTTGAATGAGACCGATATTTTTACACGATTATATTTTTGGATGAATAATATTGTTGTTAATATAAGTGTCTATGTTGTAAACACTCTGTATAATTGACCCCTATTACAAATGTTCTTCTTGAAGTTAAAGCTAAGAATGTGGAGAGTAATTACATCGTCAACATAAATATACATATCAACTATAGCAAATGTTATAGCCTGTTCCACTTGTAGGGGCCCATTGAAATTTGCCGATTATTCTCTCGTACATTCATATGATCATAGTGTGAATAAATATGATGAAGGACTAAAGGCCTAATCTTAGAGTGAACCCTCTTGCCAAAAACCAACATTTATATTTTACAGCCTTCCGGTTTTTCTTTAAAATGTTTTGACCAATTTACAGGGCTTCTGTCATTGGGTTTCAGCATCTGACACCCTTTTTCATAGAATATTCATGATACTGCTCAACCAGTCAAAGCTTTGAAATGTAGTTTGTTTTAACATGTGACCAGTCACCTTGACCTTCATCAGCAGAGTTGAGATGTTGTTAAAAATATAGACAGTTTCTCAGAAATTGATGTTAATGAATTATTGAAATTTATTAATTGGTATGGTTTTGTTTTCTAATAGATAATTACGCCTATACCTCATTTTCATTGCAGCTTACTTTTTAGAAATGAAAATATTCCGAAAGTTCAGTGGGCACCCCAAAGTGGAACAGACTGTATATTTTTCTTCAAATTAAAGAAAGACATATTGAAAGACCATTACATATCGCATTAAACAATATCTCGACTCTACCGTAAAGCACCTAAAGAGAATAAAACTGGCACTTGTACCGTAAAGAACAGGAAGTGGACAATACTGTTTATATATAGACCGACCACGGGGGACCAGCGGTCTGGCCGTACCGGTGGACGAGACACAAGCTTCGGGGTGTCTCACGCTGCTGGATTTGGATCTCCCAAGCTGGGCTATATAATAACCAGGAAATAATGATATATCGACTTTGAGGTCTTTAGTGGGATGATAAATGTATCCATGGGGGCCGCCCGGTCTGATACTCTGGGATGGATGTGCCGGTCTGATAAGGAAAGGCCTCGTGAAGTCCATCAGGAAAGATGTGTAATATCTATTACTCCCACTAACTGTTATTTATTGAATCATTTGTTTTAATTTCATTTGTGTACTTTTTCACTTACACACACACACACACACACATATGTATATATATATATATATATATATATATATATATACATATTCATACATAACGTATACATTCATACATAGACATATATGTGTGTGTGTGAGGGTGTGTGTGTGTGTGTGTGCCTGCGAGTCATCCCCCCCCCCACCCTGGAAGATAAATTGACGCCACTTAACACATAAATGATTAGATGACACTTCAAGGAGACGTGCGTTCATACATGTTTAATACATATATCTATTATGTACATCTAAAGATAAAAAGAACAATATAATTTGCATTATTTGGCACCATGCACAGCAATATGATTAGAAATACTCAATGAATTCAAAAGGTTTTATAATAACATATCAGTCATTATGCATTTGATGATCTTAATCCTTATTCTGTAAAAAGTGTCCACTACAAGCTAATGACATTTGACATGAAAAAAAATTTCCCGTTAAAAATATTTTCCATAAAAAATACAACATAAAAACAAACGACGTAACGAGTAGAAGTTTTTTTGTATAACTGTTTAAGTCTTTAAAATCTTACTGAAATAGTTTCTATCAAATTTTAAGTCCAAATCGTTCTAAAGTATACATAAATCGGTACACAATCACCGTCACCGAGACAAAATTCCCATCAGTGCACCGAGACGGACACACAGCGGGACAGCACCAGCTGTATGTATGGGACATTACAGAAATTGGATTTGGGACCGAGTCTCTCCTTAAAACAACTGGAGAAATTGTTGAACGGCCCCTTTCCAGAGCGCAGTACCACTCAGACACGGCCGTTTGAAGACTAGAATTGTGTCTGGCGAAGAATGTACAGCACTCAAGACATGGGCCCTAACGATCACTTGGGACTTTTACTCATTCCTGCGTCTGCATTTAAGTACACTATTGCTAAACTTAACATTTTCCAAAGGGACTCCATTGCATGAAAACCAAGGCTACATGCGAAACCGACAGACTGAGAGTCTCTTTGGGACGCAAAAATGTCACCAAGTCTGATTTGTATAACAACGGAAACTAACACCTTGATTTTAAAAGCGCATACAAATTTTAACAAAAGAAACGGAGATCATCGGGATGCAAATATTTTATGTTACATTCCCCACGTCCGCTGGCATATCCATTTTATTTTCCGCTTTTCTTCAGTGGCTTTGGGCTTTGCCCAAACTACAGTTGGTTTAGTATAGATGTGGTCATGTCGGGTTTGATTCTGAACCGCATGAGTCATCGTCCGGGAAGCATTAAATGTGGGAGGCTGATCTTCATCTGCTAGCGTCCGAGATCAGTCCCTGAATCCTTCTACTACTTTAGTGATAAACTTCTTCTTCATTCCTAGGCCTGCTCCGTAAGCATCCGATGAATCCTTATTATGTTCGGATCAAGGTCGTGAGATTAAGTAAGAACTCGGGTCGTTAAGACGTCGGGGTCCTTTGATATGACGTGAAGATATGGCCAGGCCCGTCGGTGCAGCGTTCCACCCAATCTAACTTTAATAAAGTCATACATTGTGGGCTGACAGACCAAATGGTCAGCCCATTATCTGCATTTGCCGGATCGACTTTTTGGCCCCGTGGGCTGCAGCAAAACTTGTTTGAGCTTTTAAGAGCTCATCACGTGGTTTCTCCCGGGAACCCTGATCCGCGGAGAGTCCAGGAATGTCGTGACGAACATGTATTTGTCTTGTTTACCAAGGTACCGAATACCACGACGCATGACAAAATGTGACAGAAAAATATCCCTATACCACACGGGATGTAAACTCTCAAAACTTCACAGACCCAGAATTTATTAGTCTTCTTTTAATCCGAAAACAAAATAGTTGTAAACTCATGCAGGTGTTAATAATGCAAAATTGATAGTTAATTGTTTTCCAAATATAAATATGATATATTTTTCAAATCTTTTCACAGAGAAGACGTCATAAGTAAATTCTAGTTAACAATTATATAAAGAGTCAATATAGTACAAAATGCCTCTATTTTTTTTTCTAAACTGTAACTTTACACAAAGTGCATATATGGTTATTAATGTCAGAAGGAAAAACAAAACAAATCCTTAAAAAAATACTAAAAGCAGCGCCGGCACTGGCGCGAGCTTCCTTCAATAGGCATGATAGCATTCATTGTTACTGGGGGTTTCCCCGGTTCAATTCCTTTCAGTTTATAATGACAGCTTTTTACAAAACGAGCTATGTGCCTGGGAATTTTTCTTATAGAAAACCAAGACCGCCTATAATGGCAATGGATGGCATGTTTCTCATGTTTCTTGTTTTTTATATTTCAAACATACCTCCCCCTCATTCGAAATTCAAAGAGTGTCCTATTTGCAATCAAATGAAAAATAGGCTGTTATTTATTCAATAAGGGTCGTTCGTGTCCTGTTAGTTAAAATACTGGACACCTATGTATCAGTTTATACAAATTTATTTTCCACGGGTTCAGAAAAAAAGAAACAAGTTTACACGAATATTTCGAAGATTCATCTGATATATTTTAACAAATTCTCTGCATTATTTATTTATTTAAAAGTGAAAGTGTGACCTTTTTGGACTACTTTTTTCAATGATCCATAAATATATACGTAACGTTCACAGAAATTGATGATAATCATAAATTTTCATGTTACAGTCATCTCTGCGTATTATACGTCAATACATACAGTAACACCGACCACCTCAAAATAACGGCCAATTTTTCACGGTCCCAATACTTTATTGTTCTTTAAATAAGACCCTGATCAGACGACCACCTCGAAAATGTGACAGCTTTATCAAGGTCCCATTAGTGGTCGTAATTTAGAGGTTTCACTGTATATATATATATATATATATATATATATATATATATATATATATATATATATATATAAAATTGCCATTTATACTTAAATAAATATAAAATCAAAATTAAAAAATCAAAATAATTAAGTACATAACTCACCTATTCATAGTGAAGGCAGTTGCACAATGCTTTAGGCGGTACTGAAACGAATTTCGCTTTGAAAATTACCACTTTAAGTTACTCATTAGAGTTTTTAGTTATTTTTTTAATTCAGTAAATGTTTTAGTTATTATTGCCTCGTTGATCAAGTATCATGAAACCAGTGCCCGAGCTTTAATTCCAGCTTGGTCGTAATGCGTGTCAGGGGTGACCTGGGAGTAAATGCCATTTTTGATTAATGTCTTACTTGACAGCTTGGTGGCGCGTCGGTTAGTTAATTTCAGTCTTATTATGAAAAAACTCACAGGCAATAAAAAGACAACTTATCTGAAACCATTAAAGATGAAGTCATTTGGAATATCTGGCCTGGTTCGCTGCGGGGATCCCTGGGTTCTCTTTTTGATACACGGATAAAGCAATACTTTCGAGAGTGGCAAGGAGCACGTTGTAGGGTCAACCTATACAGTAGTTAAATTGTTGGAATTTCGGAATTTCAGGTATCTAGTCCGATTCCCAACTTAAGCCGGTTCCACACTGCAAGCGTGGTGAATACTGTTCCACCAATATTAAAAGTACCATATACTCCGTGTTTACACTGCACAAAAAATCACTACTCATTATCGTTTTCAATATGATATTTAAACCACTTATCGCGTACACAATACATGCATTTCGAATCCGGGATCGAATCCTGTTTCAGTTTGCACCTGTAGCAGATGCGTGCATGAAAAGGCAGAATAGTGAAAATGTAACAGAATCAAGGAGTTTAACTCCTGAAGGTAAAATTCTACTGAGGTAACAATATTTTTCATTTCCTCAAAATTGATAATAAAAGTGTTGTTTGTATGGCAGCTTTTCGACTAAAGGTCCTGTCATTTGCTGTTACACGAGGCTTTAAATATACAGATATAGAGCATGCATGTTTGTTCGTTTTTGTTGATTTTTATGTTTATTTTAAAGTGACTGATTAGGAATAAAATGCATTTTCCATGCACTGTATATTCGATTACATAGATAATTAATAATGAAATAATAATTTACTAGATACTAGATTATAAAGTGAAAATAAACTTTCATAGAACTGACACATGAACCAGTGCTGAGGCTACTTTAATACGCACACCTGTGACATGACGTATTCTAGGTATACCCATGCACGGTCCGTCAGTCCGTCCGTCTGTCTTTCCTTCCGTTTGTTACCTTTAAATGTGGCCGCAATATTTTAACAGGGCTTTGATTGATTTTCACGAAACTTCGCATAACTACTTCCCAATATATTATCTCTCCCAAGTTCAATTATGGACAAATTCATGCATATTTAATAAGGTCAGAGGTAAAAAGATCCAGAAATATAATGGACTTTGATAAAACTCAACAGAAATATTAAAAAATAAAAGATTTTTCCTAAGTTTGATTTCCGGCAAAATCCATGCATATTTACTCAGGTCACGAAACTTTGGTGGCGCCGTGATGACTTGCAAAAAAAACTGATAGATTTTCCTGAGACCCATCCCTTAGATTTTATCACCTGAGTTACATTCTCGGCAAAATTCACGCATATATAATGAGGTCAGAGGTCACAAGACATGCGACGGGCATAATGTGGACCATTTGCGGTGCGGTTGTTATCGCTTGGCTTTGACACTGTCTATTCATTGCGGGTGAGGATATAAACAGGATAAGAATATACATGTAATTATGTCGCTATGACATTAGAGCGAATCTCTGAGGTTCTATCAAGATTTTAAATTTTAAATTCTTAAATCCAGCGGTTTTATTACTGGTCACAGTGTTCCTCTTTATATAAAAAGATCGGCTGTATTAAAACAACCTGCATCGCGGCACGTACTTTACAGCAAAGTACGCTCAGGTACAGCCGCACTCATTCTTGTAGGATAATTATATCCTGTTGAGACGGACATAGAATTTTAGAACAGAGGATCAAAACATCCTGGCCCAGGTTAATACGTGTAAAGGAAATAACAGTACACTTTTTACATAACTCTCCCATGCAGTGAGGAAGAAAAAAGGGGGGGGGGGGCGCAAATCCGGCGAATTTTTCTTCTTAAGCGTAATTTTTTATTATTTAGGTCGAAAAAGATATACGCGGCCCCTGCCCCCCCCCCCTCCTTTCCCCTCCGCAAGTACGTCCCTTGTTGTGGAAAATAGAGCATAATAAAAAAAAAATGCTTGACTTCATAAGTTGAAGAGGGCTCACATTTGGATGATGTGTCCACGATATTTCTTGATGTGTCTTCGACTACACATCGAGGGTGATCGGTAAGCCCGGTAATATCAAGAAGATATAGTCATTGAGAGAAGATCCCGGAGCCTTTTTTAAAATAATTCTTAAATAATGTTCTTCTTTATAAGGGGACACCGATATAATAAGCAGTAACGTCGATACAAAGCTGGAAATATCGGTAGACTTCAGTAAACATCCTTTGACATTAGTTGACATGTTATATGTTTCCTTTTATTCCTGAACACTGCGCAGAATCGGACTCACAAGTGTACGACTCTGCTGGTTAGGGTTTGTCGGCGTGTCATTCTGACCCACAATATACCCAGGCTTCTAAATACGCCCGCGGCGTGGGTATAAGTGGAGTGAAGATGGTATAATGTAGTCTGGTCAAGTACGTTGGATAAGAATTGTTCCAAGGCATATTACAGAAATAAGGGTGATATTTTTAAATGGACTTCATGGAATAAGTAAAATTCTGCAAGCATGCGCATGTGAAATGTAAACAGGAGGTGTTTCTTTGAGTACAAATTTTGATTTTAAAGTTTGTCAGTTGAGATAAGTAGTCCCTGCCGTCTCACACTGCCTATCAGGAAGATGTTGAAACGACCTGATGTTGATGTTACCTTATTGTGTCCCGGTGTGATACCAACATTATCGCGATGTTTGTGATTCATGGACTAATTGCTATAATCAGAATGCTTATTTTGTCACTGATGAAGGACACGAGTCCGCTCTCGGAGTCCATTTTTAGGGACCCGGACTTGTACTCGGAGAGGACTCGAATAATCAGGCCGAGTTCATGTCGAGTCCAGCGGAAGGAAAGCTCCTAAAAGATATTTTTATACATGTGCGAACTACTCAATAATATTACAAAAAAGACTGTTCATACCAAACTTAAGTCTGCATTGGAAGGTAAATGTAATTCAACCTTAAAGTTAAAGGCATTTGTAAACCAACATAAAAATACTTAGGGTAGTCTCAAAGTGCCATTTAAAATTCTTTTGTAAAGGACTCGCACTTGAAATCGGGTTCTAGTCGACTCAGACTCGAAGAAAGTGGACTTGGACTCCAACCTCAAAGACTCGGACTCGTGCAGCCTGGACACGGACATGGACTCGGACAGACTTTGATGGAGTGGACTGCACTTTACCACTGTGGGGCTCTTATAATTGCTGTTGATCATATATATCTTCCCTGGTATAATTCGCAATATTAACAGAATGTTACAAAAACAGAAACAAATTGATAGCTGCAAAACCCTTTCAATAAATTGTTGATTATGATAAATTGTACCTAGGCTAGCAGACAAAGGACGAAAATGCTGGATTAATTGGTAAGTTACGCCGAGACAGGAATTAATGAGGCTAAATTGGCCAACTCGCGCGAACCTGGGAGTCAATAAGATTATGATTTGCCGAATTGTTTTAACAAATGTTAATGTGACATTTCAAGCATGGCAGGCAGTAGATCTCTTTTCAGCTATCAGTTTTTCAGCTAGTTTCGTTGAAAAGGTTCGTATATATATATATATATATATATATATATATATATATATATATATATATATATATATATACAAACTTATCTTTATTTTTGTATTAATATGTGTTTCAATAACCGGCGAACAGGTAATGTAAAAATGAATAAATAAAATTAAACATATAAAAAATATTTTCAAAAATATTAACCTTGATCGTCTGGACAATGCCCGATTGAATCTAAAAACCCGCCCAAACAATGGATAAAATAGTCAAAAGGTTTAAAGTTGTGAGAAAAAATGTACTTGTAATGAGACGTGAACCTTCCCTTCAGAAATGTGAAAACATGAAATAAGGCCAAGCAGAGTCTGATATCAAAGAGTGCCCTCGTGAAATGTTTATTTAGAATTGTAACATTATTTTCATTACCTTTATAATCTTTCTACTGAAATTAAAAAGAAAAAGTTTAAATAGGAAATCTAATGTAGGAAGATAATAAATAAAATGCTACACTAATAAGCTTACCTTTCTCGCGAAAGACTGGGTGTCTGCCAATAGCGTCTTGTTTTTTTAAATGGCTCGCAAAATCTATACATTTGCTTTACAACCACATATTGAACGTTGAATTTATATAAGGGGGCCTATTCTGATATCTAACTAAAGATAATCCTTTTCATAAAAATAGGCCAGAAAACCTATATCCCAGGGTCCAAAAGTGTCCGTTTTGTTTATTACATATGTTTAGAACATATGGAGGTCCCACCACAATAATCCAAACACATTCAGCAAGGACATATAGCTTCAATTCAGGCGAACTAGAGTTTTGCAAATGACGTTTTGCAATTAGTGACCTTTCAACATCCCGACATCTGCAACCAACCGCCCCCAGTTACAATGTTTTATTTTCCTGTTTGCCAACATCAGCGCTTGTACCCTGGTTTACTTAAAGCTTTAAGTCCAAGAACCATTCTTAACAGGAATTGTTGACAGTTCATTAATGTGTGCGCAAAGTAAACCAGAAATCCCATTAATTCTACAGATAAACTACAATTAGAGGCATTAATTTACTGACAAGGAAATAAGCCGAAAGAAATAAGGTGTCAGTGATTCAAAGGAACAGCTAACTATACTAAGTGTGTGTGTATATATGTTTGTTTGCATATAAACATATGTGAGGTGTGGTAGTTTTTATGTATAACTTCCCCGGAAAACTATTTTTTCCATTAAAAAAATCGTGCAATATTTACATAAAACTTCCTCCGACTATATTTATACAAAATACACGCTGTTTTGGTTGGTTTATGCCACTCTGATATCTTTGCTGAAGACCTTTCTCGAACTGGCAATAATAAATCAAGCATCCGTGTTCAGGTCCCACTGTGGTTTTATGAAACATTATTCAAACAGATCTTTCATCAACCAAATCCATGCTCATGTGGATAATCGTACTTGTGATTGTCTTGTTTACACACAAGAGGGGATGGGGTTATTTCTTTGTATTTTCCATCCAATCCAGAAAAAAAAATGTACAACAAACTAGAAATATGCATTCTCAGGAATGCAGGCCTCCGCCATATGGGTGGTCCTACATGAGGGGTACTCCGCAATCTGTGTTTTCACTTACTGATTGAGCCCATATCCCAAGGTTCCTTACGTCTACCCATAAGTCTACCCAACAAGTGTTAGCATTCACTCATTCGGACCATATTACCATGTTCAATCGTTCATAAGTGACTGCACATTTGTAAATATTCCTAGAAGTCCTTCCTGGGTCCTGTGCCACATCCACACCATAATTTGATCGATTCTTCAAAGGTCTCTCCCAAGGTGCTCTGAAAATGCCATGATTGCGTGAGTTATGTTGTCAGCACACACACACACACACACACACACACACACACACACACGGGAATGAACGCATACCCTCCCGGCGGAGGTGATGAAAAGTCTACCTTCAGAGTTTATTGTCAAATTATTCATAGAATAATTACACTAGAGTGCTTTCCAATGTCTCAAGGTCGTTCATGGCTGTATTTTAATGGAGCAAAACACATACCGACGACTTAAACTTGATCTATAACAACTTAAGGGATTATGTCTTACATGTTCCATTCACAAGGTTATAGACCATATATGCATGAGAGATTTGGTGTAGCTGTTCCTTAAGTTTGGAATGAATTACCACAGTACCTGCGATCACAGTCCAGTGTGTCAGCTGTTAAACCCCATCCGACAACTTGTTTGCTCAGACAGTTTTACGGATATTGTAGTTCATGAATTTTTGCGATACGGAATTTTTTTATTGTTTTAAACTGAATTTTGTATATTTATTTTTTGTTTTATTTCCATCGCTTATTACTAATATAATACTATTTTTCACCTTTTAGTCATATAGAGCGCTTAGGGCACCATTTTCTGGTGGATTTTACGCTTTATAAAATAAATTATTATCAATATAATCAATTCGGAGTTTTTTTTTTCTATACCATGGTTTACCTGCTTCCATTTTGATTTGACTCTCCGATTTCGGCAGACGTATCGGTGGTGTGCTCTTCTAGGACAAGTTTGTTTTATTTTGCGGGATTATGCACAATTAATAATTTGACTATTTCCCCATTAGGTGCCCCTATTTCTTTTGTTTTCACTGGCCTGTTAAGACCGTGGCCAGAGCGCATGCCCAAAAGGCATTTCCGTGCAATAGGCGGTCACGCGGGTCCACTATAATTTCCATTGATCCCCCAACCATTGTAACGCCTTTAAAGGAATTTTCTCTCTCAAAAGGAGTAAAGGTTTTTGATCCAAAGACCACATAACTCCGCTTTCATTGCGGGTACTTTTCAGACAGAAGAAGAAAAGTCTTACAACCGAGCAGAATCGTGATTGTTTATGTTTAGTTTATTGACATTTGTACTTGCCGCTTATTGTTAAAAACATTTATGTATAAAGTGTTTAAAGTGTCTAGTGTGCGCCTTTTTCCCCTACAATCACAGCAGTTATACAATAATGAATGTCAACGTGAGGATACACTTATTTAAAAACAATACCCCCTTTCGAATCATCAAGTGAACATTATTGTGCAGGGGCGGATCCTGGATTTAGGGAAAAGGAGGGTTCCGGCTAAGGAGGACCAATGACAAAACCTAAAAAGGTTCCCCGGGTCGTAAGGGGGGGGGGAAGGCAGACCGCCAAAATTGGTCTGAAACTCTTAAAAAAAGGTTGCACTGGCTGAAAAACTGTGTGTGTGTGTGTCTGCGGACTCCCTGGACCCCACCCCTGGATCCGCTTTAGTTATGTTAATGTGAGAACAAGTTTAATCAATCCAAGCCGGAAACCTGTAAAAGCCCGTTTAAACGTCACCATTTATCAGTCTCTGAAGTGGACATATTGGGGAGGTTTATTCATTTTTCAAATTAAGCCAAGTCATCTTTGAAACTCGATCAGTCCCTAATAACCAAAAAGGGAGTACTCATTTTTTCTTTGTTTCCTTATGTATCAATAAATAATTTTATTTTCTTGTGACTGTTTTTTATAAGGTTTGTAAGACAGTCATATTTCAAGTAACGGTTTAATAAATTGTAATGATTTAAATCATGGTCTTAACTAGAGAGACGTCAAAAATCCATCGGTAGATCGGGTGCCTATCAGTTTCGGCGGTAATTATGAAATAGTCTAGTCCAATTCAAATATAGAATGAGCATCACCGCGATAGAGAATGAAATATTTGATTCAATTCATTAATTTTATGACTTTCTTGGCGACTCTTCGTGAATTAAAGGCGACGGATTGGCGTCTTTCAGCTTACCATTCATTTCCTCATATTAAAGGTGCCAGGCATTACCATCATCCATCTCTAGCATAGCGTCCTTTATCTTGTGACTTAGTCAATATGTAAAACAGCATATATACTCAGACATCGGTGGCCTTGTTTTCTGTTCAAGTTACAATGTGGATTGTTCCTGAATATGTACTGGAAAGCCTAATTCAGTAACTGATAGAAATGTGTGAATTTAAATTGATTATGTTGGAAAAATATATCTAAAACTTGATTGATACTGTATGGTAGGACACACTAAAACAAAGAGGAAAATAATGACCATATAACAAACGGTGGTCGGTGAGATGTGATAATGAGACAGCCGCAATGGTGAAAGCATGCCACCTGGAATATACGATCAAGAATCCTAAATGTAAACTGAGGCTTTTAGTTACACATTTTGTCGACAATATAAAAAATTGTCAGAGTACTCCAAAACCGTTTTTTTTTACACGCTGAGAATAAATCCCGCGTGAACACGGCTGGACAAGATGGCGACAGCATTACAGAATGTCTGACCACGGTTAGCGTTAAACTTAAAGGCTTAATTGACTTTACCATGATCTCCAGGTGACCTTAATCGCATATTCCTCCTATGACTAATCATAAGCGGAACAACTGCAAGTTACTTTTAGCAATGTAAACAGTCAATCACAAATTTACATAATTTCTGACTTCACTATAGTCTTATAAACGGCTTTCGCAACCATAATCATGAAAGCCTTCTGTGTAGGAGCGTTTGGTGCTCATTAGCATAATTCGGTCAAAGGGGCGGAGCATACAGGCTACGTTGCGGAGGTCAATTTAGTGTCCAAGTGCACTGCTCGACCATACCACATAGTATAAGAGAGAAAGGTTATACTGTAATACATGTCGCTTCGGCTGCCGATATAATTACAAAACAAAAGAAGAAACGATAAAACTGTACATATATATATTTCAAACGAACTTTCTAATTTCGCCATTTTATTATGGAATTCGTGTGCCTTGTAGAAATTGAGTTACCTTAGGTACTATATAATCCAGTTTTTTTTTAATTATTTTTCACAAACAAAATTAGGAAAGAAGCAGGGTATTTTTTTGTGCTTCTCTATTATGGGCAAGAGCCACAGTCAAACTATGTATGACAAGAATTATATTTCTCTATAAAAATGAGGTTTCTTAGTCTGTTGCCACTAATATTCGCGGGAGGATAACGGAAGCATACGTCACTACATTGTCTTTTTCCAGGTCATAACGCCTCAAGAGGAGCCAATCACATCAGCGACGGTGTTGAGCTCAACCGCAACAAACACTTGTCAATATGTATGCTTTGTCTTCAAGGAATACTGGCGGGTGGGCGCTAGTGTCGCCATCTGGTGTAGCAATCGGCAAAGTTCGCCATCTCTGACACGTTTTCACCAGACACATTCCCTTGCCATATTTGCATAAACCAGTCAACAGTGACCATTCACTCACTGACTTGAATCTGACTAGAGTTGATGACTCTGGCGACCACGATGCGACCACGTACATTTTCATTCACCGCTTAAACACAATTATCTGCCCCAGGGATGTTTTCCCATTTCGATTTATGTGACAACTAAACTTTTTTTTTCTTGGCTCAGAATTTCTTGTCTTCTCTCTCCATACGTAGATATATAGTTATAAAATTATAGATGGATTTAGAAATTTTGTTTGACATAGTTACTACTAAGTAGTTTCGTGCAACATGTTGCTGCAGTCGTCTTTTATAACTCGTTTACACATTTTATTGTTTTTAACTCAAAACTGCAATTCAAACTACATAGTATGGTTTACATGTCCGACAAACTTTGATTCCTTTATATTTGTATAACTTTACAGCTCTGGTTCCGTGCCAAAGAGTTCTCTAGCTATTAACAAACAATACGATAATATATGTATATATTTATATTATAGTGTTTACCAACACTACCTACACTTCGATACAGAATAACACGGCTATAACATTAAATATATATATATGTGTGTAGAAATGATCTGCGAGAATGCAGTCTTTCCTCCGCGGTCACACAGCGCTCTATGTTAAGTAACAGAGCATAGTATGTTATGATAAGTGATAGATCTGAGTCACTACCGCCGGTTCCGCCACATCGGCTCATCAGATGACTGACGTTTTATTCTACGTCGGTTTTATCGTTTCTTTTTTGCATGGTTGGATATCCTTGATCCTTGGCGACAAGTTGATTCAATTGTGTGACCGCGGAGGAAAGACTGCATTCTCGCAGATTATATATATATATATATATATATATATATATATATATATATATATACGGGGACTCATTTTCTTAGTCAGCAACAGTAGACTTATGCAAGATACAACATACTATAAAAGTTTGATAAACAAATGCGACTCCCGTTTAGTGTAATGATTTACATACAACTTTCATCTCGTGGCATAAATACGATAAGACATGCCAATGAAGTGCGTCCCCATTTATTCTGGGTAATATGCAGGACTATGAAATTTATTACTGGGACCGGTGAAGGCTTATTACTGCTGACGAGCTAGGCTTTACCGGGAGACTATCTAACATGGGGGGTCGCGTTGATGAGAAACGGAAAAATATACTGCGTGTCATAGGGATTGGAATATTTACAAAATGTCTGAGCTCTCCGATTTGACTTGGGTTCTCAGACCTGCTGGATCAATTATCGTTTTGTCTGGTATGCAGAACATCCGGCCCCCCGCATTTTAGTGTTTAACTGTATCACATTGTCTGACGGCCATCATTTGGCTTATGTTTTAGGGATTCTCGTATACCTTAAATTTAAAATTCAAATAAATTCTTAATCCATGTATATGTGGTACATAAACCATATGCTTTTTATTTAGATAATATTTATTATGCTATACTATAATATGAAAAAAGTAATTGATTTTTTGATTTCATGTTAATTATATATTTATAAATAAAACATAAAAATTCAGTAGGATAGCTATAATTATGTAACATTTGAGCCTCTTAGAAAAATTTGAATGATAAAGAAGTAAGTTTCAAGCAGGACTGATCTGAAATAGATTATGTAAGACATAATTCAGAAAAGAATAGAATAGCTTAAAAAGATAAGAAGGTATAAGAACAGAATAGTTTAGAATTTAATAGAATAGAATAAAATAGAATAGAACTGAATACAAATGAATTGAATGAGATTGAATGAATCGGAATGAAAGAGATAATTTAACACAGTAGAATGGAATAAATTGCAATGCAAATGGCGGTGACAATATTTTGTTTGAACCCACAAAGACTAAAACTAGATCCATCGAGAATAAACTGTACTCGTCAAAATTAAACTGGAACAGGATATATAAACAATGACAAAATAGAACAGCATGGCATGGACCAGAAATTAGGAGGAATTTTTTTTGTCTGATCCTTTGTGCAAGGAGGCATACAAAAAGGCCAGCTCATAGAATATAACAGAATAGAATAATACAAGCATAACATAATTTTGCCTTGTAGAAATAATATTTCTTTTTTTACTGATTTTGGAGTGATTGGCTTGAGGACCCTTCAAGGACGGCAGACCTCTACCCCTGCGGATATCTAAATTACTGTGATGCGCAGCGTAACACTCTTGAAAGGGGCGAAAGGTGGTCCTGTCGGTGCACGCTCCATTCCGCCATTTTGGTCTCCCAAAGCGAGGCTACCTCGGGGACATGGCACATGGAGACAAATAAAACGAAATAAAAAGCTTTTATCGTCAGATAAACGGACAAACAGGGCCACGGGGGGATGACTGCAAATTGCTATTTACTTGCTAGCGTCTTATGTCGTGACATGGGTTCGTCTATTCTTGCCTTTATACAGAACCAACGGGACATGGCGGCGCCAGTGGTGGGACTTCCTTTTGCATTTCATATTCAAGTAACGTAGAAAAAATTGCTTCTCTCAGCTCCAAGGTCAGCGTTTTGCCTGCTGGTCTAAATTAGTCAGCCCGGCTAAATCTTCTCTGGCCCTTGGCCCGCGCTTGCCCCTTGCCCCTGAGGACCTGAAAGATGACGCCCATTGGAAGAGGGCCGGTTCCAAACGCGTTATGATGCATCAGCGAAGCGCGGGCCCATGGCTCTGCCGGCCATAATGATGTGGCTCAAGCCTGGCCTCTGTGACTCCCTTCCCAATATCCCATCAATCTATCCTTTTCCCGACACTTCATTTCTCCGCCAGGAATTGCGTGTCCGCGCAGCACAAAGACACCAGCTGACTTTTTTTCATACTTAACGGCAGGTGCCGTGGTGCTCGGCTTGGTTCTGCTTATACACAGTGATCAACTGTTACACAACTATGTCGCAATGCGCTGTTGTGGAATGGGGGGTAGTTAAATGTGTGAGGGGGTCACTGTATTTACAGCAAACCTTACAGCCAAGCGGGGCCAAACATGGCGTGATAGATTCTCAGGTCAGCTGATATCATTTGCCGAGCTTGATTGGTTAAAAAATAAACAGTTCCGCTGTGCTACGTAAATAGGATGCTGTCTGGTGCCGGATCCTGGGAGGGCAATCAATATTTAACTAACTTGGTATTCTATTATCTACAAGAAACCTGAACGTCGGTAAGGAATTCTGTTATGACTTGAGTGTGCAGAGGTTGCATTATGTTCGCTATAGCGCCATCTATTTATCCTCCTGGTCGATTTTAACGTCTGCCTCTCCCAAATAGATCCCCCCAAACAGTTTCCTAACAGTCGGTCGTTCCGGGCACACAGCAAATTTCCTCTTTACTGTAAAGCTGTATTTACTTTGATTCCCCTGCGTTGGCTGTAAACGCTGCCGTGATTTGGAACAGTTATTGTGCGTTGACGTTTTGTGTGGCACAAATAAAACCACGGACCCCTTGTCTCTTCATCGCGCCATGCAGATCTTGGAGGTTTCCCAAGACGGTCTGTTAGGAGGGTATTCTCGGAAAGACAACACTGGGAGTTAATAATTTATGATGCGCCTCTAGCGCTGAGCCAAAATGTTCCCCTAGGCATACTCAAGTAATATAACGTCTTAAAGTTCTCTCTCCTTCTCTTACGCCCCCAGAGTAGTCCAAGAATACGGTTAGAGAATCAAGACAAGCATACACTTAACAGTCCGGCTTCTATTTTTTAACTATCTGCATGTGACACTGAAAACTGTACGTCGTTAATGGAGCACTGACGGTTAAGCTTGTTTGAAATACAATGTAATTTTTTTTAGAATTGCATTTATTCAGCTAGATAAAAAAAAACTCAGTCAGGGACATGATAATCTGGGTGAATGGAAGATTCCGGGGAAGAGGGGAAAACGTTCGTTATCTTCTCAAGACAGATTGAGTGACAGACAATGAACGAAACTGACAACTAAATAAAAAAAATATAGACAGGAAGAAATGGAGATACGAAGAGACAGTTAGACAGAAGTCATATATAGAGGAACTGACAGACATACAATCAGACTGATAGACAGATAGCTAGATAGACAAAATGTATAGACAGAGAACAAACCAAGGGAGAGATGCAGACAGACAATAATTAAATAGGTAGTATGGATTATTGATCCATTCATTGAGAAATGCTGTCATAGCAACTCTATAGTATCATCCACTAATCGAACTCGGGAATACTTAACTTGGTTTATATTCTTGTTGCTTAACCTACTACATTTCAGCTTTGAAGGTAGAATGAGTCTGGTTTAACTGACATGGCCTGGTCTAAAAGTGGTCATAGATAACACAATAACACCATATAATATTATGAATATTAATAACTTTAATAAAGATTTAGTTGCCATGGAAATGCGCCTTATTTTGCATGTTTGTTCCTCCTCCTTTCAAGAGACGATGGCAAATAAAAATGACAAACTCAATTTCGGAAAAATCGGCCCGATTGTAAATCGGCATAAAACGCATCTGTGTAAATAAGCAGGAAGTAATTTACTAAACTTGAGAAGTTATGATGAACACACAGTTTGGTATGCCCTTGTTAAGTATACATGATAGACGCCTGCGTTAGGAATGGGAACATGTAGAATGTCGAACGTACAATGTTAATGTATTTGCACTTACAACATTGCACATTCTCACTGCAAATAAGTATAATTCTAGTATTCCTCCCACGAGCGTGAGATGCCCGTTGGGGGGGGGGGGGGGGAACAACCCTGACAAAAATATCCAAGCCACTACTCATTTTAAGGGGATTATTTCGAGTTTTCTTCTATGAGAAATAAATAGGTCAGGAAACCCTGATCCCACCGCACACAGGCTGATAATATTATGGGGGTGGGGGACTACAAAATAATCCAAATACATTCAACAATGACATCTAGCGGCAAGTCAAACGAACAAGAGTTTTGAAAAAAGAGCGTTTTGAAACTAGTGACTTTTCAACCCTTAACATATGCAACCAACTGCCTTGGGTTACGTGGCTTTTATGTTGGTTAACATTGGTGCATGTACCGTATTTAACAGGTTATTGATAAAAAATCCGGCACAGATGCGTTATAAGAACTTTTCCACAGTTCATTAATATGTACACAGAGCAAGTCAGATGTCATATACATTTTACACTAATGTTTAGTGTATAGCCGACTATAAAGAAACCCTGGATTCCGCCCTATTCTTGCAAACTGTATATCTTTCCATTTCTCAGACACCAATTTATTATTTTTTTACTTGTACGCACGGACATTACTGATCTCTGCAATATGCCGTCTCCGACTAAATATATACTAGTATATTATCTTTTGGTCATACACGTCAGAACTGCTACATGACAATGAGGGAAATATTAATCGATGTTTCATTAGGATGATTTACCCCAGTAGTGAACATATCGTCCTGATTTTGGAAAACAAAGGTTGAAAATGTATTTGTACGTATTTTTTCTGATAATGGTGTGCTTTCGACCACTGGTTCTCTTTATTTTGGCATGTGGATATTATTATGAACCAGGATATATTTTCACTGCTTTTACGTAAAGTCAGTTTAAATCTACACGTTAAATTAAACAGGTTTCCACATTTTAATTTGCCGATTTCCATCAGGCCGATTTGCCCATGGCAATCAATATTATCATCCTCATTTAGGGTCACACTTTTTTACTTTTTTATCATAGGCCCGGGATCGAGGATAAATACAGATCTGCAGATAAAGACGTTTTTGCCTTGACACAAGTAAACAAAATGGCTTCTCTCCTAATGGAAACCACTCCAATAAATATATTTTAAAATGGCGGGAACCTGCCTGTCGATATATAAGGCTAGATCCATACGTTAATTTCTTCCACATGTAGTGGATTAATGTCATATAGTTTTTACTCTTATCAATTAATTTAGCCACTTTTTTTCCCTTAAAGCTTTAAACTTTTTTTATGAAATAATAAAAATACATATGGCTTAAGTACATTCGTTCCAAATATATGACACGAAAACACCTTATGCACCATGTATCTGCTAGTAGCCGGGTCCTAATATCCTTCATTTAGTCACATACCAATGTGCCTAACTTAAAAAATGTCAACTACTATACTAGACAATGTCTGAAGTAATGATACTGTTGTCTTAGGTGAATGCTCTTGATTGATAGTTTGAGATCATATACCATAGTCAGTATATCGTTACGAATTATTGTGTTTAAGATTGTCCGCATGTCAATTTGCCAGCTTGTTATGTAAAAATATGTATCAAAATTATGGATGTATTACGATAAAAACTTGTAAAGATTTGATTTTAATAGGTCAAGTGCGCAGGGTTACATTTTGTTTGATGTTCTTAAATAATTACAATTAGAGTTGGGTTTGGTTTTATAATGCAAGTACACATGTATATCAGAGATATACATGTATTCTCTTCATTTGAAGATGACCAGTATGCATGGTTTATATTAAATCTGCTCTAGCAAAGGTGTGCGCTCTCCGCTTGCGCCCTCTAGATGTGGATCAGAGGGCAATAATAGCGCAAGGTACCAGGCTGGTTTGATTCGAGAGTTACAGGTCAAGACTTAAAACCCCAAGTCATAAAACTCACAGACCAGCTTCCGAATCCTTCCCAGACCAATATATAAAAAGCCGTCAACCAGAGGGCTTATCTTCCGGTACCATACGGTCGTTTTAAACCTCATTTCAACGAGAGTGTCACCCAGAGACCATGCTTTTCTATACCCTTCAGAAGTTATTTAAGTATCATCACTCTAATTCCGCAGTGTGACATATTGCCATGATTTCTGATTGGTATTGTTAATTTTATCATTTTTATCAATAATATTAAATATTTATATTAAATCATATCAAAAGGAAACATAAAATCATCGTAGTCGGGGAAACATACGAAAAATATAGCTGAATCACCCAAAATTGTAAGAAATTGGTTAATAGTGATTTTCTGTAATTTAGTTTCCACTTTAATTAAATTATTTATATGTGAACACATTTTAATTTTAATTATTCAGGACATACATTCCAATTTATAGAAACTGACCCATTCTTCTTATGTATGAAAACATTATATTTTTTCTATTTTATGTTCAGTTATATTTTTGTACTTTTGTTGATAACGCAGCTTCTCTTAACGGTAGGCAAAATTTCATGGATGGTAGGTTAAAATATTCAAGGCGTAAGCGGCTTTGATCATTCGGAAGAAAGTGTCCAGGGAAGCTTTAAGAGCAGACTAATTGTGGTTTGGCATCGGGACAAATGGCCCCGGAGCTGGATAATAGGTGACCATCAGCACAATGATAAAAGAGATATTTGGATGTCACATTACGTCAAGAGCTCCAGGTGATCTATTCCGGAAGTCGTGACCTAGCTCCGGGGCTGTTCCAATAAATTCTTGCTCGTATATGAGGCATACGAAAATCCGACAGACGTGGGCCATTGGTTTTCGGTCCGCAGACAAATCTGGCTGTATCCGACCTGTCCAGCGATTGTGTCCTGCCCGGGATCCCGGAGCTCGTAATGGCAAAGCATCCCAGAATTGATCTCCCAGTCTCCCCATCTACCTCTTCCCCCGCTCGATCTTTTCCTGCAGATTTATGCGCAGTCTTTGTCACAATAAGTCTTTTATCCCATCAGCCTTTCTGTGCTTGTCCCCGGAGCTACCATTGGTGAAAATAAAGGACAAATAATGCGTTCCCGCTGACCATAAAGGACGGCTTATATGTGCTATTAGGTCTGAATATCATGTTGAGTGATAGGTACATAGATGATGCCATACACTTTGACAGCTGACGTTGACAGCTGGATTTTTTTTTATACAGGAATATACGGTGGTACCTCTGCCACACTGTCAGCATCTTCTAAGCACCTGGGGAATAACAGCAACCTTTCTGAAGGTCCCAAATATCTAACAGACATATCGTGTGACAGGAACGCCAAAGCATGCAGTTGGACATGCACCTCTTTTCATTTTTATACCGGGGGATGGATGGGTGCGGTGGGTTGCGTGTGTTTTAAGTTCATTCGAGGGTGCTTAAAGAGACCAATCCACAAACCAGGTTTGGTAAGTACACACGACACACTCGTCTGCTTAATTCTTCACATAAGTGGGAAAAAAACTTCCACCGGGAGCAATCAGTGGGGAAAAATTTAAACATAGCGGGAACGCCACCCGATGGCTGTACTGCCCGACTTCACATTCAAGATTTTTCAAGCTTCCAACCTGTGTTAATTGCTTCTTTTATGTGACTTGTTTGGCAACTGCCGCATATGCGAAAGGTCGGTCCTAAAACAGTCATGTTATGGTCAAAATACACGCGGAATGTGTTTACTCACACGCAGAACCATAAAAAGATATTGAATGGTTTTCCTGATTAACTTTTGTATCCTGTCATAATGAACTTATGTTAATTTGTAGATTAATATCTCGCTTTCAGTTACAACTAAGAGTGTTCTTGATAAGGCGGTTTGTGGTGTTAAACAAGACATCTTGTCATATATAGCAGATATCTTTATAGATCAGAAGCGGATGCAGTGGAGGGGTGAGAGAATCCGGTGCCCTCCTTTTTCAGCCACTGCAACCTCTTTTAAAGTTTTTTTTTGCGCCCTGGACCTGAGGACCTTTTTTTTAGGTTTGTATTTGTCCTCTAGGGTTGGACCCCTCCATATTCTAAATCCTGGATCAGTCCCTGATGGTTATGTTATCATGGTTGATAACCCGGTCTAGGCACACATAAACTAATTTGGTAAATTGTGGTCTGGCCCAGATGTAGCCAAATCCAGGACACCAAGCTAAACCAACACCTCACAAATACCGTACATTGTACAAGTGAAGCGTTGTGTAAGGGCATAACCATGAATATGATGGTGGAATGATTCAATAATTAAGTACGTGAACCAAGATAATTATTAGTGACACATGTAGATCTTACACATGCAGGTTTTATTTGTTATGTGTAACACCAAATATGTTTTTTATTTTGGAGTTATTATAATACCAATCTATCCGTTTATTATAAAACATCTATTTTAAATAACAGCAGCACACAAAACTATTATCATTATAATAATAACAATAATATAATATAGTTTTATAATTATTATTATTATCATTATAACCAGGGGCGGATCAAGATTTACACAAAGGAAAGGGGTTCTAACCCAATAGGACTAATGATAAACCTTAAACAAGATATTGAGTCCGGAAAGGGGGGGGGCGCTGTAAAAAGGGGATTCGTTTCTAATAATTATTTACTGGATTTCGCTCCTTGGATTACGTATGGGGAATACAGACGTCATGATCTGACGTCACTAGTTTAATAAGTCAAAATATGCTCTGTTTAGATGAGATGTCAAATTTATTTCTATCCTTTTTAATTTACAGATGTATTAAGTCATAGATACATTTATGTTAAAACGGACATGGCCAAAAAGTAGCTTTTAATTTACTTTCATGGATATATCCTTTAAAGACATATTACATGAGCAAAACAGTATGCATTTATTTTAATATTCATTAAAGTCTTATATGGTTAAACCTCGTGATCAATCCTTTAATTAATGAATTGAGTAAAATTGTAGGCTATTTAAATATACGAATTAAGTATAAAGGTGTTTTAATATTGGTATGTAATGTCAAGAGATGTCTTCCCAATCATTCTATTTCATTGCTACGATGAATTCTTTGAAAAATTCTTCTGCTTTGGGTGTTTTAAAACCTACGAATAAATTGATAAATTTCATCATAAGTTTTATCAGAGCATTTGTAGTTCCGAATTTGCTCTTCTGTTGTGTCGTCTTTGTGGCATTCCGTTTTCCTTTGTGTACACAAAAATATCAAATAATCTACAGAAACATCAATCCCATTGTCCCAAAGTGGAAAAGGCTTTAAAGCCAAAGCGAGGCTGGCATGAATGGTTGAGTCCCTTTGTTACAGATATGTTTGTAAGCTTTTATTGTCAGTGTGTGATTGATGCCGGTGTGTTGCGTCGTTTTTCTTGGATCTCAGGAACGTTAGGGTAATACTTAATTTTCATCTAGCAAGCAAGGAACGAAATCAACCCCTCGCCTGACAGTTGGCCTGGGAGAGGATATAGGTCTGTGAATGACTTCGGCTCAGGTGGTTGCTTTGAAGTGTAAATAAATAATGCTGTCATGGTTGCGTTATCTTGTTTGTTTCTTGATATACGCAGGGTACGGCCGATTTTAGATGCTGTGGTGACCATTATCCTGTTTATGAGTCTAACCTTGATCTGGACAGGGAAGGCGGGCCCTTTATCTTTGATGCTTCTCCAGTGTATCTCCTGTTGGTGAAGTTGATGGATCGACTTCCGGTTGCTCACTTCCGGCACACTGTCCGGAGTTTCCGTTGTAGGCCGGTGTCTCATCAGCTATTTTTCAGTCTTGTTGTGCATAATCTGAAAAATAAATTGTTTGCCCAATACTTGTACTATCATTTCCAGCGTAAAACGATGGTGCGCTTACAGCAGTTTTAAATGAAAATATAGCAAAAGCGAACTTTATTCATAGAAATCACTAGGAATATTTATTATGCAAAATAACATACCATTATGATCTGATACCTTAATGTTAAAGACGCAGAATTTGCAGCTGTAGCTCCCAGTTTCATCCCTGATAGCTCATGATATAAGCAGTTTTTTCTTCTCGGGTATGTTTGAACGGCATTCTCTCTAGCGGCGTGTATAAAAAAAACCTTAACTCATAAGGCTAAATGATAAAAAAAGGTTGAGGTTTCATCCGACTTTACATTTTGCCTTCCTAGTCTTTCAGTTCTTTCCATTCTTGTAGATTCTCGGCTGCCTGGGAGTACAAACTAAGCAACCATAACAGGCGCTAGTATGTAATTCGTTCAGTTTTTGTCTGCCGCCAATGACCAGTACATAATTACTCATTGGTCGCGAGAGAGCAACTCTGTGGTAGATACTTTGGCTAGGAGTCTTAGTGCAGACGGCGGTAATAACGGGACGCGAACCTACGACCTTGCTGTCACAAGTCCAGCTCGCTAACCATTACGCCACCATCCGTAACATATCATTCTCATCACACTCTTTCTTCATTCCATATGTAATGAAAATGCCACCTTACAATAGACTCATCATTACTAAATGAACGTAACAAGTGCTGTGAGCGAATTGAAATTATAATTTGTCATCTTAATTTTAGCTGTACTTACATATTGTTATAAGTCTTAATGATACTGAGAAAATTAATCGATGGAATATGCCGCTATAGATAGTTTAGTAAAGAGAACCCATATTGAAATTACATATCTTATTATAAACGTATGAGAAAATAGGTTATGACTCTTCGGAAAGTTACATTATGTAATAATCAAGGGAAAGATAAGCTGTAGCGAATACTGATCCCTTTTTGTTCTTTGTATAAAACTGATTGAAGCAGCCTAATGCACTATTTTGTATCAGACACTCCGAATATATTGTGCTGAACAGTCAGGGGTGTTCGTGAGACTGATATGAGGATCCAATTAAGACACAGTTAATAATCCATTTTGTACTGTTACTAATATATGCAATGAGGCTCAGTTTACTGATCCAAACCTTTGGAACAATGCAATCAGCTCTGAATAGAAGCTGTTGTAAATTACAGCTTTAGGTAAGAGCGCAACGATCATCAATAAATTCAAACCAGAAAACGTAAATGGCTTATTTGGACATGAAATGCGGGATTATAAGACCATTCACGCTACATTTTGCGCTTAATTAGTTATATCTTGATAACAGCGCAGTTTTCTAACTTCAGCCGTGTATTTTAGTTTACAGCTCTTTAATACTGTTACGATGAGTGAGTCCGGGCGCCCGCCATGCTTGTTTTCAGAGTACTTCCCCTGATTACCTCAGTTACAAATGATAAAAAACCGTATTCCTGTTTTTGATGACTCACTGGAACTCTCATGTAGTCCACTATCTAGGCCTGTTATTTATGCTCATCTGCTGAAAATGAAAGTTTTTACATCTGTCCCAACGAAGCGACAAATTTAATATTTCGTACCATGGAAACCCTGTCACCAAGGAGTCACCGAAAGAATAAAAAAATCACTGCTTTGGAAAAAAAAATAAAATATTCGCTAATCTTGAGAATGCATACGAAATGGAGCTCAGTTTTATTATCATAATGGATTTTGTACACATACACACAAATACACACCCAACTTTTTATATGATTAATATCTATAAAATATACCTTGATGTTTCAATTTATTTAAAGATTTTCTTGGTGGAGGTGACCGCCTCCATTAAAAAAAATGACTTATCTATTCTTTACCTAAACATGTATTGCTGCAGAATTCCATTTGGGTTTGGGACTACATGAACAGGTAATAGCACTCGCTTCCTGTTATTGTTATATGCTAGTGTCATATACACCCTATGTCTACCGCACCTGCGGGTCCAACGTCAGAGGTCGATTGACATTAAAAAAATGATTTTAATAAGTTCGTGCATCTACCAATAGCGAATGCTGATGACTACTTATTCTTTAGAAGAGGGTGTCCTTGTAATTCATAAAAATACACGGTATATTCCTTTGTTTTTGGAATTGTAATTATTATTTGAAAACCTCAACCGTTTTTGTTTTGCAGTTGTACAGCACCAAAATTAGTGCGTAAATACTAACTCTAGAGACACCTTGATTGTGTCATATGCTTTATCTTCTAAGAAATCGGGCTAACATGGGGTTATACGGACGTAATTTGTACACGTCTTTACTGCGTTGAAATTTCATTTTATAATATTTAATTTTAATATCTAAATCGACAAAATTTACTTGAAACCATTACACTTTTTTCTTTCAGATAAGAATAAAACTGTACATCTGTGCCAGAAATAGGCTCAAATGCGGTAAACACTAAATACTTTAGCCCCAGGGGATAAGGAATGAACAATTGGTCTTCACGTGAACACAAACAACGAACCGGTCCCCTGAGTGCTATGAAAACCAGAAATGTCTGGAGTACACCATACGTGCGTGAGAGGAAAACATCTTTCCTGACTTGCACCGAATCTGGAACTCTACATCAAGACCACTCTTTCAAGTGAAAGACTTGTCAAATCGCCGGAAATTCTCCATACTGACTACATTTTGGCGATATGCGAACAATCAATGAACCGGAAGTTCATTTGAACCCTGTATTACAATCAACATTTCAAAACATTGTCTGAAGGGTCAATAGTAGCACTGAAGACAAAATTAAAATATAAACTAAGGCCTTCGCCAGGTGGAGGTTCCTCTTGTGAGATCTTCTAAAACTGTGTTTGCATTCACTTATTCGGCCCAGGTTCATTCGTGCATGATTGTTTTTACATTTGTAAATATTCCTTGACGACATTAATTAATCCAGATCAAAATTTAATCGTTTTTTATTGTTTTATTCCCGACATGCCCTGAATATTTCATGATATTCCGTTCATGATTACGTGATATATATTGTGAACAAACACAAAAACACGCACACGAAAGGAGATGAACGCAAATCCTCCTGGATGAGGCAATAATTCCATAAGACGCGATCATGTGTAAATAGTACAGTTAAACAGATAATTATATGCCCAATTAATTTTTTTTTCTCCAAAGTTCAGAGACAAGCACCAGTCAGATTTTCCGCTATACATTCTAATATCAGGCTTAATGACTTCTAGGACTAGTTCCTGTTACATTATTGAAGTCTTAAAGTAGGCACGGAAGTAGACCTCACTACCAAGGTAACAAATGTATCCATAATGGTTGCCTTAGAACTCGAGCACAGCTCCTGACTCAAGGCTGAATAGTTATAGAAGTAATTCAAGTGACGCCAGGGGTCACAGAATATGAGCTGGAAAACGATAGATATTTCAGATGGCATTCTCAAATATCCAGTTGAATATACTATAATTTCATCATTTTACATTGGTCTGAAAAATGTGTCAGCGATCTATATGTAATTTGTTGTTAAAGGAAAAGAATGAGCTGAATTTGATTTAAAATATTGAGAGACGACAATTGAAAATCGGAAAGGAAACATCTGTGTACATTTATTTTATTCCTGAGTGGAAAAGTTAAAAAATTTCCAAAAGTAAATTTTATATACAGTTCATAAATGAACTGTTCGGAAAGTAACCGAGAATCGATCATCAGAGTACAAAAGCATAATGGCAAAACATGTTTAACTAGAAATATGCATTCTAATTAAAGCAAGCTTCCGCCATAGGGGGATGGTCCCCAACCCGTGTTGGCATTCACTTATTCAGCCCATTTTCCGAGGTGCATAAGTAACTGTACATTTGTAAATAGGTCTTTATGACGTTCCTGATCCACAGCAAATCTAAACGGTTCTTCATTGACCCATTCCGGAAATGCCCTAAAAATTTTATGAGATCCCGTTTATTATTGTGTGAGTAATGCTGTGAACAAACAGACAAACCTACACAAACACATACACACATACTCCAACGACGATGAAAGCGGAGACAATGCTATTATAATATACTATATTATATAATATTGCAACTTGCCCATGTGAATGCAGGATGGGACTCGATAAGTTCTGTATATGATTCCCTGTAAGTCACACCACAATCTATGATGTGAGACTGGCATATGAGCTCATCAAAATTATAATTCGACAGAGGAATATGCCGGGGGCTCTTCATGTATCGGTGCTGTATGGGAACAGGTTTTAAATTAGAAGCGTGAGAGTCGATCATGTGTACATGCAGACAAACCCTCAAGTTGATCACTTTCTCATTAAGGCTAGTCAGCTACTACTTGCGTCACTTCCGGTTTTAAATTGTCTCTCTTGCAGGAGAAAGAAATAGACTAATAACTATATCTTCTTTGCCAAGCCACGCTCATACAATAGCAACTCTTTGTGAATAACAAGCATTTTATTTAATTCTATTTACTATAAAATGACACTCGGGTTTTTGTTCTTCCGGTACCCTCTGACGATAGACTTGTTTCACCTACAGTTGAATTACTTTCTATTATTTTGCTTGTTTTCGACGCCGGCGTGGGTACTTTGTAGCTCCAGCATTTGCCATCACCACTTAAATATGGCCAGTTGTTATCAGTCGGGCTATATAAAACGTTGGGTATCAACCAATAAGGCCAGCACGAAATCGATGGCAACTATGAAATAATGTAAAACCGTATACCAACTTTTATATTTGGATGCTGCACGCAAACACACAGGAAATAAAAAAAAAAAACACCTTTCTTTTCATCAATATGTTCCTAGCATGTAATCAAATTAGAAGATCTTATACTGGATATAACATACTCAGGAATCTGGTACACAAAGGGTGCTTGTGGCATGAAATTTTATAACGAAAAACTAGCTCACAATTCCTTTTAGCGGGACTAAGGAATTTTATTCTCTCGGCAGAAAGCAAGTGACTCTCCAAGCTAAAGTAGTGGAATTGACCTTGCTCTGTTTAATGTACATATGATATAATGGAAGCAATGCATCTGAAAACAAACTGTCTTTCTGTTGCTTCTTCAATACATTGTGAAGCCAGCGCTCTACTCGCAGCTATATGAAAGATGCTTTGTCCCTCGCGATAAAAACATTACCGTATACAGTCCAGACGACACAATGACGTCTTTGTTCTCTTATACTAGCCATTTTGCTTACCTCTGGCAGGTGTAGCTTTCGCTGGTGTAGTTAACGTAGCATATATATATATATATATATATATATATATATATATATATATATATATATAGTCTCTAATTTCTAGAGCGTAAGTCTATGTGGACACATTTATATGCGTTTTTGTCTGCTGCTTAAACAGTGTTCTTCAGGTTCTTTTTTTAAGTCAGAACTGAAGATGGCTCGCATTGTTTTGGGTTAAGTGCATTCCATAAACGGGGGGGGGGATCTTTCACCAGCTCTCCTGGAAATTTTAGGTATGTGTAGCAAACCAATATCACTATGCCCAATTACATGATCAAAATATATTATCTTGTTATATATATGCTTCATGTAATTCATGGCAAAGACTTTTCGATTTTTTTATCAAAGCAAGCACACATTACACATAAGCTCAAGTGCATGTTTGGTGTAAATGTCGGCTTTCGTTCATGGTCCTCATTTTATGACACCATATCGACTAGCCACAACATGTCGTAAATGTTTATACATGTCAAAAAATATTTAAAGCAGTGATATTTATTAGTAAGTTAGTTATTGCTGAGATATATTATATTAACTAATTTGCTGAGGAATTATTTACATTCTACTTTTGAAGTATGAAGAATAGATATAGATGTCATATATTTCTAAATATAATTTTTCATAATGATTCTTGCAACAATTTGTCAATACTTCTGACTGATGATAGAGCTTATAAAAAACAGTAGATCAAATGCTGGTCCCTCTTTGAGCATTATAGGACTTTTATCATAGGTTCATTAAAGGATCTCTTACAACATCTGCTCAGTGAATTTGTTAATATACGTATTTTATTTGGGAAGGACAATAGGCAAAAGTGCCTATGTCTAAAACCAAATCAAAAGTTGTTTAAAATTCATAACAGACCCCATAAAGTAAACCTTATTGTAATGGTAGTACAGAGTTTATTCATTTAAACGTGACTTTGTAACATTTGAAAAAAAATTAGGCACCCAGTAACAGTAAGCCACGTTTTAGTAGACTAATATTAAACTACATTAAAATATCTGAATTTTTTTTTGTTCATCCTCTAATGTGTGTCTTGCTTGTTGGAAAATGAAATTTTAATTAGTTTATTGATTCAAAATAAAATTTCAGTTTTAAGGAAGAAAAAGACAGGATCTAATTGATCAGCCTTACCTTAAACTGCACTTCAACTGCTATGCACACTATTGCATCTATATAGCTGTACACAGCCTGTCAATTTAATATTAGTCATATATAGTGGAATAAACACAAGAATACGAATACACATGAATATATGAACCAATGTGTATATCCCGTCTCAATGGTAGATGCACTCATTTGCTGCGTCTCGCATGACTTGGATGCCAATCTCATTTCCCATTGGAGATATGCAGATATTCAGCAAACATACAGGGAGATAAAATGTTGTTAGAAATTGCACAAACATATCTAATAGCTGGTCTGGTTTAAGTGAAACCAAACTTATAGGCCGTGACGAACGTCTTTGTTTTCTCATCCATATCATCAATGCGAATTTCGATATGACCAGTACCTCCAATGTGACATCTCCGCAGAAAACAGCAAAGATGCATGGTGGTGTCGTGGTTCAACCACCATGAATTATATATATATATATATATATATATATATATATATATATATATATATATATATATATATATATATATATATAATAGTTCAAGAATTCCTAATGTCATGAAATTTGAACTGTGACTAGAATTATTTTAAATTCCATGACATTTCAGGAAATAGTCAAAATCAAGAACAATAAAACAAAGCAAGAAGGAGCTGGTAGTCACTTTGAACTTTATTCCCTAAATTTCATATTCAATATGAAATTATAATTATAACTCACCAAATTAGAAATCGAGCAATCTTCATGATAACCTTAGGATCATTTTTTCGCATCATTTAACAAATAGTCCCTACTACAACCTGACCTACACATAAACACACACACATATATATATATGTTAACACTTTGTTGGTACATTTAGTCAAAATACCCAAATACCTTGCTTGGTGGCCATGAGATAATGGAATGAACTTGTTTGCGTTTGAAGATTATAAACTGGGTGGATATTAAAGGTATATATTAAATGATTTTTAAAGTAACGTGCTCACGATTAAATGTTTGTGTAAGTTTATAGACTGCACGCGTGCAGTACAGGGCGACCAGAGCATGTGTCACTCCGCGTCTGACAAGTTAGTAACAACACGAGTTAACAAAACATGTGGATGTTATGATGGATTGTTTAAAGTGCAAGGACTGGGAGCGCAAAATTAATAAAACGCTGTCATACAGATCAAGCGCAAAGCAAATGACATTCCACTAATTCCATGAACTGGCTTTGATTACAGAACCAGGTTATGTATGATGCAAATACACTGAGAGACCGCATAGCGGTTAATGCCAGGCGGATTCCATTAAAATTGTGGTGTAGTCGCCGTTCAAAACGCTCCTATTAACGGGTGTACATGAAACAAGGATGAAATAATGACAGCAATTTCAAGAAATCCATACATTTCTAATGAGAATATGGGAAAACTGTTAATTATACTACAATACGTCAAACCCGATTTGTCAGCGGGAAATTTGCTGCATTAATAATTACGGCTGGTTTTGTGTACCGCTTCGCTCGGACGGCCGTACGAGGAATGAAATGGATTGTATATTACCGGGTATATAAGCGCTATGACATAAGCTCTCAGATATAAAGAAACAATGTTCATCAACGCAAAGAGAAGGATGCCTAGTTTTCATCTTTCATATCACTTCTGGTCACGCTACTCTAGCGTCATAAGAACCATCCAGTGTTCCTGGGCAAAATTGTCCAATTTCTCAATAACTCATTTGTGTCGTTGCCGCCGTGATGCGGTATGAATTATTAAATTTTCTTATTGCGAGATGATCGCGATATTTTACTTGAAAGAGAATCTGGAAAGATTATGAGAATAGATAAAGCTGCTGATGGTTGAGAAAACACTATAACACACATTTCCTGGAAAAAAAGGATTTTGATATGAACAATCCCATTAACAATTTGCCGCTAGTTTCCGATTACTACTAACTGCATGTGAGTAACCAGATGCCAGAGATTTATTCTAATCTCCTTAACGAACTGGTATGAATAATTAAATAATCTGAGTTAAAGAAGACATACAGTTCAAACGACTCATCAGTCATTTTCATACGATTACGTATTCAGGGGAGGAAAAAGAAAATTCAAAACTTAAAAACATAAATTTCACTGTCTGAAAAGCACACGAAAAGATCTTACTTCGATTTGTATAACGCATTGAAACTTGCCAGTTCGGCATGAGCAGTACTCTTTAACATAAGAACATATATGATAAAGAGGAGGAATCAATTGATGTTTTATCAGATATGGTAGCATTGTTAATATTATAACTTGCCCTCCAACTGGATGTGTTCATTCCGTAGTGCTCGAATAATTTATGTCGCAGAAATTGATATATATATATATAAATGATATTTTACCGAAACATATTCTGTTCCTGATTTAAACGTTTCTCGAAAAAATGACTTTTAATTAGCCAACCAGATGGCTGGTAGATATGAACAAATAAAAGCCGAAAACTTATCTTCAACATCAGTTACGTCCGCTGAACGAAACTCCATTATGAACATGGACATATATGTGCAAAGTGCAACATAAATACACGAACAAGAATTTGAGTCGGTTGTCAATTTATCAAATATAAAATGGTCAGAGTGCACAAATAGTTTCATCTATTATCTCTGTCGGTTTCTCTTGGGAAATTTTCTGTTGAAAACCTAACATTAGGTGGGAGTGAGAAACAGTTGGCGTAATAAGAACTTGAGAGAAGAGTGCGCTTGGCAACTCTCTTACATTTTGTCATTTTGCCACATTTAACAAAAGCAGCTCACGTACCCGAGGACGTAACTTATTATACAAGAATGGGTTGTACATTATAAGAAATTAACGTTCCAGGTAGCCATGCCTATATAAACGGCAACAACAGAAGATTTAACAGAAATTTGACAAGCAGCATGGTACCATGTTTACCATAAACAAAAAAAGACTCGGTCCAAAAGTAAATATGGTCATGCTGTAATGCAGTCAGGAGATGCTTTTGTATCTGCTGTTGACATTTTCTATAACTCCCTTGATGTCCTTTTAAAAGGACCTCATGTTAAATGTATATATTCTCTTTCCGGCGTTGGCTTGTGAGCCACGTCAAAATCTTAAATAACTGTACAGACACCTGCATTTACGAACGCAGGGGATTTCGTTTTTGCTCGGTCGGCTTTGAGGGCCATGGGGGTTAATGAATACTAATAAATGATTTATCTTCAATTGTCCCGCAGTTCTCTCCTTGACTTTGTCCTTTTGGTTGTTTATGGCACCAGCCGTTCCTTATCAGTAATTGAAAATCCACACCGAATGTCTGTAATATATAAAGAAAATGACTAAAACTAAGAAATTTGTAATTAACCTTAGTAAACATTAGAATGATCACTAACGATTTTTCCTTGCACCTCTAGACAACGTATTATCCCACATTTGCTTACTGGTTTCGTGTAGCACGATGTTTTGGGTAAGATGCCTGTTCCTTAATTTCACTGGTGGCCTGAGTTTTCGGTCTATTTTTTATCCATGTCCTAGTCTTTAATTAACTATATGACAGTGCTTATCGTTTGTCTGTTATTTATCTTTAAAATCATTACTATTATCTTTGCGTTTGGGAAATAAATATGTTTCGAAGAAAGCCACATTTCCTTAATTCCTGTAGTCTTTTTTTCAGGTGATCCCTAGTTTTACAATTACTTGTTCGCTTGTATTCCCTCAGTTTATTTATTTATTTGTATAAATACCGTTAATGGTTAGGTTTTAAGGCAGAGACGCGACTTTTGAGTTGAAAATACCATTTTCTTCTTTTAACTTTGGATTGGTGTACTGTTTTTTTCGGAATGAAAGAATAATGATCGTGGACCAGCAGTCTGTTTCAGGACAGCTTCTAAATCTTTCATTTTCTTCTTGTCTGTAGTTTGTCTGAAAGAAAAATCTTATGTTGTACATCTTTGGAAAAGAATATTCATTTTGAAGAAAGAACAATGTCCGTAGTTTAGCCCGTCTGGATTTTAAAGTAAAAGCTCGCATGCTTTCTGTAGTTTGTTATTTATTGCATTGTTAACAATATAGCTTTTCTTTCAGAGAGTATAGAGAAAAGTAAGAGTTTTTTTTCTCCGTTGTACAATCGTTCAGGCGTACTTATGGTTTGCATTAGTATTGCTATAAAACACTTAATTTAAGTAGATTCACTGTGCAGTGAAAAGCACAAGTATATTCCATAATATTTAGTCTGAATAATATGTTTCCAAGAAATGTACTATGTCCTCAATATCAAACTCCGTCGGAGAATGTTTCTATTCTAAACATATCTCTTCTATTTGGGCATTGTTGGATAGCGGGGACTACTTGTCTCAGCTGTTGATTTTTCAAATCAAAATTTATTACATTTGCAAAAAAACAACCTGTTTACATTCCACATGCGCATGCTTACAAAATATTACTTATTGCTTAAAGTCCTCACCATAAAACACCGATGTTAATGTAATTTGCCTAGAAACAATTATTTTCCTACACATTTGAACGGACTTCACTATATTTGTACATACACCGATGGTGTAGTTAGAAGCCCCGGTTCATTGTGGGGAACAGAGTTTGACTCCAAAAATCCCTTAACAGCATCGTCATACTCTTGCGAGTCCGAGTCTGCGCAGTGTGACTGATTATAACTAGAGATCCTTGCACTGCTTTTTCAACAAACATTTTGTTTTGAGTTTTATAAACGGGGGGCCTGGAAATATACAGGGATTAACGTTAATCAGCTCTCCATGCGGCTACAGTCCAATTGTTTTATATTATCGGCCACTGTAGTTTTTTTTAAACTCGAGCCGTACAGTTTTGCCAAGCATGGATTTATATCACAGGAATTATCTATGTATATGGTGTTGCAGAGACAGATTCTATGGATCCACGTCTGAAAGGCATTTTGTTCAAAATGTTATGTATCATGACATGGATACTGTGGTTGTCTATTTGTTACTGAGGGTTTCAAATTCGCGATATATCACGAAATAAAGTTTTCGCGAATAAGAGGCCCCACCGCGGAAGACAAGTCAACAGGTAAAAGAGACAGATATTTTAAATTATATCAAATCTTTCTAATTAACCGCCAATAACAAACAGTAATTTGGGTTTCCGACCAATCGTTACGAATATTTTGCAATTTTTTTTTCAAGATTTTGTGTAGATTATTGTAAGGTGAGATCGCGGAACTTGAACCCTAGGTTAAATGATAGAGGAAATAAACAAAGGAAAATGCGAAATTGTAACCTCGAGAATATGAAACCACAGTGCCTGGCGGTTGCAAAACAACGTATGAATATATTATAGATATCGGGTTAATTTTCTTGTTAGTCCTATAAATCTTGATGTCTTTGGGTCTGTTTGTTTCAAAGAAATTACGGTTTCTAGTTCACAGAGCCAGCTTCTGACTCCCCCACACTGTTTCCTTCTTCTATGAATTGCTTGCAATAACACTAACCATAATACTGGTAATCATAAGCATATAATGTTTTATATACACCTTGCATTCACATCATATCGAAATATTACCACTTATCAGGTTCAGGCAGACTGGGATCAATGTGGCATAGACCTAGCAGAGTAATCAATATTTATAAATATTATTACGTTGGAGCAAAACTTCCTACAAGGAACAATGCAACCTTTCATAATGACGTGTGTTGTATAGTGAATGACACATGGAATTATTGAATAAAATTATAAATTTATAAATTTTGATTTATATTTTTTTTTATTTCTTTTCATTAATGTATTTTGTTCTTATGTAATTTTATTTATATCAAGTAGCCAATATATATATATATATATATATATATATATATATATATATATATATATATATATATTAGTAGTTTTGAATTCATAATCGGTGTTTGAAAATAAATACGACCGATGATCGATTATTAATCGATTATTTTATGTACTTTCTATATTACTTTGATATCTGCTGTATAGTAGTACCTAGAATATTGACCCCAGATTGACAGGTACATCGGTATTCATAATGAAACCATCTATCCATCCACATCCAAAGTCGACTTGCCGTCGGACTATTGTTGGTTGCGCAAGATTCCGTTTTGATGCTGTTCGTTACTTTGTGATCTCTGACAGGATTAGATTCTTTGCATGTGCATAGAATATATACTCTTGTACTGATTTTCACCTAAAAAGTGTTAACACAAGTTTCGAAAACAAATTTAAATATTCAATCGACAAAATGATATCTTACCGTTCCTGGATTTATGTGCGTTGTGCAGCTATTGCTGTAAACATTTATTTATCTTATATGTCACCATCTTGAGTTGGGTTAAAACTCGATACCGATTTGCATTTGTATTTTGGTACAACATTTTTTGTATTAATATTGTGTTTTATTATTTGTAATTCAATATTTTTGAATTCTATATTTGATATATTTTGTCAAATTTGTTCTGCGTAAACATCTATATCTCACTGGAGGAGCTCATTCGAGTAATTTACATATGGTAGTCACAGTAACAGCAACATTTAAGAATCTGCTTGCAGTATATTTCTGTTCCGCATTTTAGTATTGCATTTGTGTCTGTATGATCAAGCACACTAGCGTTTGGATTTGTATTTTACCGCAAAAATACTTTGTTTATTTAGCGTTTTTGTATTCAGTTGTATTGTTTTTTTACCCAAAACATGCATTGCGGCACATATAATAATAACATTCACTGCGAGTCTATTTTTAACCGGCCGTTTATAACATTGATAATCGAAATGAGATTTATTGAGAAAGAAGGTAGCCACTGAAGATGTTAAGAAGCCACTTTGAGGGTTAAATAAAACCGACTGGCACTTATGTAACTGAGGTAGGTCTCCATAGAAACCTCTAGGTCCAATAAAGAGTTGTCCTTTTTAATATACCACAGTAAATTGGCTCAAAGACTCCCTGACGAGACATTAGCAAGAAAATCAACCAAATTCCAGAATAAGCGATACATTAGCTGATAAAGGCTAATTTATGGAGAAAGAAGTGAACAAAAATATCCATGTTGTTTATTCAGTGTTATATAAAATGAATTCTTGCAGGAAATGGTACTCTTGGATCAATATTTTCCATTCCGCAGCGGATGGGGTTTTTACAGTGAAGGCCCTGCCCCGATGTCTTCTTTAGATATATCCCATAATTCAAAACTGCATCCCATAAATAACCCGACCACCTCTGGTACACAAGATGTCCGGCATACAAACCCTTCATATTATCTAACTCCATGTCTTTTTGTTTCTCCAAAAACCTTGCCGGAGCAGTTCGTTAGACTTTAAAATTTCATAAAAAGAAAAATAATGATTTGACTTTATTGTGATTTTTATTACGAACATAAATATTAAAAATAATAACACGGTGAAAATACGACTTTGATGACACAAGAGAAATACTGAAAAAGAGTGGTATTTTCATTCTATAATATCAATAAACTTTAAACCAATTATAGGGGTCTACCTCGACAAATTGTTAACAATCTCTTCAAGTCATATTGTACATCTTTTTATGGTTGCCACACTTGGAACATGAGGCATAAATGTATGAAGTATATTATTAGTGCCTATATCAGAGGTTTACGTGCGGTCTGGAAACTACCCTACAATGCACATACACCTACTGTGTTGTCAGTGGCTGGAAATTTCCCTTTGAGCTGATAGAGAAGAGATTATAAAAATGATATTATATATGTGCAGGTCTAATATAATTTCCTTGTTTCTTTTAGAGCTCACAGGTTAAAACATGGTGTGTCTGGTTTTATTTGTAACAATCTAGGTTATTTTTGTAAAAATATAATACTAATGTACACACGATTGAATTGAATGAACTCTCTTGCAGTGCAATGTCGCCAGAAATCTGTGAAGAGGAACAGGCTATAGGAAGCATCGTCCTCAACTTTGTGAATTTAATAAATGGCATAACTGATATTGCCGATTTTGTTTTGTTGATTACTTCAACACTCAGCTATCAGCTGAGTTATGTCTTTCTGCATTGAATTACTAATTTTTTTTTTGTCTTCTTGTGTTTATTGTTAACCTCTTTTCAAATAATGTACTTTCTTTGTTCGAGGCGACGACATGCACACATATTCTTGTAATATGTTAACTTGTTTGTTTTGTTTTTAGTTCTTTTTTTAATTGAAATATACACTTAGTTTTCCATGCAGATAGAAAACTTCCTTAGTTAAGCATACATTTCTAAGTGGTGCTCTTCCCAAGTATACCAGGCTTGCATTATGATAATTTCAAAATTCGACAATATTATTTAATATTGAGTAATAAATCTAAAAGTTAGGACGTCATATTGAAATCTCAATGAAAACATTTTGAATCTAAAATATCTATCACTGCGCCTGGAAAAACAGCAAAATATAGGTCCTAAACATCTCGTTTAGAACTGTCATTACCATTAATTGAAAATTATAGCATCATTACATCTTGCACTGGGTCTCACCTAAAAACTGCAGTGAAATACAGGACAGGTCATACAATAAACTATTCCCTTGCAGCAATATACAAAATCTTTATCAATAAACCATTGTAGATACATTGTTTTAATTGACACCTGGCAATTTTGAAATTACGATTTGGAATAATATATAGAAGGCTCAGCCAGTTTCCTGGAAAACTACATGTTTGTCGTCTTTAACATACAAGATAGTGAATATATAAAAAAAAATTTAGTAACAAACAGGGAGTTTTCTAATATATTTTTTATATTAGAAAAACAATTTTCACCTGCTTGAAAACTGACTCTTTAAAGAAAAGTTAATTAAGACCACTGTAATTGACACTACCGTGTAAACGTGTGAATAACTTCTGAAGAATGGAAAATATAAACTGCTTTAATTAAATTTATTTATAACATAAAACAGTTATCTGATATATGTTTCAATAGTTTCAAGACAAAAAACTAGAATTAAAGAAATAAATAGTTAAGAAACCATTGGGAGTCAGTCAGCTAAAAGAACCTATTATATGATCTTATTACCTTATTGGGTTTCATCCCGTCGTTTTCCCAAGAAATGAAGCTATATATTGGTCCTGGGCTCTTCGTATTTAACATGAGTCCCAATACAATAACATTACTTTTTCTATTAAATCATCAAACGATTTGTGTCTCATATTGTGTTAATCTGCTATATAATATTGCCCATACATATTTCATTTTCAAATTTAAGGAATATTAAGTATAGTTACGTGGGGACAAAATATTGATCATAAGAAACATAAGCAAATATGAAGCAAACGAAAATCTATTTATATATTTAGGGTATGGAAATATTGGCAATATTGAATATGCATGATAATTTATATATATATATATATATACATACGTTATATATATAAAAATGGAATGTGTATTCTACAATCATCAGTCTTTACACCAGATACCTTATCATTCTAAGAAATTCTTGTAACAATACTACTTTGCCTCCTTTCAGAACTACATGTATCAACGGGCTTAACCTGGCGGGGAAAGGCGTTAATTCGGCAATTAATTCCCCCGCGTTAAAATTATAACTGGGATGTACATTATATGCGATATGTTATACATGTATAAACTTTAAATAAGTAATCATATTCAGGCCTTAATGTCCATCATCAAATGATTAATTTTTATAGATTAAATGCTAATTATCATGCAAATAAAATTATACATATATATATAATTTATATATATATATATTATATAATTGATAATTTCCCTACAAATTTAATGTGATTATTTTTTTTTATTAAAATACAGATTTGGTGTTCAGTGATTTTAAATTATGCACATATGAATAGCTATAAACACATAAAAAGCTGTAATTTTATTCTTTATAAAATTATTAATTACAATCATACTTGTATAGGAACTTACATTATATAATATATTTATTTATAATTTTCTACACATATTAGTTTACTTGAAATATAATACTGCCGTGCTTTGTTTACCTGTGTTTGCATAATTTTACTGACTATCAGAGTCTGGTCTAATCTGAACAAGCTACTCTGAATAAAATATATTAATCAGATGTATTAAAAATAATGCATACTTTATATAGAATCCTTGTTCTAAACGCTAATGAACTTATCTGAAGAAAATGCGTTTCCTTTCCTTAAACCAAAGGTTGAACCATAGGGAACTTTAAAACCCATGATCTTGGAATAACTTAAGCCAGTTTGTTTACGGGCAGGGGTACAATGTTCACTGAATGTTTTGTTAAAGCGCTTCAGTGATCACCAAATATACGAATTCCTACATCATGCGGCTCAAACGCTGCGGTGTCATTTCTATGGACAGGGGGCCGGAATGGAGGCCGGAATGCCTGACATGTTGTAAACCGTAGGTATCTATTCCATTTATCTGCGTCCGCTGGCGAATAAAAACAGTTCAAAGAATTAAGCCCGGAGCAGTATTGCAACAGACATGTTGCCCGCGGGGAATATACAAGGTTAACTACAAAAAAGCCCGCAGTCGGTATCCTGTGACCGCTCGGGAAGAGGTTTCTTTGTAAGGACATGCGTCAATGAAAGTTTTTCCGACCTGTCAGAGGGAGGTAGAAGCTGGCCCGTTGTGTTAGGTTATTTGGAGGCAACACTCCGGGCAAGAGGAATACGTCACTCAGCTAAAAAAACAGCCAAGTCATACTGGCGGCTTGTTTAGGACGAGACACATATACCCAGGATATGTACAATGCTCCTTGATCACTTGAGAAAACAAAGACATGTTGTTTACTTTTGATGCATAAAGAAAAAATTGAGAGTGTGTCTTTTAATATTTCAGATCAGATTAAATTTTATGTACACTTGATTGAGAAATACCAACCTTCTACATTTTGAAGTTCCGTATATCATTATTATAACAATTATGATAAAAAATTGATTATATGCTCTCTTTTTATGCCACTGATGTTAATATATAATCACTAAACATAGCTAACCTCTTTCGAAGTTGTTAAATCCTTGTTGGAATTATATGTTAAAACCTACGCAGTGTCGCTCGAAAATCTTCTTATATTATAATTTTAGTTATTCAAAGATCTGGGAACACAATTTAAGGAAAGGTGGCAATTTAATGTCTATTAAATGAGAATAAAGATTACAATACAATAAGAATAATATTTGTGTTTATAGGCTGCTGGACTTTTAATTTTGTATGCGCGTGGCTATAGGAATAATCCAGTCATAAAGACAGAGTGAATTTCTGAGGTATACTATCCAAATTTTACAATTTTGTCATAGAGGTTTTAAAGTGGTTCAAAAATGGAGAATGAAAGATTTTCCATTTTTTTTTTCCTTAACCTGATCATAGTTATTAACATGATTATAAGGCCGCGTGGTTTGCCAAGGCAACACCCGTATGTCTGTAGTGTGTCATATTTTGTATTGAATCAGTGAAAGAATATGTAACAAAAACTTACACTGCAGTCAGATAACATAACTCAAGATACGTAATCAAACCATATATACATGCATATATAGATGTACAAAGATATTAAACATTACCTTACTACAAGTTCATACAACATTCATATAGAAGCGCAGTTATTTAGACTAAATAACTACAAAGAAATGATAATTTATAGGCTTTACTCCTTTTTAATGATGGTGCATGGTTGAAGGGAATTATCATGCATTATTCTATATGAATGATATGTCAGGGATTTGATTTTTGTGTGTGTGTGATTGTTTGTGGGTTTTTTTTATTTGTACATGTGAATATTTGTAAACTGTAATATGCAAAATGAGAGAGAGAGAGAGAGAGAGAGAGAGAGAGATAAAAATAAGAAGGTATATTTTAACTGTTGTGATTCGTTAAAATATAGATTTTATTATTTTAATATTAAAATTATATTGATGTACCAGTTCGTTCAAAAGAGAATTTCAAGGGGTTATTAATTTTATAATTTCCTCCATAATGCAGACCAACAGATATTTTCAAACTAAAGCATTAATCTTTATTGTGTTCTGTATGTAATTATATAATCATATTTTAACGACGATTGTGTTTAAACTTTCCTTCAGAGTTGGTCCCTCAGGACCACCTAAGATTGAAACCTATAGACATCTTAATTAATGGGTTACATATATTGCATATATATTTCATTGCAAAATATTATAATTATCCTAAAGTAAAACTTCTATGCAATCGCTTTTGAATATTAGGTAAACATACAATCAAAACTGGATTAGGTATTACCTGTTGTGTTAAATGTAAATTGTCCTTATTTGTTAACATCGATTTGATCAATACATATATATATATGTATATATATATGAAGTAACACCTTAAAAAAATAGAGGTTAAACTCATAATTTCTTCATATTTCTTCCCAAAATTTAAAAATTCGCGGATATATTGGTGGCCCGTGAAACTCAGGGACTTCAAAACAGTAAGTTCGAATTCACATTCAAAAGTAAGACCCCGGCACAGATATAGTTAACTAAGTTAACAGTAGGTGGCGCTCAATTGCAATGCCGTCTTCTGTTTTGTCGAATTATGTTGGTCCATATGGGCATGTTCCCGTTTTAACTTCATCTTGCTCCAGTCACAAACATGTATTAGTAACTAGTTTCCATCATTATTATCTTAACAATATACTCATGATGGTAATGAAATGTAAGTAACCGTCGTAATCATGGGTACTGCTGTAAAACCGATCCAATCACAGGGTTTAAAATACAAAGGAGCTTGGAAAACGAAAAAAGGGCATCATATTCCAGTGTTTTCAGTGAAAATTAAAAAAATACGAACAAAAATGAATAATGTCGAAAATTAGTTAGCTGGTGGTAAAATGGATATTTTTATTTCTGTATACATGTATATGAATTTTTGCTCAGACGGATAACCGTGTAAAGAACGGATAATTAATTACAAGGATTACTGTCCTTTTTTCTATGTTTTCATTTCATTGGTGTCGCAGATTTCTGTGTCACCCTGAATTAACAAATCACGGTAGGTTTTATATCAGCTTCTTTGAAACAGACGAAGACTTAAATTGTATAAACTTCCAGGGAGAATTGATACATCTAATGATGGATTTTCAAGAACCCAGTGAACCTCTTTGCTTCTCTTGCCACGGTAATTTTTATACCCGCTTGTCCCTCGCCGTCTCGGATAGCGCGCAGACGATTGATCATGTGACCTACGAGGCGATCCATCTCTGCTGGTTGTCTTGTAAGAGCCCGCCAATGTCCGTAGATATTAGTATCGCTGTCACTAATTTTCTTTCAAGGTTCCCTACAAAGAAAACTAATAAAAAGATACTCGGTACGAGTTCTAGACACCAGCTCATGCCGCTTGAATACATGTATGACCAAGCTGTACTCGTCACCGCTTTATTAATCGAAAGATATCGTCTGCTGAGAAAACTTCTTTGAACCTATTCATATCACTCTCTGGATAGCCAAGATACGTCTGTATTTTTTATATGTTTTTCGTGGTCGGAATTAAGAGGCCCCTCTTCTGATCCTTGACGCTGATTGGATAAGAGGACCCACGTCAGCAATATCAGTACAAATAGACTTCAAACGTGCCTCTCTGCATGTATTATCGTGTGCATTGACAAAATATTTCGAAATAATTTAAACCAGTCTTCCCTGGTATTGAAAGGAATTTACCAACGTAATATATACATCTGTTCAATATTACATTTTTTTCATCAATGTTTACTGACACCTTAACCAAAACTCGTGCATGTGTATCCCACTTAACCATCCTTATGAACTCTGCAATCAAATTTTTTCGATAGACACATTTGGAAACACGTTCCTGGCACACAACCAAACAAACTTGTAAGCAAACATGTCCAGGTGTTCGTTTGTATTTATTCATGTGTAAATATATTCTTTTAACATTTGTTACCCAAGTACAGTGTTCGAATAAAAATCTACTTCCAATTTTAGATAAATACACATATAAAGGAGATCACATTAAACACACATATACACATCCTTACATACACACAACATCCATGTATAATGGGCTAGCGTTGACCGGACATTTCGTGTCCATGTTTTACTTCAAATAAGCACCTTTTTCCATATTTCAGTCAAGTAAATTACCTTTTTTTAGGCATGGCATACATTAAATGGATATCGCACAATGGGAGTCAAAATGTGTATAACAAAAAGCTAACATCGCACTAAAACTTTGATGTAGTTAGTGTGCTTCGTCATTTGGGGACAGGTCTATCGGTATTATGATTTATCTGCTTGCGATAACGTCTCCCTGAAACATAGACGAAGCATTGTTATCTGCTCAGTCAAGAAAACAAAATGGCCCCCACGACAAGACCGGTTCCTGTGGCAACCAGTCACACGAAATGAAATTACCCTTCTTGACAAGTTGTTTACACGACCAGCAACAGTCGGGATGTTTTATGTTACAAGTGCTGCCGATTTTTTTATTTCTCTCCACAAACATATTAGCATAAAATTGCATTGGATATCTCGGCTGCGAAGGCTGAGTTTATTTAGAGGGCCAAGGCGTGAGCCAATCAGAACGCGACCAGACGACAGCGAGAGGAGATGTGCACGAAGATCCCTGTTACCAAGGTGATATAAGTTATCTGGGAGCAATGGCGGAAGCCGGCGGTGTCTTAACGCAGTGACAGCATTTTGGTTAATAAATAGGCAAGTATGTCTCGCCACTTGGAGTAGCGGCCGCCTTTGCGCACTAGCGTTATACATCAATGCCTAGCTTCAAAATAGCTCCCTTTCCCCAAATCCCTCCAGAGTTGGGTTGCCATGGTTACCAAATAAGGAATCGATCGGTATGCGTCAGCTCTTGGGGCGCCGTGGTTTGACTTAATAGCCCTGTCTAGAAAGATACCCAAGTGAATTTGAGCGATAAGGGCCTCCCATCTGCCGCAGAAAAATCGTCTATACATGTAGTAAATGGTCGGCTTGTTTAGGCCGATACATGCAGGCACCGTAATCTGCGTTCACTAACGGTATTTATAGCCTGAATAAATGCCCGCTGATGCGAAAATTGTTGTAAGAAGATGGCGACTTGTGCGGGTCCTAAAGCTAAAAATCCAATTATCCGCCAAGTCCTAGGCACCCAATGTAATTTCACACTGTGATGAAATATGGCCGCCTCCTAGATCATTTTCTGTGATCCCGCGGTAAATTGTCTTGCCGTTCATTTTAGGGAAATGAAGGTTGTTGAATTGAATCGCCAAATACATCCTTCTTCCAGTGGCCGTGATGTGATTTAGACACTATTGGAGAATCTCAACAAACATAATGCCAGATATGAACTTGGTTTTGCTGAAACTTAACCACAGCGTACGTGGAACGGTTCCTTTTGCGGACTCACGGCAAATCCGCTGGGTCCAGGAGAAACCGCTGAATGACAGGCCATACATCAACAGATAACAAGAGTTTACCCAACCGAAAACCTGCCCGCCATTGCTACCAGAAATAAAATTGACCAGATATTCTCTCAAGCGGAGAAGCAACCTCCTCCCAAGACAACCAGTTTGTCACAAAAACTTATAAGCCTGTAAACCAGCGGGCATCGGCATTTTGGGGAGAATTTTAAATCATCTTGTTGCTGGCGTTTTACAACAGGGATCGTTCAGCTGTGTAAGCTGTAATTAAACTAGTGTATTTGCTGCCATCGGTTATAAGTATATATAACAGGTTTCACGCTATTTGTCTCTCCAGTCATGAAATGTTTTATATGATAATGGGACAACAGGCCTTGAGATTTTGCTTAGTACTTTTTACCAGGAGTTGTTCATGCGTAATGATTCCCTTATCTTCTTCTTCGTCGTCATCTTTGTATTAAAAGAAAGGCCTGATCTCCCGTTCTAATATCAGGTCCCGAGCGATTCAGCGACTTGGACTGTGTACCAATAGGGAAAAACATAACGGCCCACGGTATAATGGCATAAAACCCGATATAAACCCGGATTGTAATTCATTAAACATGTTTGAATATCCTCGCACTGTTATAGTCTGTTTTTGTATGTTGTTTGTTATGTGTATATGTATAGGTGTGTTACTCTGGGTGTGTGAGCGGGTATGCATGTATGCGAGTGTGTGTGAGAGAGGAAGAGAGAGATTAAAGATATATATATATATATATATATATATATTATTGTATTATTATATCACATACACTAATCATAGAAATTGTTATATTATATACGTTCATGATAAATGATATGATAGAATTAAAAGAGAGAGAGAGACAGCGACAGAGAGAACGTGCATGTGTATGCACTTTGAATGTGTGAAATGCGTATAAATATATCTTTTGTTAAAACATTCATAAACTCCTATTGCTCAGGCATGATCTACGTTGGCGACATAACTCCACCAAATCCACGTGTTATCATATTCATGACAGAAATTTCACCGCTTTATGACTTTGTTCTTTTATTACTCCACTTTCCAGAAGCTTCAGTATATGGGTTAACGGTTATGCGAAGGGCGCAGTATTTTTTTGCGCGCTGTGCACGCAGTCGGGCGTTACAAGACCTGATAATATATGAGACGCGTATATAAATATATCAAGTGATCATAGCCTAACCATCAACACGGAATACAACTCTCCCGGTTTGTTCGAGAGTGAATGGGACGGAGGGAATAAATACCCCGTGTATACGTATCCCCCTCCCTTAATTTTTTTTTATCAATTGACTCGGCTCTGCCAATATAAGCGTTTTGTAATAGAGGTATATGACAAAACCTGTACATTCACATGCAAAGTGAAGCCTGAAGTAACACCCCCTCGCGTGGATCACCGCTCTTTGGTCCTATATATACAAATATACGGTGTACTAGTAATTTGAGTTTTTCAGATTCGCGTAAAAACAGTCATATTCATTAATTGAGAGAGAGAGAGAGAGAGAGAGAGAGAGAGAGAGAGACAGGCATGCAGACATACAGACAGAGAGACAGACAGACACACGTGCAGACACACAGACAGACAGAATTAAGACTGGTTTGAAGACGTGTTATAATTCTTAAATGTGTATTTGGCGTATTGGAGGAAAGTGTAGACTTAAATGAATAATTCTATATAGAATGATTTCCCATTCTGCCATGTATAATATAAGCTTTATATAGGTCTACTTTGGACCTGCATGATATAAGGATCACATTGTAATTTGGTTTAATACTTTGGATAGTTTATTTTTTAAGGAGTTTTATATGATGAAACACGGGTTGGGTAGACTAGTGTAAGGGACAAATATATGCAGACATGCATTAGTTCAGTTTGGTGCATGAGTTGTTTCAAGATACACATTGTGCGAAAATCTGAATTATTACATGGATTAGCATATATGAAAGCGTATATATGAGTCAATGCATGAATTACAGTATCGCATGGCATTAATATAATGTATGTCTATAAAATGTCCATGCCAAGTCGTAATATATAAATATATATTCAATACTGAATCCCACCTTACAGGCAAATTCATATTACGTGGCATTAAAGGCATCGAATGAACAGACTGCATGGTTTCAATTCCGACACGTGGCACGTTTATAACGTTTTGAAGTGTTTTAGAGTTTGACCTCTCAGACAAAAAAAAATATCTTTGAATTTGACCTGTAAAAATACTTTATTACCATCTGTGTATATACAAGAAGGTGTATGTATATTTGTACAAAGAGTACATATAAAATACAAAAGAGTGTGTTTATCCGTATATAGTTTTGTATCGTTTCAGGCACGGGACAAATCATTCCGCCTCCTCCCACAAATCGACTCGCATTAGAACAATTCTGTCAAATTATCCCGGCACATGTATAGAATTATTAACAATGATGTCTGAAGCCAGGGCAACGCTAATAAGATTAATCTAATAAAGTCTAGTGAATACTGGTAATTGACATTAACCCTGGTTGGAGCTGGGATGACCGCTTGACCTTCCAAATCAATGATATTGTTGCTTTAATATCATTTTGTTCTTGAGGACTCGCCAAATCCTATGCAGCTAAATGAGACCACGGCAAGCGTTGCAGACACAATCAGCGCCATATATTGCGGGGCCCACTTAAAGTCGTCGTAATGTCTAGGCGAGAAATTTACGGAAAATCAGAAACGACATCCGCGCAAGCCTTTCAATTTGAAGGCTCGCGCCATGATGGTCGTAAGTTGTCCCCCGAGAGTGTCGCTGAGTCCAACGGAGTCTCCAGCCGTACAATTACTGACAGTTAATATCTCCCCCGAGATTTTCTTGTCACCATTGAAACAAGCTATGTAAGACCCCGTGACCGCTCCAACCGCCCCCGGTGATGAAGAATTCCGTATAAGCTCAGACTGAAAAATGGCCAGGAAATAAAATTATACAGTACTACTGTTCAAAATAATATTCGTCCGTTTACCTTGATAAAACAGTAAAATGCACGATATAATAATAAAGTTTTTTTTAATGTAATATGTAGGTGCTTATATCGTTGAATGTTATTGTCGCATTTACAGGACACGTGCGCCATTACACACACCAGCACGTACATACTTCACATGTTAATTCACATACATTCTTTGATTTAACATTTAACCTGGGCACTGCATTCTCTTTCACAAGTTTTTTTTCCGCGTCCTTTTGTTTTTATCCTTTACCAGGACTGAATAATTTTTAAAACATTAAAGTTTGCCTTAAAAATCAAGACTTTAAGTTACATTTTTGTTGAACTTTGAACATTGGAATATATTCAAAATTATTTTATTTTATACAATTAAAATCCCATTTGAGAGAAATACTATGTATTTCACAATTTTTGTCCGCTACGGAAAGCCCACACATGATATTGTTAATAATTGATGACCACATCCACGTAAAGCGTATAACGCTGATTGGCTGTTTTAATTTAAATACTAATAATGATGGACCGAAAAAATAAATATTTCAATATATCATTTAAAAGAATGAAAAGTTCTTAAAGAAAATACTTAAGAGTTTGGAATTAATGTTTCCAATAAAAATACAGAATACTGTGAAATTTAATAAGATAACTTCTTATATGTTTTCAAGGCAAACATGAAAAATATAGTCAAATGAATTATATATTATTTTGCGACGAACTTCATTTCAACTTATCCTGCGACGTTTCCTTAACATGCGAACTGAAGAAAGCGAGAATTTTAACGAAAACGAGGTACATGGAGACCATATAAGGAGATATTCTGTGGGTCAGGAAAACCTAAGTGTTGACAGAAGCGACCACTAGAGGTCAGCGTCAGCAGTGCGTCCATCTGTGTAAGTATGTGTAAGATTTACAGTACATGGTCAGTAGTTTCAATTAAACTGGTTAAGATTTAAATGTATATTACATATATACATTTAATGTGATAACATTTAAACTCTTACATGATGACAGGATATTGCTGATAAAAAAAATGATTAGCTTTTAATCCACACATATGTGGCTCATATATATATACATAGTTACAATTTACTCAAGGTCAATCTGATTTTATTTTATTAACGCTACCTTAGTATTGTATAACATACATCACCTGTATGTTTTTCATTCATACAGATGAGGCGCGTATATAGTTACATTATATATACTCAAGGCCAATCTGACTTTTCATTAACGCTACCTCAGAATTGGATAACATAAAATGAATAGATTTTTTTACCTTTAATAAAAATGGTCTATATATACTTGTCCTATATACATAGGAGATGTATTTATATATCTTTATGTCAATTGGCCTCATTTGGCCCATATATACGCGTGGCCGAATTTACACGACAATGCATCTGGACAGGTTTCCATGCATTAAGAACTATGGAATAAATATAGGCTTTAATCTTATAAAATCCAAATACATAATATATGCCGTACAATTAAACCATTTTCGGATCAAACTGACATTTTCCTGTAAGAGTCAAACTATTACGTTAAACTTATGTCGGTTTCATGTGGTGACAGCCACGGATCCACTTTAAGTTATCACTTGGCCGTCTTTAATGCGCCATTATCTCGTTCACGCAGGAGCAGACGACATGTGTAGCAGACGACAGACCTGTGCTGGGCAGACGACAGATGTGTGTTAAACTGAAGACATACTGTGGTTTCCTTTTAGTTCGCGAGGGTTTAAATTTTCCGATATTCGTGAAAGGAAGGTTATCGCGAAATTAAAACTCTCATGAATAAGACATACCGTTGCTTTGCTGGGGAGGTCAATGGGGGGGGGGGGATGGGGTATATATCCCCACACTTATTAGCAAATGGAGTTGGTCAAAGTAATCATCCCCCTGCTATTCAGAGAATAATATTTATTTATTTGAAATGAAATATCATTAATTAGAATTATAGACTTTCTTTCCATTTATAAAAATACTATGAAATATTTTATATCTATAAACCATGGTTTAGAATTAACCTATACTGGAAACACATTCCTTTTTCTAAAATTTTATACTTAATAGTAATATGCTAGATTTTGAAATGTGTGATACACACACTAATATATATATGTGTGTGTGTGTGTGTTTATGAAAAAGTTGTCCAAACTTTGATCACCCTCCCCACAGTGCCTCAGCAGTGTACTTATATATCATGTATACTTGATATGTTTTTGTAGCCTCAGCAGTCAAGAGATTTATATTATTAATTATCACAGAACTTACTTGTGAATTAAAGATGGTCAAAATAAATAAAATAAAATCCTTCAAATTATCTAACAATGTACCAAATTAATTCCACTCATTCCAAGTTTCCCCTTGGATTGTCCCTCGTCTAATAGTTAACAGTTTGTCACATATTAATCGATACATATATATATATATATATATATATATATATATATATATATATATATATATATATATATACATATATTTGGCGGGGACGCAAAAATGAAACGATGGGAAAACACTGTTAAAGTTAACCTCTCGAATTTAACGCCAAAGATGTTATTTTTTGCGTGAATAATAGGGTATACACATAGGTTATTTTCAATGGACAATTAGTTAATGAGTCATCCCTAGGTTGTTAATGTTTATATACAGTTCTGACTAATTCCTGATGGATTATAACTTGACTGCTTGAAATATATATATATACATGCAGAAATCATATGAAGACGTGCGTGTGATTTTATATACACCTCCTTAGCGAACCCATATCCTATATATCACCTGTAAAGGTATAATCTTGATAGTCTTTCCTTCAAAACTGTTGATAACAGCTATATATTTTTTTCTGTTGACAAATTTATCAAAACGTATTGTTTGCGCAATTTATTATTAACTAAATAAACTTCAGTTTCGTTGGTTTCAACTCCTTATCTTTAAAAATTTCAATTTTGTAAATCTCGGTTTAAAAATGCTTTCATATATCGTGCAAATTAATCATTAAAACGTATTCAGGTCACCATTTTGGCATTGAATGTACATGTATATTATATACATATATAAACATATTATAATATACAGAATTTGATATCACTGTAAAATTAAAGTCTTCTATGCGATAAAAATGAATTCAGTGTATATATAGGATTCGGTGTGAATAATAAAGTGACTGACAATATACATGTATATACATGCAACATGTTGCTGCAGACATCTTGTAAACTCGTTAAAACATGTTATTGTTTCAATAACTCATATGTGCAATATATATTTATATATATATATATATTTAAACGTTTTATAATTAGAAATATGTTGACATTTAATAGCTTTTCATTGAGATATACAAATCAGGAGTAAAGCAATTAAAAAATATTAACAGTTTAGTAAACTATCTGCTTTAATAGTGGGTTAATTTTCTATTAAACAAAATTCCCATAATTGTTATAAATCAGGAATTATTCCATTAATGGTTTATATCACAATTAAAATCAGGTTTTTGTAATATATATCTATAAATACACTTTGATTTTGATTTCCTTTGTTCACTATATTTTGAATAAACGAATATTTAACTATATATGGTATAAAATCATATACAGTTCGTGATACATTCGAAATCCGATACGTATTGACGATACGCTTCATTTTTCTTCGTATATCATTTTCTGAACAAAAGCTTTGAATATAAAATGTTTCTTATTTAATATATATACATTATACTCAATATTAAATAAATAAAAAAAGACCATTTCATAAAACAATTGGGAATAAAATATATTACAGGATGAGCTCAGTTTGTCGATTGATATAGATGGCTTGAAATATACGTAATATGTGGGGGGAAATGTGCAAATTCTGTTTCCTTATACCCTAGCTCATTTACTGAATATAGAGTACCGATTATATTAAAGCAATAATTTTGTTTAAGCCTTTTGCACTCCCCCTTTCCCATAGGTCTTTTTTATTTGATCTGGATAATCATAAGCTTTTTTTCCATGTCACGATATTACACAATTTTTGTACATTTATTTGATTCCTCCTCCCCGAAGGCATTGAACATACAAAGCATTCGTTTAATGTTAAACACCGAGTTCCCAGTGGCCGATATAACATCACCTCGGTAAATTGTTGCGCTAACACTTGAATAAAGTGGAGGTAAAATGATGGAATTTTAAAGCGAAATGTCCTACTGTGATCACAAAATTATAAAAAAATAAATAAATGATTGATTGAATGGGAGCAATATATAATATGAGTATCGATGTCATTTATCACGAGGAACGTCAGAAATCATGGGCCTCGATCGTTGGGGGGGGGGGGGGGACATGTTCTCCTCACTTTTAAGGGAAATATACAAAGTATTATGGGGACATAGTATCATTTGTCACCCTCACATTTGAGAAACAAAACGCTTACTTTTGTACAAATTGATTTCATGATCGAATTTTTACTTTCTATTTTCTTATATGATTATATTAATTCTCTTTAAAATGCGCATCTCATAACTAGAAATTTAGGAATCTTAGCAATCTTGAATGTTCAAATAAAAAAATTATTGAATTATGCCAAAAAAAACTGTAATTCCCAAATTATATATACCGTATTATATGTTGAAAAATCATATTAAGAAAGTTTTTATATTCTGGGTGGGGCTATATACTGTCCTAATTGTCATGAACGGTCCTTTTGCCGGAACTCCTGCAGTGGATTGTTCTTTAAAAACAAGGCTCATGTCAGTATCGCTCACACGCGCCCGATTGTCATCGGAGCCCTGCATGACATGCGTATATTTATTTCTTATCCAGTCGACTGTAGGGCAAAATAAATGATTTAAGATTTAGAATTCAAAATGTAAAATATGAAGTGTTTATTTATTTATTTAATAAATTATTCAATTATATATATATTTATATATATATGTATATATATATATATATATATATATATATATATATATATTTGCCTGTAAACAGTTATTGACTTATGCATGTGAAGCATTTATCTTAAACATTAGACAGATAGTGAGAAAAATAATACGAAATATACAACATATACATATATTCAATATAAGATTCTAGCCCTTTACTTTTTTGTGAGGTCGTACACAGAGATACATTAAATGCATAAAGCAGTGCATGCAGCTATAAGATTTTCAGCTTTTTTCTCAATATCTTCCAGTAATTAAGTATTTGAAAGTTATTTTACGTTTTAAAATCAATTATATGATCGAAAGTTAATATGGAGTCGCATGATTTTCTAAATAGTTGTATTGAATATTTAAATCATTTTCTATTTATGCATTTTAACCGTCTGGATCAATCGGTCTGAAAGAGCGAGGCTTTAGAATGGAATCGATTGCAATATTATTGCAGTGTCTCGAGTGTATTTTCATTTCAATTTTTATCAGTTTGGTACATGGCGAGTTATAATGTAAAAGGGTTCACGCTTGCTATCACTTGGACAGTTAACAAATCGGTTTGATTTCATTGAATAAAGGCAGTGTCTACGTATACACCTTGATCATGTTTGCAGACATGTGCTCAACGCGGCCCCTATTGTAATGATCTACAAAAACAAACACTTAAAATGATGGATCTCCCTGGTTTAGCAAGTAAATCACTTTAAAATAACCCTAATCCTTGACCCAGGGTGCCTTAAAAGCTAATTCCCATCACTCCAGAGGAGCTGTCACGTGCGAGGTAAAACCGACACCGCTGGAGACAATTAGAAACGTGTGCTTCAATGGACGGAAAACACAGGGGCATGCGGTGTAAACTTACTATCCAACTCCTTAACAAACAGAAAACTAGCTAAAACAAACGTGGACCTGCTGTGAAAAGTTTGTACAAGCAATGGAATGAACGCGAGGCACCGATGGGCACGCGCTCTACATCTGCCTACGTTGTTGGTTTGCCAGTCAGGTTCAGGGGTGACAAGCCTCCATAGTTCAAGCAAACAAGACTGATTGAAAGGCATATCAAGATTACGCCAACCCTCGCCGATTCCTTTCGGTCTAAATTCTTTCACGTGGCGTGAACAAAGTGCCCTGCTGGAAAAGCCGTCGAGAAGACAAATGGACAGAGTAAATACCCCGAGCAGGCGAGGGTAAATAAGGCTCAAACTGACAGCCCTGTGATATTGTCTTGGTAGAGATATGAGTTGACAAAAGGAAGTTGAGCGCAGCTAGTTTGCAGGGCAGTTGGATTAGACACCGGGCTTCAGCTCAGCTCTTCTTGGGAGCAGATGGGTTGGCCAAATCCGTTTTGTGGGAGCCATTTGATCAATAGGCCCGCTCAACCAATAACGCGCAGTCCCCATTGTCACTCTTTCAATCGGACCAATTAATTTGTTAATGTGATTGATGGAGGAGGCGCCGGGAGGCCGCCGATTTGAGGATTGTCTTCACACGTCTTCTGGTCAACCCTGCCTTTCCGTTTTCACGATTTAACTGACAAAACTCGGCACATGTCAACCATATAACGCCTACTATATCTTAGTAAAGATTTCATACAAAACTGACACAAGTAAATTTTACAGCAAGGAAGTAGCCGTGGATCAGTGGATTAAGGAGAAGCCAGCGTGTAAATTGACCTGGTGACGTCGCTGAATACTCCAAAGTCATGGCTGAAGGCTTGGGGTCTGAGCGCCCGGGGCAAGCAAGCCAACACACGGACTATAAGCCAGAGGGTACGGCAAAACTATCTTTCGGAATGTCTCAACTTACTGCCGGACCAGGTGACATTCGAGGGCCGCATTTTATGCTTTCAGGGGGTGGGGCAGCGTATGATGACACGGGGGCGCTGTCGGATGACACCAGCAATGATGATGGCGATCTTGACCAGCCCGGGGGCAGAAGAGGCAAGAGGAGCGAGAGAAGAGGGATGCGGCTGAACATTAACGCGCGTGAGAGGAGGAGGATGCATGATTTGAATGACGCTCTGGACGATCTGCGCTCCGTCATTCCGTACGCTCACTCACCGTCAGTGCGCAAATTATCAAAAATCGCCACTCTGCTTCTGGCTAAGAACTATATAATGATGCAGGCAAACGCTCTGGAAGAAATGCGCCGCATCATCACTTATTTAAATCAGGCTCCACCGCCACACGCTATGTATGAAACTTTCTCTCCATATACTGGCCGGATACCCCCTGTGTCTATTAATCCCCAACCTCTCGGTGACAAGCAAGGGCCAGGGGATGCAGCCCCCGGGGGGTCGGGCCCAGCAGCGTTGCCCACGGGCAGTAACATGATACCCCCATTCTTTATGAACTTACCCCCTTCGTCTGGTCATATGGCGGGGCGGGGGAAGCAATACGAATCACCTTCTGGCGGCAAGGACTGATGTTACCCCCGGGGGGTAGGGTGTGTTACGCGGGGTAGGAATACAAGAACCGAATGACTCCCGGCGTTGAGGAACGTAATTATGCAATACCAGGACTACCAAAACTGCTGTTAATTTTTTGAAGTAAGTCAGTGGACACCTGAAGAATAGAAAAAAACATGCATGCAAGTATACTGCCGATGAACTTTTGATTTTTATTGGCCTTGACGTGAGGCAAAACATAATTGAACAATATTTTTGAAAACTATACATCTAAAAGCCATTAACAGTCTATATATCCAGATCAATGAAATGGAGGTCTTATTATATGGCAAGGTTAGTAAATTCAATATTTAGCAACTAAATTGTAATCTTCCCACTGTTTTATGCTTGATCTAAAAAATTAACGGCATATCACCATAGCAGCATACACTGTATTAATTTATATGATCTGCTAACAGGTATATCAAAAGATGGTATCTGAAGGAGTGGATTTAATTGTTACAATAAATTAAGTGTGTATAATGTATTTTGTCATTAATTAAAACCCATGTTATTTTTCTATTTTATCCAGTAATAGCATCTAAAGAAGACACACGTCCACCTCTCTGTAATAGTAATTTAGACAAATGTTAATGATATTGTAGTATGAGATTTTTTGGTTATTCCAAGCTTAATCCAAGAATGTAAAACTATAGTTTTACCCGTATTTTTCTACATAATTTATCAATATATATATATATATATATATATATATATATATATATATATATATATATATATCATTATTTATAGGAGAGCCACCAAACCCTTGTTTAAATACATGTTTAACATTTCTAATTTGCACACAAAATACCGTTTATCCTAAATTGGCTGAACTAATATAGTATTTTAACTTATCGGGATAGGGGGGGGGGGGGCTTGAACAGGAAAAAAGGAGAATAGGATTACGCCGGTGGGAAAAATAATGACCTAGCGGTGTCAATTAAGGACTGACTGTTTAATTTGTACGCTTCTGAGGATCTAATTTCCATTTTAGCGGTTCTGCTGCTGTAAGGTTTTCTGGTGCGCAACTTAGAATGTCAAGACTTAATGAGATAATTCATCATTACTATGATTCATGTGACGACTCATATTTTATCAATAATGGCTCTTACTAGCGTACCTTGTTTTTTAAGTAGAATTTTCAATGTCAGCGCCTGATTCATTTATCACTTGAGATTTTATCTGAGGGTTAAGAATTAGCTCCTGCAAATAAACGCAGATTTAACGCTGTCGGTTCTACTTTTTATGAAGAAAAATTGCCTTTTGCGACATCAATGTTATAATGCAATTTCATATTTTGATCTTATAGCCAATAATTATAATGAATAAAAAAGCTATCAGTTATACATTTCATCTATTAAGAAAATTGATCATTCCTAGTCTCATTTAATAGTAATTTTAATATTTTGCCAATATAGATGAGCATTAATTAATTGTTTAAATACGGGCATGTATATTCTGGATACTTACCGATTTGATGATTTAACGTCAAAGAATTATTTGAAAAATAACAATGACCAATGTTCGCATTTACCCAACGCAGGTTCATGTAAGGCGCATATTTGTGAAGTACATACAATATCGGCATTCCTGTATTTGTGTCACTGTATGCATTATGTATAATCACATGCATGTTATTAAAACACATCATAAAATGCATTTTTTAAATAATTTAGAGGTCCTGATAATGCAATACCCCATATATATATATGCATTGCAATGATTGCATTCGACATGTATAAGATACCCATACATGCATGTAAACATGTATAATATTTTAATTTGTCTCGAGATATGTATTTCATACAAAATATATGTTTGTCTTTTATATGGTATATTATTTAAAACTTTCTAATCTGCTAATACTCGTATAGATGAAATTGTCGTTATATTTTTGTTATTCAGTATATACTGAAATTTTATTTTGTTTCCAATCCCATGCATGCTTATACATTGACGATATATGTCATTTCTCTGAGCATTTCCATCTTTTCAATAAAGAGATTTTACAATCACTATTCGTTTTCTTTTATATAGCTTTATCATCCCATGGATTTATATATTTTAATACGCTTTTAAAAAATCTAGTGTCCGAAATTGATTTCAACATTTTTTAATTGTTTATAATAAATGTAGGTGTATATTACTTAACTGCCTTGGTATAATAAACTTTTATTATGCATTGTCTGTTCGATAATGGGAATTGCCCGTAATATATATGTATATATATATATATATATATATATATATATATATATATATAATTGATAACGTGAGAAGTATTTGACACATATAGAGTCTGATCATATATATTATTTCCGTTCTTTCGCTGTCTCTTTTGCCTTTTCTCTATTCAACACACTTTATAATATAACATGCACATATTATATATAAACTATATATGTCTAACCGTAAACATAATTTTCTTTGTTATTTCTGTTTTTGTTAATTATCAATATATTTCTCAAATTTAAAGTAAAACTGAATAAACATTACTAGTATATTACATCATATAAGATTAATATGAAAACCTAATAAGATTTAAAAAAAAGAAAATGTTTGTTTCAAATACTCTGAAAGAACAATATCTTGTCCCTTGCAACACTGCATGTATCAAATATTATATCAATCCAGGGTTCTGGTGTTAAATTTATAAGAGCATTGGCGTTATTTAACATTTAAATGGACAAGTGTGTAAATACCGGTAACCAGACAGAGTTAGTAAATATATGATTTATACCTTATATACACGGCGATGATATGAGTGGGCCCTCAAATTCCATGGACTGTCTTTAACAGATGTTTATCAACACGACCACATATGAGTAATGTGTATGTTTGTGTATACATGACGAAGGTCATACAGTATACATGAAGACCAACATATATATCTGGATCGACTAATCATTGATTATAAAATGTGCCAGGATACCATGCAGAATTTAACATATACTGACATCTATATACAGACATATATAATCATTTATATATCATCATTATATAATCATATACAGTACTATATATTTTAACGCGCGTAAACGTACATGTTGTGAAATTACTTATAATTCAAATGTTTGACTGGCCCACTTTTACCCTATATATTTACAATAAGCATGCAAGTAATGGGGTATTTGGCGGGGGGGGGGGGGGCTATTAAGTAGTTCATTACTGCTTTCTATATTCAGTGGCATCCATTTTTCTTCGGTGGGGGGGGGGGGGACTAGCAGAAACACACACACATTCACAAACACCCCTGTCTATATTAAAACGATTGTATCAAGGTTTATATGTGTTTTATCTGCTGATACCGAAGAGTAGGATTTGTTTGGATACTGAGTTCTGGAACTGATTATGAGTTCTGGAACAGAAATTTACCCCCCCCCCCCCACATATATATATATATATATAAATATATATATATATATATATGCATACATATATATTATACATATCATACATAAATATACATGACTCAAAGACCCGCTCCATCTCTCTCCAAGCACACATTGAAAAAAACCACATAAACACTTTTGATTATAGCTGCTAATATACCTCTGCAAACCATTTGCATCAAATAAAGTAATGTACAGTTAAAATAATTCAATATGATAATAAATAATCATGCTGGGACCAATATGTATTTTTTTTTAATTTTTTAAATGATTTTTAATATGTTTTGAAGCAAATTTATAACTATAAACCTGAAAATAATTATTCACAATTTCAAATACAAGCACTATATTAAAATAGATAATTTTTTTCACAATATTCCCCAAAACCCTTTATTGATTGTGAAGTGCTTGTAGGTGCACATTTATTTATAAAGCAGTCACAAGCAAGTGAGATAATGGATAACAGCTGCAAGATAATTCAAAAAGTCAAAAACAGCAAGGCCGGTACCTCCTGTGCTATTATTTCTAAGTGGTCAAATTGGCTTGAGAATAAGTACTTTAACTGACCAGCTTGAATCAACACAACATTCAAGTCTGTGCACACTCCGCAACCTGTTCAGAGTTGATTTCACACTATTACTATCAATTACAACGGTGTTTACACGGACCGGTTTGTGGTTTGTTGACACAAGCTCTTTAATCCATTCAACGCGGGTGTCAAGGAAATACGTGCCCCCGCTTTGCTATGCCAACGGGCAGATGTCTTGCGCGTGACATGCGCGCTTCCATGAATACACACTTAAATCAGAAAACGGTCATTGAGCGTTTGAATTGACAACCGCGGCTCCTCCACAACGTTCTTTAGATTGAGTAATACCGATTCAATAAACGCAATGACAGAGCGGATTTCTGGTAAAAATAATGCAGTATAGTGCACGGTTATTTTTAAGTGCCATGCACTTTATGGAGGGCTAATTTTTCAACAAACAAACTGTTAATGGTTATAGAAGCCTGTCATATATTTACTGAAAGTTGATTATTATAAATGAACGAAAATATGAATTACTCTTCTAAAATAATGCTACTATTATTTTGAATCTTTTCTCAATTCCTTTGTAAATTATTTTATATGAGTTCACATTCATAAATTTCAATAATTTGATAATTAATAATTCATGAATGAAACAAATTTTCGAGTCTCGACTTATATTATATATATATGTTTATCGTTATATGTATATGGTTATCATTTATTATATTGTTTTATCAATTGTTTATCAATTGCATACATCTTGAAGTTTAGGATGTAAATGCACAGGGAACAAATATTGGTATTGTCCAATTTCACAGAGATATGCGCGAAAAGAAAAGAATTATTATTTTTAAATTTCCAGCCTACATTTTACCTTGTCTTGAGCTTGAAGGTGTGGCCGGCGCCTCAAATAACACGTTTTGTAACAGATATTTACTTCTCACTTCATCGTTTTCTTTGTTCTGTTTTCCCTTCATTGAAACATTGAAAAAAATGTAATTTCAAATATTAAAGGAAGTTTGTCGATAAAGCAATATAAATTTAGCTATTTGCGTAACCTAAGCAGTCATAAGATTTGAAATTAATCGAAAGGTCGTAAAATAGGAATCCGAACCATCGTGATCATTATTTGGAAAATCTCATACATTTCGTTATATCAGAGAATATAAAGAGATATAAAAAAAATATATATATATAAATATATGTGTGTGAGGGTGTGTGTGTGTGTATGTAATCCATTGGTAGGGGTTGGTATTGATACTAACTTCATGTCTTAACCCCCTCCGAATATGTACCTGATGGAGATATTTAGGAAAAATTTTTAAAGGAGTTTAACCCCCATGTACATGCACAAAAACTGTGAAGTCGTGAACAAGCGTACAAAAATCATTATTAAGCCAACCCCTGTGAGGATACAAGGCTTATAGGGGTTGATGAGTTTATTACTATATAAATATTGTTTATGTATATATATGGACTTTCTCATGTTCCCTAGAGGGCAAAATCTTTAAATACAAGTTTTTCTCTTTTTTTTTTTTTTTTTAGAAGAGGATTTCTTCTTCCTGTGTTTGTGCTAAATCTCAAATATCGCTGATTTTAAAAAAAACGAACTTTGGACAAAATATCAGTCTAAGGTGATAGACTTGCACCTGTTATTTTTTTTACCTTGATCTTAATTCCATGGTCATAGACTCCACGGCTGTTTCCCGATTATCGCTCACTTGCGGGCGTCAAGGGAGAACAGAATTCCAGTGACCGCTAGCCGATTGCAAACATCTAGTTTTCTGTATTTATTTACATGTAAACCACCTTACGTAAAATATTTTGGCATTATTTGCGTTAATATAACTGAATTTACTCTCTTTAACTAGATATTTAACTATATTTGCTTTTTATTAAAGAAAAAAATATTTTGCATGAATATAAAGAAAAAAGCAATATAAGCTACTGATAATATGCAATTATTATCGAGATTTAAGTTCAGAACGTGTAAATTCCCATAAACTTAAAGCATAATTTTAACACATTTTGGTAAAAATTACCAGATTACCTTTTATCATGCAGTGAGCTGTTGATTCCACAGGTTTAGATAGTATAAGCTGGCACTGGGCGTTTTTGTTACATATGTTGTTCCTCAACAAACACATGCATGTATAAAAAGGGTTTTCTTCTTTACAACCTGACCCTCAAACAACATATCTCCGAAGGTTTTTTTCCTTTCTTCAACCCCTACCCTCTACCAACACATTTCGAAAAGTTTTTCTTTTCTTCAACCCTGGCCCTCAACCAACACATCTCCGAAGGGTTTTTTCCTCTTCAACCCTGACCTTCAACTAACACATCTCCTAAGGTTTTTCTTCTCTTCAACCCTAACCCTAAACCAACCCATCTCCAAAGGGTTTTCTTCTCTTCAACCCTGACCTTAAACCAATAATCTCCAAAGTTTTTTCTTCTCTTCAACTGTGTCTCTCAACAAAGACATCTTCAATGGGTTTTCTTCTCTTCAACCCTGCCCCTCAACCAACACATCCCCAAAAGCTTTTCTCCTTTCAACCCTGACCCTCTACCAACACATCTCCAAAAGTTTTTCTCCTTTCAACCCTGACCCTCAACCAACACATCTCCAAAGGTTTTACTCCGATTAAACCCTGACCCTCTATACCAACTCATCTCCATGATTTTTTCTTCATTTAACCCTGACCCTCAACCAACACATCTCCAAAGGTTTTACTCCGTTTAAACCCTGACCCTCTACCAACTCATCTCCATGATTTTTTCTTCATTTAACCCTGACCCTCAACCAACACATCTCCAAAGGTTTTATTCCCTTTAAACCCTGACCCTCAACCAACGCATCTCCAAAGGGTTTTCTTCTTTTCAAGTGTATGGTTGCATGTGGATAGAAATGTTAGGGTATAAAGATTGTTTATACAGAGACAAACAGTGTGACAATGTGATAAATATTTGAAGACCTGTTAAATAGTTATGAAATCCCATGTCTTAGATACGCCTTTTCACTCTGGTTGAATCACAATGGTGCATTATATATATGGTTATATGGCTTGCATAATGAATAAATTTGAATTAATGATTTTACATACGGTTGGATGAATATACAGCGTAGCACTTCTTCTGACATTGCTGGGGGTTTTCTGTAGGATATATGGGACATATTAATACGACACATATATATTAGGTATCATTGTATACTATGATTATTATATGTATAAGTATATAGTACGTATAAGTATATATGGGACTTATTAATAAGACACATATATATTAAGTATCATTGTATTCTATAAGTATCATATATTAAGTATCAGAGAGTACCACTTGTTTATCCCGACCGAGGGCGCCATTCGTCTATGCAGTGATTAGGGTAGCTGCCTTTGTTATGGCCTGTAGAGCTGGCCTATGATTAAATTATGAAGTTTTTTTTCTTGCAGAGCGAAATAAAATTCAATTAGGAGCCTGGCGGATGTATCATGTTTGTGGTCTCCGACTACGTTTCTTGTTTTAATGTATAGAGCCACGCGTGACGACCTTCAGATAGACATGATCATTATTCTGTATATGCTACTGCATTATATTTATATTATATATTTTTCGAACGTCCAGTACACCCATCTGGTAAATATATATATATATATATATATATATATATATATATATATATATATATATATATATATATATATATATATATATATATATATATATATACAACAACGTTTGGTTAGCCAAAAGACTTTTAGAGGGCCGGGTTTAACCAGATATTTTTTATCTAACATTATATACATGCAAGACAAATTACCTATATGGATTAATATAGGGCTAATGAAATGAACGATCCGATGAAATGAAAATTGCACTTATTAATTGATAAAAATTATTTTAATTATTCATTATGAATCTCTTTCCGAATTCAGAAAGACAAAGCCTGTTCTTGTCCTAAAGTTCGTTGGTAAGGTTCATGTACATTCATGTTTTCATAATGATCCTCTATCTAATAGCGTTTGAACTGGAAATTGAAATATATTCAAAATAAGTCGCAAACAAAATCTGTGAGTTTCAATAAGGCCGTCTGTCATCAGAAATGTTATAAATATCGATAGTTTTGTGAAAATAAAATCTTTAAAACTTATTTTGATACGGCGATCAATCTACAAAGAGACATAAGGTCTGAGCCGTCACCTATTCCTGGTAATTTACATCGCAGTCGTGTAAATGAAGAGGCAGATGACAGCCTGGCTAAATTTTGGTAAATGTTTCAATTACAATTAATTGATCCGGCATGCGTCCTGGATTCAGGAATATTCACGAATGTCACTTATGCACGAATAAAACTGGGAATATAGGCCGAATAAGTGAATGGCTACATGGTGGAGGCTTATATTCCTTAGAATGCTTATTTCTGTAGCTTTTAATTAGCTTTTGGTGAAATTCCAACCCAGGCTGAGACCTGCCATTGACAGATTCAGACCTACACCTTTTCCATATAGTGTTTATCGGCTCAATGGTCATACATCCATAACCTTGTCAGAGCCATCGATAATAATTCAGCTCCAATCGATGGATACGTCAAAATATCGATCATTACATTAATTTGATTTAAACATTGCATTTAAATGTATATATGTAAGGGTCTTAAAGAACAGAAAGAAAATGATAATTTCCTTTACATTTTCATCGCGTCCACTTTCTTTATATCAGTTTCACGGATCAAATGCAACAGACTTACATCGTTATGGTGAAATTCCACACGACAGTCAAAAATATTTTTTTGAATCCGTTTATTACAGGTGGATTAAAATGGTTTTCAAAGATTACTAATTCAGCCAATCTGCAAATCTAAGAACGCTCCAAAGCATTTTTGACACATTGCTCAAACACACCACGAATATAAAGTAAGTTCTGCTTGAATGTTTCACATCCCAAACGGTTCATCGAGAGGAAAGAAGAGCATATATATATATATATATATATATATATATATATATATATATATATATATATATATATATCTTCTGTTAGAGAATATTTAAAATTTTTAGAATCGTCCTTTTGAAAACAAACCACCGAAATGTTATAAACTCAAGATTTTCTGTTAAATAACATATTACGAAAAAAAATTAATAATTTAATTAAATCAATTACCCAACAAGAAGATTAATTCATATTTTTATGCAGTCGAAAATAACTCCTAAGTCAAGTAAGGGCGTCTATTTCTGCGCAAGAGAAATCAAATCTGACATGTCAGTGAAAGTGGACCTTTCAGTCGAAGCCGAGTTATCTAATTTTTTCTCCTCTGTAGCCAATAAGATGAGCTATTGAGGCGTAAGTGAAAAGGAACATTGTTGATCCGTTTTTATGGACGTCCAGCCATAAACCATTCAGATCTTTAAATGACTCAGGTTATTACAGCACAGTCCAGTGGCTGTGAGCGGATCCCTGGAAAAATGAAGACTATTGATCTTACTTTCTAATCAGTGGTTTTGGTCTCTTTACAGTAGCTAGCTGATTGGCCGTGACAGATGACGTTTTATGTTTCTGCTACCGACAGTGATAACACCGCTGATCGGGCTGTGTTTTCGTGATAAAACAGCCAAGCTGTATGAGTATGCCACCTACAACGCTCCCTCGAGATTGGCCAGCCAGCCCTAACAGCCCCAGCAGCAGCCCAGAGGTTTAGTTTATATATTCTTGTTTTTGTATATCATCGTCTGATGCAGTTATTAACTTGAGCAGCCCAACAAGTATAAAGAATAACATTGAAATTTGGTTTTGACATATTTTTTTACTTTTTACGGCATAGAGTTTATTATATATACATATACAAATACATATACATATATACATATACATATATACATATATATACCTATATATACATATATATACATATATATATATACATATATATATACATATAAAGATATATACTTTTCTGTGTATGCATGGTTAAATGAAAAAAGAGCATTTTGCTCTGTTGTCTGACATGGTTTATCAGTGATTCCATTGTACCCATTGAGAACAATTGTTTAATAGTATGATAAACTTCAGATTCTTTTCTCGCCTTTTCCCCTGCTTGCCATTCATCAAAAGTCATTTCTGTATATATATTTTGAAAAGGCTTTCAAAGTTTTTTAGTCGAGCACCTCTATTACAATTCATCAAACCATTTCTGTAGATTGAAAGAATTTCGTAACTGTAATTGGAATGTTATGAAATTGAACCTGAAACGATTAACAGCATATTACATAACCTTGTTAATGAAAATCACTTATAGTTTAATTAGTCTGCCGCTCATCTTGTTAAACCATGAACCTATATTTTGTGTCGTATAATTTAAATAGGCCTAAATATAAAAGACACACAATAGCCATATATAGCCACAATAGCCTATATTTCTTAAATATCTACGTTTGGTCATTAATTTTTATTTATTTTGTTTTACTGGTCGACATCTAAGTTGTTATTATATTTAGAATTCCCCTCAAACACCGATTCTCCACCTGCGTGAAAGCTCATTTATTTTTTTCTAAGTTCCCTATACACAGTTCCCTAAAATATTTACAGGAGAGAATCGCTTGTTGCTTAAGAAAGTATTACATATAAAATTAATGTAAGAGTCGTGGTCCGGAGGGGAGAGGCGAAGAACTCAGGGTTAATGTGAGTCACGTGGTCGGGTCAGGTGACATGACTCCCTCAGCCTGACCTTGACAACTGCCGTCTATATTACTATACTTCAGTGGCTTAACCATCATGTGAAAAATGAAGTGCTCCGGGCATTGCCTTATCAGTTTTTACATCAGTTGAGGCATTAGCTTGCGCATAGATAAAGCAATATTAAACGTCCATGTTTCAAGGTACATTTTATATTATATTCATTTTAATTTCTTACAAACATTTTTTTAATTTAATTATTTAATTATAAATAATATTGGTATAAAAACAGCACTTTTTACTCCTCCTGTAAGTATGTGAAGTATAAATATATATATATATATATGTTTATGTGTGTCCAAAAAAATACATGAATATATTGTGATATACTGTGATAGCTAGGACTATAAGTTATAGTTGTTGATTAGGGATATATAAAGATAAAGGCAGTCATCTTTACAAAAAGAATCTTAACTAAACCGAATTAAATAATAGATTCTTTTTGTAAAAATGACTGCCTAAAAGTAAACGTCCTACAAGGCATCTTAAGCTAGAACTGCAAACAACAATTTAGTCCTGTCATGAAACTCACTTTTCTCTCTTTTACAAGTCAGACATCCTGGAATTAAATAGTAAAATTAAAAAAAAATGATTAACGTTCCAAATTTACCGTGTTTTATATATATATATATATATATATATATATATATATATATATATATATATAGGTCATAGGATATGATTTTATACAAAAGTATGTATATTATGTATAATTCTTAAAGTATGACACAGTATATTACAATTAGAACAATATAATATAATATTATATATCGTATCATTTCATATCGTTTATGATTAAATATAATATATAATACAATTTAATTTAATGTGTCATAATAAAATCAAATTTAATTTTACCTAACCCAACATGATATATTATATATCATTTTATTTATTTTATTTTATAGAGTAATGTATTATAATGTTATAATAGAGTTTAGATTATAATGTAATAATACATTTTACATAGTTTTATTCAAGTATGTTCCTGATCATTTAAGCAAACCTCCTTAATTCTCTTTATGGTGCACACTTTACCTTCAGTTCTGTTTCAACTTTCTATTACAGATAGAGATCTAATACATCTAATATAACATAAGCTATACATTGTATTTTATCAATCCCTTGTGATTCAATTCATTTGCTAACTTCAAGAAAGGGACAGACGCACGTTGAGGATCCAGTGGGTGGTGGAGTGGGAGGGGGGGGGAGTGTTAACCTCCCCCTCCCTTACTCAGAAAATCTCCTCTATGAAGGGGATAGATCTCTGCCAATAAATGAGCACAAGGCACTGTTTTCAGTCGAACGCAAGTTATATCGCCTGGCAATTGAAAATTACAATAATCAAGGCATTGTAGCAAATATAGAACATACATTGACAACATTCATTTCAAATATAAAGGTTATAAAGATTATGATTGTTTGTTTTTAACATATTGTAAAACTCGGGTAACAATATTGCGGCGCGATATCGGTGAAGTAGTGGTGTTAAAGTATACAAACAATAGCACGCGTCACACGGTTTTAGCACGTGTTTGGTAAACTGGCGCGATTCTTGGGAGACAGGTGACGTCCAGGTGCATGGGGACAGCCATGTTTGTATACAGTGGTTGCCCCAGCGATCCAGGTAAAACCGTGTAGTTCCGTGTCGTGTGCACAACCCCATGCAGGGATCTATAGACTTTGATCCTGTACGGAGATTGGTCGTTCATTTAACTGGACTTTTCCACCAAGGTTTAGGCTTAGCCTACTGGAAGTGTTCAACTCCTTCAGAGATTAAGTCCTCCGGTATGAAAGTAAATCCCAACTCCCAAAGTCTTTTATCCTCTTTAGGAGTAACAATGGATTACCAATGATAAATATATGTATATAAAAAGCAGGGATGCGTGGTGAATTGTGTCTAGAGGACCACCGTACATAGGACGAGCTAAAGCGACAGTGACGTTTTGACATACAGATACGGAAGACGTTGAAGTTTATTACCCTATTGGGCTGAAACCTCCGGACAATAACGTTTACTACTCTGACCAAGTTAAGATATTGATCCCGATGTTCCCGATGCTGAGATGTAATCAAAGATGTTGTCATGGTAACGTTATCAGCTGACGCAACATGTTATCTTTATCCCTCAGGTTTTATTCATTTATATTATTCTATTGAAGGAACAAAATATAGAATCCAGAAAATTACCTCTGGATTTTCCAATACTCAACAATTTCAAAACTTTATGCAATTTCGGATATAAATTGATCACTTGAGGAATTAATATACAATGTTAAAGCGCTCGTTCGTCGGATGTCATTATAATGATCAGTTTGAAAAAGGACCTAATTTTCTATTTTTTTTTGTCAGTTAAATACGTCATACTCGTAAATTAAACCTATAGGAGTTGGATTGTATTACAATGATCAATATCCTACGATATATATATGATATTTATACAATATAATTTTGTTTAATAAACAGAAGTGATCAATAAATGATAATTTTAGTATCTCCAGGAATGGATTGGAATTGTTTTTTAAATGGACAACGGTTCTAAAAATTACTTTGTAAAGAGGGGAAACTGCTCACCAAATTCGAATTAAAACTAGTCTCTACTCTCCATTTATAGTCTTATATACCTAACAATCACATGTTACATGGGTCACCACTGGTATGTGACTTTTATAACGACGTCTTTATACCCCTAACTTACCAAAAAAATTGACGTGTTCTTGAAATACTCTGACAGAAGGGGAACACTGGTCAATACAATCCATGGTCTTCAAGTCCCGAGACGACCTCACAGGCAACTAGCCTAATAAAATCGACCGAATACACAAAAAGTTTGGTGCAGTGGGGACAGGAACGGCTCGGTAATGCATGGAGAGGATAATTCATTTTCTAACGTCACTGGAATGTGTTAGAAATCGGCGTCATTTAGCCGATAAATTTATCCTGAAGTTAGGAGAAATGTAATGAGTTTTCTTGCGAACAGTGGTGATAGGAGAGACTGAGCCTTGGTAACCGAGCTGACCTCGACCAGGATGAGTCAAAGTTGACTCGATCGTACATTTCTTGAGTGGTCTCGGGTGGGGGTCTACGGCCTAGTGTTATCTAAGTAAATGACAGGTCTATTCGGAATTATTCTTTGCAGAATTCACAATCAAGCACACGATTTAACGGCCCTGTCAACAAGATCAGCACTGTCTCGGAGACTGAATGCTCCCACGACCGGGTCTGTATCGGTAACGTGATTAGTTCGCCCTTTCATACCTCCTACAGACCCGTATTTTTACCATTTCAGTATCTCTGTGAAGCTATCTTCTGCATGGCATCACATTTAACGTTGGTAATCCTTCGGCTATGACAAAGGTTAAATCAAGTCTTTGCTTTACCGCTAAAAGCACCGGCCAATAACATTCAGAAAATCAAATTTATTTAGAAATTTAGCCCTTTCCATCCCATCACCACAACCATCTGCCCCTGATTGGGAGACCCTAGTCGGTCTTATTTAAAGCATTAACTTCTCGGTGTTCAATATAGAATCTCGCGGCACCGTCAGTTTGTGTCACTTATACAACGGGTGATGCCCACTTAGTTTATTTGTGTTTCATTACATACATCTCTCCTGCTCTTCATCAGGTTAAGCATGACCCCCATGGGTTATACTCTGTTTCCAGCAGAAAGGAACCAATGTATTACAAATTTGCCAAGGAACATCCCGTTTGTATGTATTATGGAATTTTGTTGACATATGCCAGATATATCGATATGTGACTTGAAGATTGCACTAATGGTGTAATGGATGAATGTTATTAATGATGACGTTTGTGGTTTCAACATTTAATATTAAGTGCTTCCATGAAACTATATATGTGTTAACAAAGTTCTCCGAGAAATGTATTGTTAAAGTGACTCAGTCGTCTGAATCATACAATTAATTAATTCAACAAATATTTCGTGTTTGTTAAAATGACCTTAATGTGGTGGCATTATGGTTTATACGATGCATCGTTGAGGGTTTGCGTCGCGATCTGAACGCTCTGGTACATACTTTTTACCAAAAGGGTGCGCTCTCTGTATATACCCAGGGAGGAATAGGTACCGGTTATGGGCGGCATTTAAACTTCAGGGCCCAGTTTCAGTAAGAATGTGTAGGGCTTAAGTCAAATTAGATCGAAACGTCTCCCTATTCGGCTGACTTTAGTCCGCAGGATAAGTCAGCTTCAGTAAACGCGATTTAGCTATGTCGGTCTTAACTTTGGAAGATCCCTTGCACAGAGTTAAGCCTCCTCGGTGCAGGCTTAGCATTTAAGCCCGCCAGGTGACTTAAATCACTAACGTTATTTTTATTGAAACTGACTTCTGACTTAAAGCTCGACCATAGTGCCTAAAGTCAAAAACGCAGAATAACAGGCTAAGCTGGTTTACTGAAACTGGGCCCTGAACGAAAACCCTTCCAGCGCCTGCTGGGGCAGTTTAAATTGAATGTTCACCTGGGAACTCAGAAAAGCTACAAGAATGAACAGGAAGGCAAAGTGTAATGTGGGATGAGACTATTTACCTTCTACCTTAACCTTTAAATCCCAACACTTATGCACAGGGGCGTGTTTTCATTCTCCGAATATGTTCTTGTGCCTGTTCGCAAAAAGAAACGTGTTCCTCTTCCGATATCAACACACATTGTTCACATACACACGCATTTTTTTTGTCTTTAAAATTACCAATCAACATTGTATGTCATTGACTTTTTCAAAGATATGAGATGCATATATCAAATACTGACAAAGTTAACGTTAGATTAGTCAATCAAATGAACCGTCCGAGTGTGGGTAGGGAATTCTTTCCTTTCCGTTGTTGCCAGCCCCTGAAACGTTCTTGTGATGTACATACGGAGTTGGTTATGTTTTGCTTGAACAATGTACAGGCACATGTTCTTGTTCGTGAACAGAAGTATGAACAGGAACATGTTTATGGATCGGAAACACGCACCAGCTTTAATCAATCTTACTACTAGACAGAAATCAGAAGCGACGTTTCATTAATGAACTTAATGATTATCATCAATGTTATGCGTTAAAAGTTGCCTCCGACAGGAGGAGAATGCAGATTACTAGTTATTTATTGTCTACCCTTCCGCTAGAGGTCGCCTTTACTCAAAACGAACCTCTTCCTGATAGGCACTGTAGGACCACCGGGACTCCTTGTCCCAACTGTCAAACTTTAAAATCATTTTTAGCTCAGCTGACTATAAGTCATCTGAGCTATAGTCGTGCTCCATTGTCCGTCGTCCGTCCGTCCGTCTGTCTGTCCGTCCGTCCGTCTGTCCGGATGTCCGTCCGTAAGACTGGCACGTTTCGACACCATTGGACCTATGAATCTGAAATTTGCCATACAGTTAGATGTCCCAAAAATCTCCTTCCATGCCGAAAATTGGGTCTATAGGACTTCATTCCTTCGAGATATTAAGGAAAAACCTCAATTTTTTATTAGAAATCTATTTTCACACTTCAGGACTGCCTAATATCAAAACCACTCATCTAATTTTCTTCATATTTACCATAAATATTCCTCTATATAGTTCCTATGTACATGCCAGAAATAAGTCAGTATTATTTAATTTTTAAAAATTATGGGCCCAAACATAATGGACTTTGTAAAATAAATCAGGAAAGATATTTGGTCACTTAAGACCAAAAGTGTTAAAGGTAGGGACCTTTTTCAGTAATACAACTTAAATTGATCAAAATTTAATTGTATACCAAAAATTAGATCAAAATCTGTTAATTTTTTTTTAATATTAGCAAAAATATAAAATTGGTACCTTAAATTTTGCCCAAGTTTGAACATGGCACGTTTTTTTTTTTCCTGTAAGTACTGTGGATTTAATTTTCACAGCATGTTTTTGTAAGTATTTTGTCTGTTAACACCAAAAATTTGAAACATGTTGATCAAAAACTGTAGATTTTATTCAAGTTTTCAAGCACCATGTCACATCAAGTTTACATCAAGCTAGTGTTATGCAGTTTGCTAGAGCTCAGCTCCCCAGCTTCAGCTCTAAGTTCCTTAAATTTAGCATACAGTTAGATGTCTCCAAAATCCCCTACCATGCCAAGAATTTGATCACTAGGACTTTATTCCTTCGAAATATTAATGAAAAACTTCATTTTTCCATTAAAAACCCATTGTTACACTGTAAGACTGCCTAATATCAAAACCACGGATCTGACTTTGATCATATATAATATACATATTTTTCTATACATTCGCTATGCACATGCCAGAAATGATGTCAGTATAACATAATTGTTTTAAGTAATGGGCCCAAACATAATGCACTTTTTAAAAAATCAAGAAATATATTTACTCCCTTAACAAGAGGATTGCTGAAGCTAGAGATTTTTTTGTCAGGGATGTAACATTATTTAATCAAGATTCAATTGAATACCAAAAATTAGTTCTGAATTTTTCAAATTTTATAAGTTAGTATAAATATAAAATTAGTACTTTAAATTTTGCCCAACTTTGACTATGGCACGTTTGTTTCCTGAGAGCACTGTTGATATAATTTTCATATTATGCACACATAAGGATTTCATCTTTGTAGTTTAGAAAGCTGAAAGAAATTGGCCAAATATTGTAGCTTTTATTAATGTTTATATGAGACCATGTCAGACCCAGGCTTAATCCAGCCCCTCTTCAGTCACCTGTATGTTGACCTTGTTGACCTTTCATCAGATTATGCATGCTTGAGCGAAGCATACACTGGGGCAGCCAGGCAGCTAATGCCCAGCCACAGTTGATTCAGGTGTCCAACCCAACTCATCTAGTAGTTGATCTGAAAAACAACATAACAATAAACAAAAAATTAATAATTTTGTATTGGTTTTTTTTATAACAAATTAAAGAAAAGTTAATAGAAAAGGAATTTGTTAGTTGATGAGTAACAGAAAAATTAACTTGCAGTTACTGATGATGTAAGAATCTTGTATGGATGGATAGAATAGTACTCTTATGGGTCCGGTTCTGAGCGGTGGTATCTAATTGGATACAATAAAGTACGTGTATCCTATATTCAATGCAACAAATAAATTATGTATGTCTGTCTAGTGTGTTGCCGTATTGTTAATTTGCCGAGTCTGACCCTGTCTCTCACAGATAATTTCCTGCGATGATACCAATCTGCGTGTTTTGCAGTTTTGGGACCTATCACTCTTTTACGACTAGTCACATCCGGTTAACCGGTATATTCCCTTGTTTCCTTTATTTAATAGAAGACCCATCTTCGGGAAAGAAAGCTACATAAAAACATAAATAAATAACTGAAAAGATTACACTAGGCTCATTCCGAGACAATACAGGAAATGGTTTAGGAAGACTGCCTTTCCTCGACACTGTGCAGGTTCATATTTTGTACCATGCAACAAGTATAAATAGGCACCGATGGCTGGAACAATAAAAACGAAAATAATAATAATAATAAAAATAATAATAATAATTATAATAATAATAATAATAATAATAATAATAATAATGATAAAATTGATTACCAAATTGATAATAATAACAATAATAATAACAACAATAATAATACAATTTGTGAATTTAACACAGTGGTATGCCCTATAATGTTATTAAGATATATATATATATATATATATATATATATATATATATATATATATGTTACTTAATATAATTATTGCAATTGTCAAACTAATAAAGTGAGATCTTAATGGTGTGATCAGATCCATGTGACGCAACAGAGGTATAAGGAATATGCTAAAAGCTGTATGATTGGTCAACTGGTCAAAATTAAATGAAATTTAATAAAGTCAACATTGATACAAGGTTTACAAAAAATCTCCAACAATTCAGTCCCTTTTTCATAGGTTATCTCAATCAGTGTTTGTTTGGTCCCTTAATGTTGCATGGTTACAAGGAACAATTGTAGGGATAATGTACATTTATTTAATTTTGAGATGGTTACACCGTGACTACATAATAATTCTAACTGATTAAAAGAGTACACTTATACTTAAGCCCCAGAGCAGAAAAAAAGGAAGGTAAAATCGACAAGGATGTAGATGGCGCCACAGATAACGTAAGGAAGCTAGCATACAGGTGTGCTGCAAAGCAGTTACATTGTTTTTACTTTTGATGTACAAATGACGTTGCATACAAATAGCGACTCAAGAGAATAATCCTTGATGTGTATTACGGGTAAACGGATGTTATAATGAACTTCTTATATGAATATACAATGTTGAAAGTGTTTAAAAGTTAATACAATTTGTAAAATAATATCCATATGTTCATGCAAGTCAAACCGATATATATATATATATATATATATATATATATATATATATATACATACATATCTAATACTTATAAAAGGATTCGGTTCACGTTTGTGCGCAATGTTCTCTAAAACCGCGTTGTGTACAATATTGTACCATACATCATTTTAAAGGTTATTATCCCCGCAGTGACAAAGGCGATATGAAAATAAATAAATTTTAATATACATATAATTGTGAGTGATTTTTACGGGGTTTTTTTACCGAGCACAGCCGAACTGCCTTCGGCAATCACCGGAATGCATGCATCGTGGTCACTTAACCTCTAACACTAAGGACTATTGTTCATATGAATAACGCTTGCTTTCAATGAGGGATTTGACCCACGTGCGTGGTCAGTAAAAGAGAAAAACACATGTTTCTCGTTTTATGAAATGGAGAGTTCAGCCCAGGAGGATTAATGACAAAACCTAATTCAAGGTCCCAATTTTCAGGAACAGGGCTGGGGTGGGGTTGGTTGGTGGCGGGGGTTTCAGGCCTCAAAATTTGTCTGATACGATGAAAAAAAGGTTGCGGTGGCTGAAAATGGGATACGGACCCACTGCATGGAGTTCCGGATCACAATGTAAACCATCATTGACCAGGTCTTCAAGGTAAACATACCGGGGTTTGATTTTTGCCACGAGCACAGCGCCACAAAATAAAAGTAAAAAAATATTTGTAGGTCTACATATCGTATTCCGAGAGTATCCCACTAAAAATCTATATTTTCTTTTATTTTTTATAATAAAAAATGAGCCAACATTCAATATCTCAGTAAATATATCTCCCAAACCCCGGTAAAAAGCCCGGTATACCGGGTTTATCAGCTAGTATATATATATATATATCCGGATACAATGGATATTTTTATTACATTTTACTGATGAAGCACACATGATCACGTATCGACACTACACTGAACATTACATATGGGTACACATGATCACCGATCACAACTGAACTGAACATCAGAGCGTGGCATATATGATCACCACTACACTGAATATATGTGTATGACACACATGGACACGGATCACTACTGCACTGATAATCACAGTGATACAAACGGGGTCACCTACCACCACTAAATTTGACATTAGAGAGGTTCAGACGTGATCACGTATCACCACTACACTGGACAGCACAGTGGTCAAATGTGTTCACGTATCGCCACTACACTTGGCATCACAGTGGTTCAAAGAGGATCACGTGTCACCACTTCACTGGACATCACAGTGGTTCAAAGATGATCACGTGTCACCCCTACACTGACTAACAGAGCGGGCAGACATGGTCATGTGTTACCACTAACCCAATATCAAAGCAGGGCACACCTGATCACGGGTCACGACTTCACTCTAACACCACAGTAGGGCAGACATGGTCAGAGATCATGAATTCACTTAACAGCACAGTAGGGTACAATGGTCACGGATCACCACTGCACCTTACATCAGAACCGGATAGGTATGGTCACGTATCAGCATTACACTGAACATCACAGTGGGGGCACACGCGGTCATGGATCCCTGCTACACATGTTCTTCACAGCGGGGTATATCTGATCCGAGCGTTTCCGATTGTCATCCACACAGTACCAGTATTTTCTTCTTCTTCTTTTTTTTTTTTTTGGTTTTGGTTGAAGTCGTTTTCCGGTTTTCAGTTATTTCCTAAAGATATGTGTCAAACGCAATACACCGAGAATCTTTGGTACGATAAACACACGTGGGACATACAGTTCTTCTTCATTCTATATAATTCTGAAAGGTCTAGTCTTCTCTCTAGAAAAAAAATAATTATTAAACAAACAAGCGCCATTTGTAACGACAAATCAAACAGCCGCCATGAGAAATATCAATGATCCCGGAAAAGTCGTAGAAAAGTCCACGACCACATTGTCTTCAATACCACTGGCGCATTCAGCACAAAGTTTCATTGAGGTTTGGATGTCTTCAAGGTTCGACACTTAAGCGTCTCGATTCTTATGTCAAAGGTAACATCTGTCACCTGATAATTTTGTTAACTGATGAGTTTTTGGTCAAATATATAGTCAGGGAGATTTATTCCAGTAATGCATTATCATTATATTTTGGCTAGGTATCCCATTTTATTTATAATCTGTCGATTGTGTATGAATTTTAATGTGCCATTTATTCAGCCACAGCTTGAAAGATGGATTTTTTTTTATGATTTCTACATATATTAAGATTAATTTCATCCCTGAAAGAGCCTCCACATTGATCTGAATATCGCTCCTCAATTTTCCGTAAACTTTTGGAAAGAGATAGGGGCTTGTGGTTCGGTATATTTTAAAGAAAGTGTGGTTTGTTTCCTCTGAATACCACAGAGAAATAACCGTCTTTTGATATGCTTCGGACAGATAAACCTACTTCCCACGTCTTTTGTGGCCGACAGTTTTGTCTTACCAACCTATAGGAATTTTGGTTCCTCATTGTTTTTTTTTTTCACTGCAGGTTTTTATATGACTAGGTCTGCCACTCTGTCGCAGTGGGGAGAGACTTATTATCCTATCGGCCAATCTTTAAAACAAATTCGGACCGTGTTGTCCACATTGCAATATTTCTACCGAAACGATTTATAAACCCCAAATATCAATAAATTTATTCTACCACCGAAATATAATTCCCGTTTAATTTCATATTCTGTGTCCACCTATTAATGGGATAATTTTCTAGAATCTAAAAAACCTGCATGCCAAGGAACGCAAGCCTCCGCGATGCTCCCAAAACTGTGTTTGCATTCACTTATTCGGCCCATATGTCCATGTTCTTTCGACCATAAATGATTGTACATATGTGAATATTCCTTGATGACGTTTATGAATCCGGACCATTTTCCGGATCCAGACCAAAATGTAATCGTTTCTTCACTGGCCCTTTCCCGTGATGCCCTGAAAATTTCTTAAGATTCCCTTCATGATTGCGAGTCATATTGTGAACAAACACACGCAAACAGGAACGGGGATGAATGCATATCCTCCTGTTTTAAAGATGTTTACATGGCATAATCTATTTAGTCGCTGTTAGCTGTGGCTTTCTGTGCATGTAACCAAGCAATGATGCGGGCTGCCATCAAGCCTAAACCTTTGAGTAGTTTGATATATTGTAAGGTGTAGACTGATTTCTCAGATGTTTAATAAACTGGATTTTTCAATATTGTGGAATACTTGAGTATTAAAAACCACTGTTCTAATGTAGTTTAATGTCTCATGCTTCATTTTCTACGATGTACTTATAAAAAATAATGTCCAAAACCAAACTGACGCGAAAACAATAGGAGTATACTAACTATCTTTTTTTTTATTTTTGAGGTTGTTATATGGAATAAAAAATAGATCTTCAATGTTTGTTTGTTTATGTGTGTGTGTGTGTGTGTGTGTGTGTGTGTGTGTGTGCTCACAACATAATTCACGCAATCATGGACGGAAACTCATGAAATTTCCAGGTGGTGTGGATTTTATTGTGGATCCGGCGCATGATCCGGATTCAGAAGAGTCAGCAAGGAATATTCAGAAATGTACGGTCATTTGCACACGATTGAAACTGGGAATACGGGCCATATGAGTGAATGTAAACAAGGTTTTTGGAGCATCCCACAATAGGGATTCAGATTTCTAGTTTGACGAATTGTTTCCCTATTGTCCACCAGAGTGCAGCATGTTTGTCACGACATGACGGTTCCATTTTAATATTTATTATCTCTCTCACGTTGAAGTGATAAAAATACAATCATCATCGAAATTTACTTTACAGTTTTGGACACTGGAAAACAGACTTATATACCAGAGGGGAAAAAATACCGCTAATATAATACTAGACCCTGGTATGGAATTAATTGCTTAGAGGTGCCCAATAACCTACCTTTTGAAAAAGGATTTATGTTATATCTTGCTTCCTCTCTGTATATATTAATGATCTGAGTGTAACTTTGGTTGTGAAAATTAGTTATAAGGCTTTCGCAAAGGGTGTATGAACTTGTTCATTAACAACATGTTTGAAAACACAGTAAACATGTTTTCTGGCCTATTTTTATAAATGCTCCTAGGGATTACCTTTAGTTTATAAAGATCAGTTAGATAATTGGGTCCCTTTAAGCACGATAAGGAAGTTTCTGTTATGGTTTTAATTATTAACCTTTGTGTTACAGAGATACGCGACTCTGAATGTTTATATGATACTGGCCTGCTATGCCACTTGTAACCTTCGGACACTTAGATACAAGCCGCCGATAGAATACACCGTTAGCTGAAATACCGGAGGACTAAGGTCGATGGGGGGGGGGCAGGTAAGGAAGCTGAACTGAGAGCAGTTAATGAGAGCGGTTACAAGGGATACATGTGTATATACACAGGACTTTACATGTTGGGATTTTATCAATAGTTATTACAAGTCAGAGCCATGTTTTATACCTAAGTGTACAAATTAAACGTAATTATACATTCTGTAGTCGCTGACTTATCTATTTAACATTTGTAACATTTATTTCATATTTTACTAAACAGCATGTATCGAGGAGAATTCAGTTATAAGGAAAGAGAACCATCGTTTACAACTGTTAAATGACTACCTGTGTTCTTGTAAAATATCATTATTGTTATGAGCTGGCATATTTATTGCCTTGGTAATCATTATATGTTTTACAGAAGAACTGGCTTATCGCCAAATTAAAACCTACTCACCTTCAAACGTAATCGCAACATTCGCCTTCAATATTACAGAGAGCCAAATAATTGTTTTGCCTCCAAAATATCTGTCACTTAAATATGCATATTTCCTCATCTAAAGTACTTTAATAATTATAATAATGCGATATTAACCATGTTGGTCAGAATATAAGCTATTATTCTTAGGTAGTACAAGGAGTCCTGATAGATAATGTCCTTAGGACATTTGTCTCCCGTCCCGGCAGTTCAAGACCAAAATGACATTTCCGAGCGTGCATGGTGACAGTGGAGTTGCGTGACAAATCGCATGTGGTGCCACCGTCAATTATAATATACATTTCTCTTAATTTTAATACTTCAAAAGGAGAAAAAAAATCCATCAATTTAAATGTGCATGTGTATGCATCTCTGCATTTGAAAGGACCTCCAGTCAAACGCAGCGTAAACACTGCTAAACTGAAAGGCACATTCACGCGAGAGTAAATATAACGCGAGAACTGGTCTGTCGTCTGCTGAAGAAGCTGTGTTTGATGTTTTGAGTCCTTGTCATTAACTTTACCGCAAGTATGCGTGAAAAAATGTAGTAAAAGCGTGAAGATGGATTGCAAGAAACCTGATCTATAAATTCGACTCTATTAAAACTTCAAAGGACCTTCTCCTATACACCATCATATTCTGGGAGCTGGGGCCGGAGTGATTGATGCCAGGAACTGTCTGCCGGTTTTCTTATGGCGTCGCGACCCTTTGATATTGGATAGTATAGATCTTCTTGCGTAAGCTTGGTATCCAACTGTAAACTCAGCAATCTCGTGAAAGCATTATGGGAACATCCAGAATAATTATACGGTGCCTCATAAATCATTTTTACATGTTGGACTCCCCCTAAATGAAAATATACCTCAGCTATACCGGTTAAAAACAAACACACACGCGCGCAACCACACACACACACACATATATAAATGTAGCTTGAGAACTGTATATACCTTTGGTAATTGTGTCGTAAGTAACTAGCAATATTTATATACATGGTTTTCTTAAATCCGTTATTGGGATCTTTTTCTCGTGTTATCTGCTTTATTACAAATGGGTTCTACGTAATACACTTTTGTTTATTTTTTTTGTACTGACGTCATTCCCACGTCACATTCTGCTCTTAATAACAAATCTGGATACACAAAGAGTCCTATAAACAGATGTAAAAAAGGATTTTTATACTATATGTCATATTTTGCAATTTATTAATCCTTTCTTCTTATATAAAGCTTTAAAAAATTCTGCATACTTGTGACCATATAGGCATATAACTTACCTCAAAGCAATTAAGAATCACTTTTATTAAGAATAAGTTTTATTCAAAATAATATGTTATTAAATGAACATTGAACATGAGACTAAGTTCTGAATCTGTGGAGGGAGAGTCTGGAACCTATATTAGAAGTTATCATTTTCCAGGAAGCGACTACCAAATAAAATTGTTTTATTTCAAGACTCAAATTTGGTAAAGAATCCCTCCATCAGACGTCGCCACCTGTTGCATTTAACGTCTTGAGTCGAGCCCACAGTGTCCAAGTCCAACTATAAACCAGCCAGTCCAAGTCATCATTGTTTTGGAAACCGAATCCTGGTCTGAGACACATTAAAATAATCATCTTATTTTTCTAAAAATTACCATCTTCATTAAAAAATAAATGTCTTTGTCAGATGTTAAGTTTTTTTTATAGTTTTTTTAAACTTAAATATACACAGAGTTTTCCATGCAGATAGAAAACTTTATTATTTAGGCGTACCTCTGAAAGTGGTGCTTTTTTCCCAAATATACCCGGCTTATATTACGATAATTTCAGAATTCGACAATATGAATTGAGTAATAAGTCTAAAATTAGGACGTCATATTGAAAGGTCAATGAAACACTTTGTAACTGAAATTACTATGACTATATCTTGTTTATACCTGTCATAAACCATAAATTGAGGTTTATAACACAATTACATCTTGCACTAGCTCTCACTTAAAAACCCACAGTTAATCACAGACAAGTGAGACAATAAAAAACAATAGAATATTCCTTTGCAGCGATATAAACTTATATTTATATATATGTTTGTATCTGTGAGTGTATATGGACACGTGCTTGCGTGTGTGCGTGATGGTGTGTGTGTGATGGTGTGTGTGTGCGTGTGTGAAATACAGAACTTAAGAGGACACGATATTGACTGCACACCAAAGCGCGAGGACTTTTTTCCTGTGAGGACTTGCACACGGGTCCTCGAAAACGAAAAGCGGTAAAAGCATTGAAAAAAAACTGGGATAACTCTGCTTGGGAAGTTTCTTGCAAATCCTCATAAGGAAGTTTCGCTAGAGATGTGTTTGTGTGTGTGTGTGTGTGTGTGTGTGACATCGCCATCAATTGAGAGCTTTGCGTGTTGGTTGGAAAAGTGTGTGTGGAGTGTAAGCCGGATTTCGATAATATGTTAGATATGGTTATCCCATTATATTCTTGATATGGTAATTAGTATATCCTCGCCACGACATGAAAACATGACATAAAAGTGCAATATGCACATGAATGTCCTCGTAAGTTGTCCTCGCAAGTTATGCGCAAAATCAACGCATCATTCTCATCAAACCAGCCTTTTTCTTAAAACAAACTGTACGACGATACGTGCGTCTTTTACTGTTTTTCATCTCAGCGGCACTTCTTCCTCACTGTAGCTAAACTGATGGTCCTCGGAGGTGCGGTGATAAAGCTAAGTCCTCGCGGATTTTTTTTGTCTGCGTATGTTTGTGTGTGTTTGTAGCATTTTTTTTTTTTCAAATATGTAGGTTAGAACATAGGAGACTGTTACAAGCTTTTTATAGACTTGAGTTTAATTCGGCCTTGTTTTTCGAGTAAGGACCTTCGAATCAGAGTGCGATTCTTTGAAAACATAATGAAACTAGCAGGACGACCCAACTGGTTTAAAGGGACCGATTCACAAACTCGAAGCTCTGGAAGTAAAAAGCTTGCCAGCAGATTGCTCAGGCCATACAAATAAATTACTGTTCTACCGGCTCAGGGAACAAAAAATATGGTGCGAGCGGTAGAATTGTTTATCTTTACCGGTCAAGATATAATACTTGGACATTTTCCATTTTTTCCTAAAAAAAAACACAAAAAAACGCTTCAATTGTTGAAATGGTGTAAATGATAAACACAAAACTAAGTCTATTTTTTTCCATACCTATCAGAATTCTTTTCACGAAACTGTGCCGTAGCACAAATTAGCAACGTATATTACCAAGTACATGGTCTTCATTTGCAAAAAAAAAAAATGATCCACGAAAAATGGTAGCATTTTATCCGTAAAACAACATTTTCTTTGTATGGCCTTACATATTATCACATTCAGCTGCATATGACCTGCCTGCCTTGTGAATAGTGGAGGCCCTGGTTTATGAGACCTTGTGAGGCCGAATTTAAAGGGGCCTATTGAAATGTGTGATATCATTAACTTAAATTGATTACTTAAGCCCTTTATAACAATAGGCCAGAAAACCTCTATTCCATACTGATCTCATTCCAGGTGGCAGCACATGTCGGGTCACTATCTGCATCCAGTAATATTTTGAAGTAAAAATGCTGCATTCCTGACAATGCCATATTGGGGTAATGAGCTGCCTTGGTGGAGGTCTGCGCTCTTTGAGTGCCAATATTCTATTTTCAAATTAAATAATATTATGAGCATTTTTTTCATTATTTATTTATTTTATATTCTGCAGCAGGAGACCGAGCCCCAGTCCCCTAGATTGTATATACATACGTAAATCTGACACTAAACACCGGCTTGAACAGCTTCCACTGTAACAGTAAGGGACAGGCTTAGATGCTCTTCGACCGGCTACTTCACTGTTCTCTGCTGAGTGCAATGTCACGCTTCAGGAACACGAGTTCAACTGATCAGTTGTTGATAAAGACATTCCCTAATACCTTTGAATAGACCGTCCTCCTCATGTACAAAGGTATCGCTTTTTTTCAAAGGTAGGTAATCCCTGAATTAAAAATATATTTTTTACCCAAATTATCTCCAAATTTTAATGAATTATACCCTCGGTGTTACCCTATCCCTCGACAAAGTTTCATTAAAAGAAATATATGTATCACTTAGTGCCTAGAGCATCTAACTGACAACCAACCAACCGACGAACTGAGAACCAAGGGGAGACATAATGCCCTCTAAGAGTCTTCTTTTAGGTATAAAAAGCTGCCAATAGCTGTAGATAATATAGACACTTTGTGGGCTAACGGATTACTTTTTTTAGAGATGGTAGTGCGATTCGATGTGACCAGGATGTGTTTTGTACGGACTAATTCAACCAGGGGTCTCTGCGCAACGACTCGACGTCTGGAAGATGGGGGATAATCATTCTACTGCGGGTCGACTCCGCTATGATATTTATTTTATTTTATTTCATTTTTTTGTAGGATGAAACCTCGGAGTGGTGGAGAACGCTGTGGCCCTGCAGTGGGGGTGATTACACATCCAGGATTTGCAGGTGCGGTAGATACTGGACCTTGGTGACACCAGGATATATATATATATATATATATATATATATATATATATATATATAATAACAAGAAGCAAGTTACCGCCCTGTCACGTAGTCCCAAACCGAAATGGAAACCCTGCAGATCTAATACTTAGGTGAAGAATTGGATATATGTTAGTATTTAAAACTTAAGGCTTTTACCTGCATCCAAAATGGCACGGTTTCCCTACAGGAATTCTTTAAAGTAAAGAAAACTCACAAACGAGAGCGCCTTTCGGGGGTACCTTAGTGGTAGGACCAAGCAATGGGGACGATTACATACCCAGGTCCCGCAGTTGCAGTAGTCACAAGGCCTGGTTAACACTAGGATATAAAATGAGAAAAAGCGTGTGACACTGCCCTGTCACGGGAGTCCGAAACCGTAATGGAATTCTGCAGATGTATGCATATACTTAGATAAGCTATTATTAAAAGATGAAGGCGGGTGCCACCGACAACAACAAAAATTATAATAAAATATATATGAAAATGGACTAAATTTTTTGTTAATCATATACACCATTTCCCGAATTTAAACTTTTTTTTATTTCATAAGCAAGCTGGCAAAATTCCAGGTATTGAATAAGGACGCCGGGGATATATATATATATATATATATATATATATATATATATATATAAATATATACATATATATACATATATATATATATATATATATATAAATATATACATATATATATATATATATATAAATATATACATATATATATATATACATTTTTTTTTGTACATCACCTCTGCTGCCAGTGATATCTGAACTTTCCAGGTCGTTATTGCCTCAAACAGGATTCATTTAATATTTTGGTTCATTGAACGTTTACCGAGGGCAGCACCAAAGCTACCTTACAGGCTTTTAAAGTTGTCTTGATTCTCAAGCTAAAGATTAAAAACAAAGGATAAAATTCGCTCATATGATTTTGTGCATGTTAAAATCCATGTGGCCGTCAACGTATTTGTGTACGTAAGTATTCGTGAAAAATGCTATAATTACGGTTTTCACGTTTTTGGTCTGCGTGGAAGACAGGATTCCTGATAAATGACGCAATTCTAGCGGTGTTATTTATTATTTTTTTTGGGGGGGGGGATCCACTTCATATGTTTGTTGTACTACCTTTGAAATTACTGCCAGTTCACCTTATCGGTTTATAAGTAAATACGAACACATGCATGGGTTTTGAAGCAATGTTCGATGCATATGCGCAAATACATGCACATACACAGGTACGCCCACACGGGGTTTAAGCTTAAATGCTATTCACTTACCATTTCTGTAGGAAAACGTGATTTCTGGCTTACTCTGCGTACTTATCAATTAATTTTATTTCTTAATTTTCGTAAACGAAAGTTCCTAAAATCCCTCTTTGACGGTTGTACGAACTAGTTGATCTACTATAGTCCTCTTCACCACCTGCTGTCCATCGGTTTTTTGTAGACAATTTTCTTAAAAAGTTTAAAATTTTCAATTATATCCAACATATGGAGGTGGCAACTTAATATTGCAATTAAGAATTTTTCAATAAATCCCCAGTTTATGTTTCGCAACATTTTTGTCTATTCACAATAATCTGGTAGGTATGTGGTGTCCCTGCGTGAGTAGTCATCTTTGTTTTAGCTGATTATAATTTTTAGATTGATTTTAGGGACTCCAGTTGAGACATTTTTTAGGGACTACGACTTGTACTCGGAGGTAAGGACTCGAGAAATCAGGCCGAGTCAATCTCGAGTCGAGCAGAAAGAACTACTCACAGAATATTACAATAAAAGACTGTATATACCAAGCTTTAGGTCTGCATCAGGAGCTTAATGTAATTAAACCTTTAAAGTAAAAGGCATATGTAAACTTACATACAAATAGTTATATTAATCTCAAAATTTCCATTATAAATTTCCTTTAATAAAGAGATTTTTTTTGGACTCGGACTTGGACTGGGGTTCCAGTCTTCCAGATGAATCGGACTCGAAGGTGGACTTGGACTCGGACCTCAAAGACTCGGACTTGGACTCGTGGAGCCTGGACTCAGACTTGCACTCACTCGGACTTAGATGGTGTGGACTCGACTACATCACGGGGGGGGGGGGGGGGGGGGGGGAGGGGGGGGGGGCTCAGCACCATGTCATAAGGGCATCGTGTGCGCCAGGAGTGTTAGCACACTTGGCACAGGACTCTCGCATGCAAGGATGCAAGAGTGCTCAACGCTTAATTAGAGGATGGTTTTTGGTATGAGCGTATATTATACTATTTCCTAATGTTGATCAACATTAGATCGAAAAAGAGGAGCCCCTCTTCGCATCCCCACTGTATCCGCCCCTGGGATCTGATACAAAGGGGGGGGGGGGTGATTCATAGGGGTAAGATTAAAAATATACGGTCAAGCAGAAAGGTTGAATATAAAGGTAGTAAGTCAAGAAAGTTTTATAAATCCAGTATACAAATCTTACTCTCTGAATAGCATCACTCCTGTATTGATGCCCCTGCAAGGAGAGTCCGACCAAAAGGAAGAACCAATTCAGAATTGATATAATGTGACTAGATGCATGATGCAAGTATAACATTATGGACTGTTATGAATTACATAAATGTGGTGCTGACATTGTGAGAAATTATGAGATTATATCGAGATCTATAGTCTTGTAGAAGTTGGTTGAAACGTTGTCGACGTTAGAAGTACATATAGAGAGGGGTAAAGACAAGTCATATACAACCACAATTATTTTTATGGGAAAATAAAAAATTCGTCTTGTCGGGAAACTGCTTATACAAAATATATTCTCTTTAGCTTTAGGCAATCTGTTATGTGATGATATAATGGCATATACGTGTACATGGCCATAGAATCGGGCGTCTTGGATGACGTATTCACAATGGAATTGGAAGTAACGTTAACGTATTTTGATGTCCGATATACTTGTGGATCTTCTAACAGGACAAACAGTGAATCACCAACACGTCAAATTCAATAGAGTATCCGCAAACAAAAATAAACTATATAACAATACAGGGGCCCAATCACCAATAAAGGATGTTGAGTTAACACGAAAAATAGCTTCTTCCCTTTAAAATGAATCTGTAACTGCCAAAATATTGCCATGAAACAGTGGACCGGGCGCGATGACAGGTGTTAACATAAACATAACGCGTGGGGCAATGTGCATTGCTGAGTCAAAACACGTGTCAATCAGGAGATGCCCGGTCTGACTTGGCCAAAGAAAAAAAAAGAATACAAGTTTCTGCTGGCTGAAACACCGCGTGTTGCCCCTCTTAATCGGACTTCCGGTCACGCGCCCTTGTTATGGTAAACAGACTATGTTTACCACCACGCAAAGCCATAACATGCTGTTAAACAGTCGTATGCGAGGGAATGAGACCGTGTGTTTGGATGGTTTTCCTGGGAAACATTTTTATAAGGCAAAACTGAACTGATAGTGTGAAAGAAAAGGCATAAAAGCTCCTGATTATGTCCCTTTAATGTATATATATTAGCTTAATGTGTTGCCACACAATCCAATATTTACCAGTAAAAACGCCGGCAGCATCTCGATAGTGTTCTCTCCACCCACAAGATGGCGCTCTACTCACGGCGACCGATTAGGAAGGAATTGCAATTATGGACGACAGACATTGAACCATTTTTATATTAAAAGGTGCCGTTGACCTTTATTGTAAATAGAAATGTGCACTTGTAATTCTGGATTTATGAATTTGGTCCCGTCAAAGACAGAAAAACTATATTTATGCCAAAGAGTAAACTGGAGGTTTTGGACCGTAAAGGTCCTCAATTAGGGCCTCGCGATCGCCAGTTTCTCCAAAGGGCTGTCCTGAAGCCAATTCGGATGTCAGACTGGTCTGAAATTTATCATCACAAATAATCTAAATAGGACCAACTTGAAGAAAAAACACAGCATTACCTAAAAAGTTATTGCGAAAGTATTTTAAAATATTTGCCTGGCAGCCATACATTTAATTTAACAGGGGCCTAAAAAAAGTATTCTTTTGAGATAATGCATGGAAAAGAAAGCATCACTGACAGAAGGACGGCCCTACCAAGTGATTACTATATAGGGTTCCGCTTTTCAAGCTTGCTCCTATTGTCTAAATTTCATTGATCACTCATATCTATACACCAGGCCTAGGCTGGCTCAGAAAACTAGTAAAGAATTTCAGTATTCTGTTACATTTCTGTAATATATATATATATATATATATATATATATATATATATATATATTATTATTATTATTATTATTATTATTATTATTATTATAAATATATTATATTTTAATGGGAGTGCTGAATGCCCTAACTGTTATACACGAAGGCACGCCCTCCTGCCCTAGCACTGTTAAATTAGGGTATACGAAGGTAGACCTTCCTGCCTTAACTGTTGTATGTAAACCTTCACAAACCCCATTAAACTGAAAAGAGCACCAGCAATTTCTTTGTATCACGATTTGGTCTTAAAACCCTGTGATGAAGAGATACGATAAATAAGGAATCAATTCGATTTCTAAGCGCCTACTATATATGTAACTAGAATACGGGTAGTCGAAAAGCGACTTCGTGTATCCGCCTAAATCAGAGAGGTACGGGTGAAGTGGTGATAGGATATAAAGGTAATGGGTAAACCTTGTGTGGTAGATGACAAAATTTCAGGCTGATCCGTCACACCAGTCCTGAGATATTAGCATGAAGGTCTGGAGCGTAAACGGGGAGGTAGGTGGCGCCACCTGTCACAAAATCGAAAACCTTTCCAAGATGTATAAACGTGCAAAATTTCAGCCCGATCGGTCAAACGAGTCCAGAGATATGGGGGTTTATGTATGAACACAGACGCACAGGTGGACGCAGAGCGCAGAGGAAATAAATAAATATATATATATATATATATATATATATATATATATATATATATATATATATATATATGTATCCAATATCCTATATATAAAAATGATAAAAATATATAAAACCAAATAAAAATCTTTTTTTCGCATACCGCATTCAGTGCAGCGGCGTCGAGAGCCAGGCCAGGCCTCGGGGCATCATATCTTAAGGGCCAACTACCCCTCTACAAATGAATATCTGCTGAATATTTAACATAGACTTTAGAGCATTCATAATAGGGGAGGGGGCTGGCACCACAAACACACATTTATATATATATATATATATATATATATATATATATATATGTATATTATAGTTTCGTAGCGTTTTAAAAGTGTTGGTCTGGAAGAGGGTATCCCCCTCACACGCTTTGGAAGTCATCTTTAATTACAGATTGGAAAAAAAATTGTTATGTTCCAAAGCAGACCTCTGTAAGGTTATCAGTTTAAATACATGTATTGCATATACAAGTAGGTCAATATTTCCAACCGTTTTCACTAAAATGAATTGCATTATATTTAATTCCCTAACCTGTAAAAACTACACAATAATGACCTTTGACTAAACACACTCAGTTAAGAAATGAAGTCATGCACAGTTGTTTTCACATGAGGCATGTAGAATGAGAAGAAATACAATGGATTTTCTATTCAAATTAATGGATTTTACCTCATTTCACATCGACCTCCACCCTTCGGCCAAATTCTATGTGTAATAGTCACATGTGGTAACGTTTATCACATTTCATCAAGGTTGTAACGGTGAATGATAAACGCAGTTGTGAATATAAGATTATTTATTCTTTCTCAGCAACTAAACATCTAATGGGACCTTGCTCGCCTTAATTAATGAATCAAAGTCTAATTTCCTTCCATTGCTGCCTCCACCGAAAGAATTCCCAATTTGGACAATCTATTTAGGCACAAAGTAGAAAGGAGGACATCTGTTTCACAACCCTGTGTGCGAGTGTAAGACAAAACGTTTTATATTTGAAGCATTGGCGCAATCTGTAGGGGGAATGGGGCCTGGGAACCCGTCTCCCCCCTTTCCAAATTCCAGCCGGGGAATTTAAGTTAAATCCTACAATTAAGCTTGCTCACAACAGGGAATGTATTAAGCGAAGCACCGCAGATCATAAATCGTGAAAAATACCTTCAATATGAAGTGTCATTTTGAGTGGTCTGTGGACATAGCAAAAATGCAAAACAAAGGGACATTACTTGTCCATACTCACGTCTGGATTATCTCTGAATTTATTTCCTTTAAAATAAAATTTCAGTTTCGCGGCGGATTTTAACTTTTTCAGGACCTAAAACAAGCATTCACAAGCGGTGGCTGCCGCGATTCATTGCAGCCGTCACGTAAATTTTTCAGAAGGGTTCATGCATTGTCCTGAAATATCTCTGGACCCTATCGTCCTATGTTAGATCTGTTTCACCTGCGGCCGTCCAACAGGTAAAACACATAGGACGATAGGGTCCAGAGATGGACTTGGATTGTCCTTAATCTTGACATGCGTATTGATTATGGATAGTTTAAACAAGGGACCTATGGGTCACGGCGCTTAGCTGTTATATATGATAAAAAAATATTATTTAGAAATGAGGCACATGCTGGTTTTGTGTGGTCAAAAATATAAGCTGTATTATGAGTTGTTGTTGTTTAGCTTATGTATGATTTTGATAGTACCTTTGGAGACAGGGGAGAGGATTGATTTCATTTATTTTATTAACAAATGGAGTACAATTGTCACACAGATTTTGACTTGGCCATATAACTTAAAAGCAGAACATAAAATATAAGAGTTTAACTATTTATTAAACAAGGGACCCATGGGTCACGGCGCTCAGCTGTTATATATGATAAAAAATATGATTTGGAAAAGAGGCACATGCTTGTTTTGTGTTGTAATAAATACAAGCTTTATTATGAGTTGCTGGTGTTTAGCTTATGTATGATTTTGATAGTATCTTTGGAGACATGAAAGAGGATTGATTTCATTTATTTTATTAACAAATGGAGTGCTATTGTCACGCAGATTTTGACTTGGCCATACAACTTATAAGCAGCACATATAATAAAAGAGTTTAACTATTTATCAAAATTTAAAAACAAATATTGTGCCAATATAATTTTATTTTAAAAAAATAAGAAAACCATATGATTTTTTAAAATAAATATAACTGAAATGATTATTGAAATAATATTATAGAATATATTCATGAATGCATTCATGAATACATTTTGAAAGTATCTGCACTGGTATTCAAATACTTTCATTTTTACCTGAATTCCCATTCTTATGCAATAAAAATTTTTAATGCAGTACATATTCATATTAGTATTCAAATACATTTGCAAAGCATTCGCACCATGTCTAGTATTTATTCAGTTTTAGCCAAACAATGATATTGAGAATCCAGAATATAAAAAATTCACAAATTTAAATAATGATTATAAGTACCTGTTTTTATGGCTTTTATTTATGTTAAAAAAATAAATGTAATATATTCACTTTGGACTACTTTCACATCAATGTACACACTAGACACAGTAGGAATCTAGATTAATATTATCAACTGCATCTTTGTCTATCATTAATTTCCTTCATATGATCCCTAATGATTAGTAATGAATAATATGATTTATTTTTTTATCATTAAAATTTCACTGAAAAATACCATAGGTGACTGCATGATGTTATTTGGAATAACATTGACATTGACATTCTATCCATCCATAGAAGATTCTTACATCATCGGTAACTGCAAGTTAATTTTCTGTTACTCATCAACTAACAAATTCCTTTTCTATAATTTTTCTTTAATTTGTTATAAAAAACCAATACAAAATTATTAATTTATTGTTTATTGTTATGTTGTTTTTCAAAACAACTACTAGATGAGTTGGGTTGGACACCTGGATCAACTGTGGCTGGGCATTAGCTGCCTGGCTGCCCCAGTGTATGCTTCGCTCAAGCATGCATAATTTGATGAAAGGTCAACAAGGTCAACATACAGGTGACCGAAGAGGGGCTGGATTAAGCCTGGGTCTGACATGGTCTCATAAAAACATTAATAAAAGCTGCAATATTTAGCAAATTTCTTTCAATTTTCTAAACTACAAAGATGAAATCCTTATGTGTGCATAATATGAAAATTATATCAACAGTGCTCTCAGGAAACAAACGTGCCATGGTCAAAGTTTGGCAAAATTTAAGGTACTAATTTTATATTAATACTAATAACTTATAAAATTTGAAAAATTCAGAACTAATTTTTGGTATTCAATTGAATCTTGATTAAATAATGTTACATCCCTGACAAAAATCTCTAGCTTCACCAATCCTCTTGTTAAGGGAGTAAATATATTTCTTGATTTTTTTTACAAAGTGCATTATGTTTGGGCCCATAACTTAACACAATTACGCAAAACTGACATCATTTCTGGCATGTGCATAGAGAATGTATAGAAGAATATGTATATTATATATGATTAAAGTCAGATCAGTGGTTTTGATATAAGGCAGTCTTGAAGTGTAACAATGGGTTTTTAATGGAAAAATGAAGTTTTCCATTAATATCTCGTAGGTATTAAGTCCTAGTGACCAAATTCATGGCATGGTAGGGGATTTTGGAGACATCTAATTGTATGCCAGATTTTAGGAACTGAGAGTTGAAGCTGGGGAGCTGAGCTCTTGCTAACTGCATAACACTAGCTTGATGTAAACAATGTTACATGGTGCTTGAAAACTTGAATAAAATCTACAGTTTTTTATCAACTGGTTTCAAATTTTTGGTGTAACAGACAAAAATGCTAACAAAAACATGCTTTGAAAATTAAATCCACAGCAGTAACAGGTAAAAGACGTGCCAAGTTGGGCAAAATTTAATGCATCAATTTTTTATTTTTGTTAATATTTTTAAAAATTTAAAAGATTTTGATCTAATTTTGTGTATACAATTTAATTTTGATTAATTAAAATTATATTACTTGAAAAAAGTCCATAGCTTTAACATGTTTTGTGTTAAGTGATCAAATATCTTTCCTGATTTTTTACAAAATGCATTATGTTTGGGCCCTTAACTTTTTTAAATTATATAATATAGACATAATTTCTGGCATGTACATAAGAACTATATAGAGGAATATTTATGGTAAATATGAGGAAAAACAGATGAGTGGTTTTGATATTAGGCAGTCCTGAAGTGTGAAAATAGGTTTTTAATAAAAAATTGAGGTTTTTCCTTAATTTCTCAAAGGAACCAAGTCGCAAAGACCCAGTTTTCAGCTTGGTAGGAGATCTTGGGGACATCTAACATTATGCTGAATTTTGGATTTCTAGGTCTTACGGTTTCAAAACGTGCCACATCGACGGACGGACGGACGGACGACGGACAATGGACCACGACTATAGCTCAGATGACTTATAGTCAGCTGAGCTAAAAATCCAACGTGATTGATGCAACCACCTACTATATCTCATTTTACTTGTATATTCAAATAATAATTATAATTCTCTGTGCATGTCTAATTAATCACTGTTATTCTTCTGCATTTGTTCCTTAGCTCTTGTACAACCATATGCACTTTCCCAGCGAGGTCTATACACAGCTGGAATACGGGCGACTATACGTGTATCCGCCATATCACAGAGGCATGGGTAAAATAAGGCAAGGAATATTCCTGACATGACATGACTCCAAATTTGGGGCATCAGTTATGCCAATTATACTCCTCATACATTGAACTCCTCAAGCCCAAGACACCAATCCACTACTGAGAAAATGTGCATGAATGTATTCTATAAAAACAACAGCAGGTGGCGCCACCTGTTTTGATCCACAACAAAGCGATCAAAGACGGATAAACATGCCAAAATTTCAAGCCGATACATCCATCCACTCCTCAGATACGAGGGATTTTTACCCAGAGCAAACAGACGGATGGACGGCACGCAAATTAATTTCAGATGGCGCCACCAGTCTTGATTACAAGATGGAGGTATCCATGGACATGGATCTATGGACATGCACAGTATCAGGCCAATAAGGCAAATCGCTTCTGGGAAAACGGCATTAATGTATTTTACAAAAACGGGAAGGTATTTATTAGTGCCACTTGTCTAATTAATAAGAAAACTCTCCAAGATGGATGGACATGCTAAATTTCACACCAATACATTGAAACACTCCTTAGTTATGAGAAATTATCACCCAAAGCAAACACACGGATAGACGCCACGTAAAAACAATTGAAAATAGCGCTACCAGCATCGAGTATGAGAGGAGGTATCCAAGATCTATGGACAAGCACAATTTCACGCCAATATGGCAAATCACTCCTGAGAAAAAGGCATTAATTTATACTAAAAAAACGGTAATGGCAGTGGCGCCACCTGTCTGGTCTACAAGTAAACTCTCCCAAATGGATGTACATGCTAAATTTCAGACTGATACATTGAACCACTCCTGAGACATGAGCAATTTTCACCTAAAGCAAACATACGGATGGACGTCACACGAAAATGATTGCAGATGGTGCCAATACGTCAAATTACTACTGACAAAAGGGCATTAGTTTGTACTAAGAAAACGGTAAGGTAGGTGGCGCCATCTGTCTGCTCTCCGAGAGAACTATCCCAGATGAATGTACATGCCAAATTTCAGACTCATACATTGAACAACTCCTGAGATATGAACAATTTTCACCTAAAGCAAACGTACGGATGGACTCCACACAAAAACGATTGCATATGGCACCACTTGTCTTGAATACGAGATGGAGGTATCAAGGATCTATGGACATGCATAATTTCAGTCCAATATGTTAAACATATCACAAGATGAAAGATGGCGAATGCAGGGACAGACCCCACACAAAAATCATTGTAGGTGGTGCCACCAGTCTCAAGTACAAGATTAAGAGATCCAAGATCTATGGACATGTTACATTTCAGCTCTATACAATGAACCATTACTGAGATATGGGCTGTTCTCAAAAAGACATACAGATTCATACTGCACAATATGGACTGCAGGTGGTGCCACCAGTCTTTGTTAGGCACAACTACATAGGTGAGCAAATAACTTATTGGGTTTCAGAAAGATCAATCTAAGGGTCTCAGAGTTCTTTGGAAAGGTACGTGGCGGAGGCAGTCGAAAACATAGTATCCAGAAAACTTTGCTGGAAAAAAAATGCATGTAGATAACATGCGTGAGAGTAGCTTTTTTGTTCTCTCCATATGATGCTCCAAACTGTTCATAATAACCTACTTTTACAAAAAAGGTATACTTTCGGATCAATGCACATCAAAAGAAATAAATGTTGTAAGTCAAAACAAACCAAGGATGAAAAGTAGGCATCTTGAAGATAATGTATGAAAAATAGGATTGAGACCAAAAAAGAGGCAGGTATATGATTTAGGGACAGCCTGAGAAAGGGGCAACTATGCCTACCCCTTTCTTTGCTTAGATGAGAAGGAGCCACGTGACACAATGTATTTATGAAGAATTTTATTCGTTACAACATGAAGTTGCATTACAGTATACATACAAGCAGTTATGGCCATGTGCATTACTGTCAGTAAACTTATATATTAATTTATCCCTACACCTTTAATAAAAGTCAAGTCTTTGAATAGAAGTAAAATCTTATCACAAGAAGCCTGTATGCACATAAAGTAGTGATTTCTTGTTCATTTATAACATTAATTATCACTTTCTCGTCATCAGCTGCATGACCATCAAACACTAATTTTATAATAATTACACAAATTACCAGCATTGCTAAAGCACTGCGGGAAACGATTTATTGAGACTATAAAAAGCATGAGAAAGTGCATCGTAAATTAGTCAAAACATTTCATTAGCTGTCCACTTACACTCACACAAGCATCCACGCACAACCAGTTACCAGGCAACCTGTTAATATATATATATGATGAACATATGACGAACATTTACACATGGTATGTATCACTTTATGCCAGAGAGAACACAATGAGCAATTCGCGCATCCTTTTTCTCTGTAAGCACCCTTTCTTGGCTATCTACATATACAATCTCAAAACGCTGATGACCCGAACGCCATCATAAATGGTCCACCGAGGATCCAACATTTAATAATATACATGCAGTGAGCCTGTACTGTTTGATATACCTCCACATAAAAAAATAATGTACAGCATTTCTATACAATCCTGGGGCACCAGAACATAATATCAATCTCTGAATCCCTGAATTTATTCATTTTACACACGCAGTATTTTTTTTCATATTCTCTGGGACCAATTTCTCATTTACTGTGTGTGGAAAATAAACATTAAGGAATTAAGATATTGTTATTTTATGCTCTCAAAACATCAAACTCACAAATTCGAAAATGTGCCCTACTGTTTAGTGATATCAATATGTCCTTTTAGGAGAGATATATAGTAAATATACCAAAATATACACATACTAATGGGCAATAGGCCCTGTGTTAAATACAGACAAGTTACGTGTATGTCAGTATATAATTATTCATATCATATATCAATGGGCTTATCATTAATTACAATATCAATGTATAATATAGCTAGTGACCACAAAGCCAGGCAGTTCTCAACTGTATTTACATTTTTGACTGCATGTTAATTTGTGCTCGAAATTTCACATCCTTGACTTGCATAAATAAGCTTCTGCTGTTAATAAACCAGTACTGAATGAAATATAAAATCACATGAAAATAAAATATCCAACTTTCTACCAACCTGGTGAACCGGCTACAGACCAATTTTCTAAAGTTACGAAAATTAATGAAAGAGGCAGGTAGCTTTGTTCAGAAGCAATATTTTCCTACGCATCTGTATATTACATTGTGTATCAAACATACTTGTGCTTTTCGTCCCACCTCCATATTTGGATAATGACAACGATATCGGTAAAAGATTCTAGTTCTTTAAGGCAAGTAATATCACTTCCTTGGTAACCGACTTGGCGTGGAAGCTTTGGGTATGCGAGACGAAGTGCTTCTCGCGTGTTGCGGCGTATGAAGTGTCCTTGTTTGTGTTTGATGAGTCTGGTAGGTGACTGTGGTCGTTGGGCGGCCAGCGATGTTTCTCCGCTCTGTGTGTACGGTGGTGAACATATCAGGTTCACTGGTGTCTGATGAGACGCTTCCAGCACGGCTTGCTGGGCGACTTCCTGCTGTACTGCTGGCCCTGCTACTGGGCCTGCTGCTGGCTCTGCTGGCGGTACTTGCTGCAACAGAAAAAAAAAAACAAATTATAATATTAAAAATATTTGCTAATTTATTTATTTTGTAATTATGTATTTCTTTTTCATACAGAAATCAGTTCTCACAATAACATTAGCATGTGCGTATAATGTCAAAATGGGTGCTAAATACTGCATATTACAGCAATGCTCAAAACTGATCTTTATTATGTGTGTGTGTGTGTTTATATGTGTATGAGGGTGTATTGAAGGAGTGAAACAGTCCTGAACTAGAGAATTATTTAAGTAGGGTATCACTTTTTTATATAAGTGTACATGATTTTCAAAATGACAAAGCTGCACTAAAGACAATGACAAAACATGATCACTTCTGTGTTATATGTGTGGTTGCATTAACAGCTGTGAAGAAACTAAGTGTACATGATTTTCAAATTGACAAAGCTGCACTAAAGACACTGACAAAACATGATCACTTCTGTGTTTAATGTGTGGTTGCATTAACAGCTGTGAAGAAACTAAGTGTACATGATTTTCAAATCGACAAAACTGCACTAAAGACACTGACAAAACATGATCACTTCTGTGTTTTATGTGTGGTTGCATTAGCAGCTGTGAAGAAACTAAGTGTACATGATTTTCAAATTGACAAAGCTGCACTTTAGACACTGACAAAACATGATCACTTCTGTGTTTTATGTGTGGTTGCATTAACAGCTGTGAAGAAACTAAGTGTACATGATTTTCAAATTGACAAAGCTGCACAAAAGACAATGACAAAACATGATCACTTCTGTGTTTTATGTGTGGTTGCATTAACAGCTGTGAAGAAACTTGCACTATGATGTCAATAAAACATAATTCAAAGGTGTTCTGTATGTGTGTTGTGTGTGTATGAATGTCATGAACCAGGACTAGAGATAATAGTATTCAAAGTATAGAAATAGTATTCAAAGTGATTTTGTATGTGTGTTTACATGTGTGTGTACATATGAGCAAAATAACCTGGATCAGAAATGTTGAACTCTGATATGTCAAGTGGTATACCAATATTTTTGACATGCAAAAATGGCTGCTTCCATGAGCAGTTTTAAGAAACTCAGATAAAATTTACTGGGGTTCGATAAGAGTGCAGGGATGCATTATGAAAGTACTCATAGGACTGAGGAGAGAGTTTGGTGGCAACAGGAAGTGAATCAGCAAAGTTTAAAGCGGGATAGCACTTCTTTTAACCATGCCCAAATCCTCAGATTATAGCAGAACACTGGATGAGTATGTATATAATGTTGTGTGTGTTTTTGAGTGTCACAGACCTGGACTAGAGATATCGATGGAGCGGTGAGAACTTGGTGTTCGGGGTCGTGGGATCCTTCCAGCTGGGCTTGGACTCATAATCTGACGGACCTCCGTGTCAGGGCTGATTCTAGACCTTGCCGGGTACTGTCGCCAAGGTGAACCATACTGTGTTTTTTCTCTGATCTACAGAAAGAACAAATAACTGACTATCATGGCGACTAAAGCTCTAAAAACTGATGAAACTACAGCACCGTATATATGTGATGGAAAATATGACAGTGATAGATAAGTCAATCTTTTATCTGAAATGACATGTCCATCAAGTATAAACACATCATATAACACAGTTTTAATTTGAGAAGCCAGTGATATTTATTTGCGAAAAAAAAAAAAAAAAAACTCACAATATTTGTCTTAATATGCTAGCCAATATTGAAAAAAGCTTCTTTCACTGCTGATTTTCGTAAATCTCACAGTAAACTACAATAAACCTCCTATTTACAACCACCAATGGGAACTCCATGAAGTGGTTGCATTTTCGAAGTGGTCATCTAGCAGAGGTTTGGTAAAAAGAGCAATCTGAATGAGGCCCAAGAACGAGTGGTTATTATTTTAAGGTGGTCATAAACTGAGGCGGTTCTTGGATGAGGTTTTACTGAACCTAACTTTCTGAGATAAAATAAAAGTAAAAATAAAAACAAGGGACCTATGGGTCACTATGCTCAGCTGACGTTAACCTTGAAGGTAAAAATCTAAAATAATATCAAATGGAGATAAAGTGTAAGAGGAAGAGGTAATAAAGGCCATGGTTGGTTTATATGATTGGTTTGTATTGATGAGCAAGAAATTGTTGCAAATAATATTTTGTGACCTGACCATGTGTTCCCTAATGTTGAAACTGAAGCATGTGAGCAGTTTGTGAACAAATGATCTGTACAATTACCATGATCATTAGTTGGCTTTTCGATTAACTGTTGACATTTCAGTAGTTTACACATTTGTTCAATCAAATCTTTTTTTTGTATAATATAAATTATTAAATATGTTTTTTTTTATGAAATGTATACAGTTGAAATATAACTAATTAACAACATAAAACATGGCAAACAAAGCCTGATCTCAAATTCTGCTGATGCAGGAAAATAATGAACAAATGTTTGTAACAAATCCTCATTTTTTTATCACATCAATTTTTTTTTAATTTAAGTTTATATTTCTATACATTTTCAATATAACATATATATCTGAATATAAAAGTTGATTCATAATTCTCAATTGCATCATCATAAATCTCAATCTTGTCAGATAACACCACATCATGCATACAAATGTTTATTTATTTTTTACCACAAAAATATATCTTTTAAATCTGCAAAACAATAAATGGCTAAAAAAAAATACTTGATTTAGATTTCACAATTTTGAATTGTGTCTTTATTTATCCATAATGTGCTTCATATTTTATCATAATTTAAGCATACTGATGGGTTCCATTATGATTGGTAAAATCATTTAAAAGAAAAATGATTTCTTTAAAAATGTTACATTACACAACATTGCATCTTCTGGATTATACCTTGAATTACTTTTTTAAGGAAAGTTTTTGCATATCAGAGTGGAAACAGCATTACAATTAAGGAGATACAGTGAAAACAATAACAATACTGCATAACATTTGGTGGGTTGGGTTTGCGGGGGGGGGGGGGGGGGGGGGAATGGGGTGGTGATATCAGAATAACTGTACACCTGTCACAGCAGGGGATCTCCCCCAGTGACTGTAACAAATCAGAAACCCTGGCATAGCTGACTTCCAGTGACCTGGAGTGGGACCCTGCATCTGTAATCTGTAATCAAAGCAAATGACTACAATAGAGCCTCAAGAAAAAAATCAATAACTAGCTTAATTTTCAAGCTTTTACTTCCAAATTTCAGATTTAAACAAATTAAATATTTATGTTTACATGCTGTGAAAATTAAATCAATGGTACTTACAGGAAAAAAACGTGCCATGGTCAAAGTTGGGCAAAATTTAAGGTACTGATTTTATTTTTATGCTAATTACTTAAAAAATTTACAAAATTCAGATCTAATTTTGGGTAAACAATTGAATCTTAATTAAACATAGTTATATACTTGGGAAAATAGACTCTAGTTTCAAAATTTTTCATGTTAAGTGAGTAAATATTTTTCCTGATTTTTTACAAAGTCCATTATGTTTGGGCCCATAACTTAAAGAATTTATACTTAACAGACTTAATTTTTGGCATGTACATAGGAACTATATAGAAGAATAATTATGGTTAATATGAGGAAAAACAGATGAGTGGTTTTGAAATTAGGCAGTCCTGAAGTGTGAAAATAGGATTTAAATAAAAAATTGAGGTTTTTCCTAAATTTCTCAAAGGAACGAAGTCGCAAAGACCCAGTTTTCGGCTTGGTAGGAGATCTTGGGGACATCTAACATTATGCTGAATTTTGGATTCCTAGGTCTTACGGTTTCAAAACGTGCCACATCTACGGACGGACGGACGGACGGACGGACGGACGGACGGACGGACAGACGGACGGACGACGGACAATGGACCACGACTATAGCTCAGATGACTTATAGTCAGCTGAGCTAAAAATTACATCAAATTTGTGATGTTTCAAACTTAAAAATATTCATATATTAAAGCCACTGGCAATGTCAAAACAACATGCTGGCTTGTCAGTCAAACAAGTATCACCTCAAATATTAGACCTCAGGGTGGGATTGTGTATATGTACCCATCACAAAGCTGAAAAACACAGTCAAGCCTGCACACAGCCAGCTTATTCTTCCATTAAGAGCCATCCCCATCCCTTAAACTGTACTTGTATTGCTCAGCATCATTGGCCGATAATTATCCCAAGGATCTTGTTAATGCTTACAAATAGCCAAATGTGAATTCAGTGCAACTGACCTATCCATGAACTCTATGTGACCTTAATCACAATTTCATTCAATGAATAATCATAAGCATTGGACTAATGAGCAACCACCAATCAGGTGACCTTAAACATTGTAAAGTGTCAATCATCTGACAAAAACAAAATTTTGCATAATTTGACAGAGCTCTGTCAAACAAAACACATGTAGTCTGTAAATACTACCAGTATGTCGGCATGTTTTCCAGGATATTTTTTTTTTATAAAGAGAACAGTATAAAAAGTTATAGGCTATAGGTTGCAGGAGCCATTCCTCCGACTACCGAGTAAATAATAATGTCTTACCTGGCACGTAATTCGTATAAGACAAATTATCAAAAATATTGCAAGACAGTTCATATTGACTGAGAAATAGTAAACAATGGTCAGGTGATACCAGTTGATGACGTCAGTCAATACCACATCATGCGTCATCAACCTTTTTGATGTCATTATTATGTTGCAAGAAGCTCTCACTACCATGGGCATGGAAAACCTGTGTAGGATGGTTTTTGGGGCTCATTATAATAGTAAGTTAAAAGGGCGGAGCATTTGGGCTGTGGTGGATAGGTCAATTAATATTTTACTTGACAGCTGGTGAAATAGCTCCTGCAATCTTTGACTCAGAAAATTTTTACTGTTTTCTTTGTATAAAAATATATCCCAGAAAAACATGCAGACAAGGGCACTTTTACAGACTACATGTGTCTGTCTGGGAGAGTCGCCAAAATTATGCAAATTTTGTGCTTGTCAGGTGACTGACTGTTTACATTGCCAACAGTTACTTTAATGGTTTCTGGCAACTGCTCTGCTTATGATTATTCATTGAATGAATATGTGAACTAGAATACGGGTAGTCGACAAGTGACTACGTGTATCCGCCTAAATCAGAGTGGAACGGGTAAAGTGAGGCATGGATTGAGTGGCAAGGGGAAATAGAGTGAAGTGTTGCATATTAGCATGGATGTCTGCAGCCAAATGGTGTATGTAGGTTGCGCCACCTACCACAAAATCCAGAAAGCCGTCCAAGTTGTATACATATGCATAATTTGAGGCAGATAAGTCAAACCACTACATGTTTATGAGTGATTTTAGCCCATGGCAGACAAACAGATGGACGCTGTGCAAAAATGGTTGAAGGTGGCGCCACCAATAAAGAGCTATGTGAGAACTATACACATGCAAAACTTTGGCCCAATCGGTCAAACGGTTCCCAAGATATGAGCTTGGATGTCTGCTGCATAAACTAGAATGCAGGTGGCACCACCTGTCATAAAATCAAGAGAGCTGTCGGGGATGTATAAACCTGCAAAATTTTAGGCAGATATGTCAAACCACTGCCGAGATATGAGTGATTTTATCCCATGGCAGACAAACAGACGGGAGCTGTGCAAATATGGCTGCAGGTGGCGCCTATGCGGCGGCAGCGGGGGGCTGAAAACATAGTATCCGCAAAACTCTGTTTTGGCGGATACAATAAAGTCACACAGAGTTCATGATAAGGTCAATTATCACACAATACATAATGACAAGAACAGGTCATAAAGCCAATGAAGTTGAACACATGAACTGAGCTCATTTATTTGTTTGGCAGGGTATGGGCAATACAAATAAAAAATAAAAAGACAATAAATAAATAAATATGGTCATAACATAATACACACTCAAATGGGATGGGAAATACGCCTTGCAAAATGAATTTGGCTCAAACAAATTTCACACACCTTTGCAGCATTACCTTTTCAACATATATACAAATGAGCCTGCTAAACGCAAAATGGCTACAACCATAACACAACAAATACCTTCTCTAAATCAATCCATCTGGGTATCCGAGACTGGCGAAACAGACCAAAGTCCCATTAAAATTATACTCCACGTTGTAAATAATAATGCTACCCACAAACAACACGTTCACATTTCACGATATAAACCTTAACTATTGCCCAATTCATATCTTGTGGCATTCATGCAAGTCTAACAAGTGCACCTGATTTAATAACAAAATGATCAGCAGTCCACAAATACAATATATACTGTATATGATAAATAAATACCTGATTAAACTCAAGCCTTCTTGGAATGCGTGACTGGTAGAATAAATATCATATATATTATATATTTCTAGAATTCATTATTCACCATCCAATATTACAAGTACAGACTCACAAACAATCTATTGTAAATATTCAATGATAATTGGAGTGCCTGATATTTTCTGCTCAGATGGTCATGTGAGTATGTAATACCTGCATTGTAAATCATTCTAGCACAGTATTTATCTGGAGTTAACAAATCTTGCACCTGTCAAAATATTAAATGCTTGTTTTACCTAAAACAGTGAACCTGTGTACAGGCCAAAAGTGGTCTTAATTGACAGGTAGTCTTATTAGACAGGTTAGTTATAACCAATGGGAATGCTTTTGGTTCACTCAAGAGTGGTCTTAATTGACAGGTGGTCTTATTCGACAAGTGGCCTTTCAGGCAAGTTCATCTGTATTATCACTAACTGAATGCTTTATTCAATAAGTATGCCTGAAAGATGCACTTTTTAAAATCTGGAATAGTTTATAAATTTTTAATGACCATATTTGTTTACCTTGGTGATGGGCCCGCTGGTTGAGCTTGCTGTGCGACTTGTTGTCCATGAAGCATTTGAGGTACTGGGAGAGGTGGAGCCAGCAGGGCTCTTGGAAATGAACGGCGTCATCGACTGACTCACACCCTCTGCCAGGATGAATCGTTCTCGCAACTCAATGTTTGTGCGGCCTTTGGCTGAAGTAACGATAATACAAGCCATGAAAGCATGGGAGAGAAGGGTGAAATAATATAGATCTAAAGAAACCTTAAATCATAAATGACCAAAAATAGCATTGCCATACATGATGCACATCATAACAAGAATAAACACACTTAAAATTGAATGAATTTCAAAATATAACATCATTATCATCAAATACGCCTGTTTAAAGTCACTTTAAATAATGAATTCCAAAAGTAGTTGTACTATTACTGTACAATTAATTACAAGCAATCCTGATTTAAAGCATCTTCTACAAAGAATGTAAAGTACATATGTAAATATGTTAATCTATCTGGTTAACAAGAAGAGCAATCCAATGAACATACATTATGCACACTGTGACGAAGAATATATAAAGTAGTTCATTTGAAAAATTAATATCCTGTAATTGAAACCGAGCTGGAGAGCTTTCAATAGAGCCATTAATAAGGCTTTCAAAATTAAATTGCCTTATATAAACAATAATGGCTGCCTAGATTCTATGAGCGAAACAATTCTTTTAAACTTTATTTGTTAATACTTGAATGATATTTTTAAATCTTCTAATGGGCATGGCTGTATTCCTTCTCCTCTAGGGTTTTTTTTTTGTTTCACAGAATCACAACATATGGCAATGACTGTCAATTAAGGTACATTTTACCATAAATGTAAACTGTAACATGGTTGGGTCAAAAGAGTGAATAAATCTTTAATCTATTATCAATAGCATTACAGTTATAAACCTTGTTTTCTTTGATAAAATGTGACATTTGTATTTGCAGAAACAACTGTAAATAGCACAACAAATACCTTAAGTTGACCTAAGATATACAATATAAATATTTATTTTACATGGATTGTACAGCTAGTTATAATAACTAATATGAGACACTATCCATGGCAAGATTGGTGGCGAGATTTTGAGATTGAGGAAACTGGAGGACCTGAATAAAACTACTGATGGTAGAATATAGTCTGTTCTAACACCCAGTTCCAATTTTGTTGGGATATTATTCACTTAAAGTTTGATCTATTACAGATTTCAAGAACCTAACTTTCTTATAGATGAACACAACTGTCTTAGATGAAAAGAAGTAACCTAAATCTCATAACTTTTCTGCACCAAATGAGGATCTGCCTAAAGATAACTGATCCAAATGACCCGTCCTTGACCCTCTTTAAGTGTCCTTGACCCGCTTAAAGAATTTACAGATCAAGGAAATTATAAAGAAAATATTCTACAAGTTGCATTCTATTTTCACATTGTTTATCAGTTTAATACTTCTGTACAGTAAATTACTTATTGGTAGAATGGAAAAGTTTCAGTGACCAATCAATATTGCAGCAAACTATTTAGTGCCATCATTTGCTTATCCTACTTATGTTCATCATATCTGACTTCAAAGATATTAAGCATTAAACAACATGTAAATTTATGTTCCAATTTTCAGCCCACTCCAGTAAAAGCCATAGATTTGCATGTACACAAATTTATGACTTAAGCATTCTGAACTTAAAACTAAAAACACCATGCACATTTAAAAGCATGCATTCCATTTAAACGAACCAACAAAAACACCATTATGTGAGTGGGACTGATATAATTTAAGTTTTGTCATAAGTTAAGAATAAATGTAAATTAACATGAAACCATTATGAAGGACTGATCAATATATGCAAATAGCCAGACCTCCACCCAATAAAATGCTTGATAATTAACTATTATAAGTAAAATCAGCTTCATTAATACAATATTTTGAAAAAATAAAGGACTGAAAAGGCAAGTCATACAATAAAGGTCCATCTATTTTTACACTACCAAAAATAATTTTTATGAAAAGATAAATTTTCTAGCTCTAGTATTTTCTTGCTATAAAAAATCGTATGGCGAGAAAATTATCTAAGGTGTGAAAAATTATAAGAATTTTTTTCTTCTAGAAAATCTAGATAATATTTCTTGACTTTAAGCATGCTGCCTATGAAACAAGATCAAATACCTTCTGGATTTCATGTCGCTAGAAAACATTTCTTTGAAAAAGAAATATAATCTTTTTTTGATTATATTTGGCAGTGTAAGTTAAACAAAAAGGGTCATATTTACAATATTTCTATTGAGATCCAACAGATAATATTCGCGCGATTGTCTTAATTACAAATGACTTTCACTCTCACTATGCCATGTTTTAACCTAAATACCTACAGAAGGATTCAAACAAATTTTACAGGAAGTTGTCTTTGAAGCAAGAGTTTGTCAATATCATGTTTTTGCTTTTGGTGGGGGTTTATGCTCTTTGCGAGAAGCTCGACGAGTTTGACACAATCGATCACACAGACATATAACATCATGAAGTAGGCAAGAATAACACTCTGACAGGATGATACACCAAACACAACACAAAATTTACCAACAGGTATGCAAAGTACATGCATATATCCTTAAAACCCTCACCTATTACCAAATTAATCTAATGGTTTACTGCAAGAAACAACTGCTATAGTGCTCTATGGTATGACACCAGAGCATTATAATTATACAAACAGAGGAATCAAATTTTGTCAGACATTTTTACTACTACCTAGTTTTGTGCGACGTGCTGTACTCATCAGATATGATGGAAAACTGCTGATTCAGCATTGTATTTCAAAGAAACTTAATTATTTTACCATTTTCTATGATGGTTCAAAAACCGATGAAAGTGAGTCTCAAAATGCTGCATAAAAATTGTTTTCCTGAACAATAAATTCAAATGTGTAACACCATCATGTGCATATTAAATGATATGTATTATTCAATATGAAGAAAAAACCTAGAAAGCTCTAGTAGTTTATCATGTTAAATCTGTGCAGCTTTTCTTGAATGTCATTACTGTGATATGCCTTATAGTAGATTTACCCTTTTTTTTTGGTTTTACTTCTACTTCATGTGAATCAGGGACCTCACACACTTTAATGATCATATCCTGTGACATGCATGTGACTTGGTATTTTTTAACTACTGGTGCATGTTATATGTGATTTCTATATATATTTTCTATTTTTCTATCTTGCATGGCTACAAAAGAACTTCCAATCAAAACGGTGTCTTTCAGGATTAACAAATATGCTAAACGAACTCCAATGGGAACAGCTATACTTATTAAATAACAAACAGGTTCATTTTGCCATTATGCTCAAATAATAACCTAACAACATGTCATGCATGAATAAAAAAATCAAAACTTCAACAAAAATAATGAAAATAAAACATAATACAAAGCAGACATTGTTTCTTTGTCAGCGAAATGAACAAGTCATGCCTTGCTCTAAGGTTACATGCAAATGGAACTCAAGTGATACCAAGACAAAAAATCCGAACTGCCAGTTTACTGTACCTAGCATGTGAGGGCATGTCTGGTACGTTATGCCCAGCTTTTGTTTTATGTCTCTAATGATCGCTATTATGTCCTGGGCAGGGTAGTTGCCCATCGAAGCTGCAAAAAGGTCAACAAGAGGTCAATGCCACAATGGGGAAAATGAAGGACTTAACAATACAAGCTAATTTAGCATATCACTAAAATTAACATATGCTAAACTATTTTAATCAAATCTTCACCACAATCAACATATTAATCAATTTAACAAAAGCCAAATGCTCTAACATATGCCTTTCTATTTTGCTTGATCAAGGAAAACAAAATTGCCGGCATTCACTCAGCGATTAAAATAATGAAATATGCTAACATTCAGAATTTAATAGATAACGGTCCAGATAATAAATATTCCACAAATCAGGGACACTACAATCATAAATATCATGAATGTATCATTAAAAACAAGAAATAAAACTATAATATATCAAATGATTTTGGATTTGATTTAGCAATTACAAAAGACATCCAACCATTTGAGACTTTTTTTATTATAAGGTTAAGTCCACCTCACACCACTTGGTCACATGGCTGTCATGTGACAGACTGGTATGCTCAATCAGTGGGGATCATAATAGCTATCTCCGTATACCTACAGCTAAAAGTAACCATATGTAATGTACCATTGATTCAGAAATCTACCATAATCAGAGTTTCTGCAGCTGTCCATTTTTTTATTTGAAGAATACACCTCTGTAGTAGTTTTAGGGATAAATGTATGATCTATTGGTCTGTGTGGTCTTTCAAATATGGATGAAGGTGACCACACAATAAGAATTATACATCATTTCTAAGCCTTCTGGATTTCATGCTTTTTATATGGATGAGCTAGGAACTTTCCAAAAGTCATTACCAGTTGGTAATACATTACAGTGAATCTATCAGGATCTGTCCACTGTCTGGGCAGAATCAAAGGTGGCAACTGATTCATTTTCAGCTGTCAAGTCTGACACCTTAACCACTTGGCTACACCACCTGAATTATAACTATCTACATGTGGTTCAACATTTTGTATCTCTGACCAAAGAGACATCCAGTTTTAAAGTTCTGCACCTGAAGTACTTTTTTAAGTCCTACTTTCACTTTGCACTTTTGGGGTCCCCTATAGCATCCTGTCAAAGGACAAATGTTCATGCTCCTAACTACTGCACCAGAATACATATTCTGTACATCTATAAGAGCATCTATTTTGGATGTCACTGAGGATGTTCTACATAAAGAGCATTTACCAGGTATCCTAAATTAAGGCATCTACTTCTAACATGACTGAGAATATTCTACACTCTTGACATCACACAGGATATTCTAAATAAGAGCATCTATAATCTTGACATCACTGTAGACATTCAACAGAAGGGCATCTACTCTTGACGTCACCGAGGATGTTCTCCATAAGAGCATTTACTATAACATCAGGGATATCTTATTCCAAATGCTGTAATACATGAAAATATAAGCAGAGTCTGAATGCATTCTGCAAAATCATATCCTCACCAATCACTTCAAATATGAGTATAAATAAGGTAGCACATATCCTGTATATATATTCAAGGAGAAACATATTTAAGATTAATTTTTTTCTTTATTGTATATCTGAATGTGTGCAAGAATGCAAAGCTGTTAAGGGTTATATTCCACTTTAAAGGAAATTTAATGCAGTTCCAGGCTTTAAGGTCTCAAGTATTTTTTTTTACTTTTTAAAATGTTTCAATATAAATCAAGTGGCATGATAAACATTTTTTTTTGCACAATTAAAATTTGAAAATGTGGGCATGGTCTAAAGAAAAGCATTATTCTACACTAAACTTTGCTGATACACATCCCTTTGCCACCAAACTCTCTCTGCAGCCTCATCTGGAAGTGGTCCTGGGAGTACCATTGTGTCATACCCCCAAATGCTTATCGAACCCTCCCAAGTTTATTTCTCAGAGTTTGTTGAAACCCCTCATTGGGGCTGCCATTTTGCAAACACACTAAAACCCAAATGTCACATGTCCAATGTCGAAATTATGGGGTAAACCACTAGTAGACTTAAAGTCACTGACAGACAAAATATGATTTTGCAGAATACATAAGGCTCTCCTTGTATTTTACCAGGAGAAGTAAAATAATGGGCCTGCATGGACGCATTCAGACTATGGACATTTTACACACTACAGAACATTTCTATACATAACTACCCCACTTATTACAAACAGGAAATACATCCAGTGGGGACTGAACAATACACCTGAGCAGACTACCAAAGACCATCATACTGTACACAGACCAAAGATAAAAGTCAAATTTACTCTCATATATACATGCTGGCCAGAGCTGTATCAATGTCAAAGTCAATAATCTGTTAAAACTAATACTTTCAAAGATTTGGTTTTCTCTCAGTGGTACTAAGACCCATCCAAAGGTCACAAGAGTTATTTAGGCCCATCTCATGCTTACATGTTTTCAGATATTCTATTACCATCTTGGAAATGAAATTTCATTTAGTCTTTCAAATACCATTATAAAAAATATAAATATACATTTTTCTTTCTTATACACAATTTTGACAACAAAACAATTAATATATACAAGTCTGGCCTGTAGTATGGGATGAACATGCTGATTATAAAGTTTTTTTTTTATGAAAAAAGAGACCTAAATAGTCAAACTAATTTAATACCTGAACTGTACATAACAAAGCAGCTGTACACCTGATCAAGTTTACCTTCTCTAACTGGATAAAAATTTACAAGTCTTAGTTTTTGCAAACAAAATTCAAGATTAAAAATATCTTTACCTCTGCAAGGATCATTCTTAACGAGGAACTCGTCCAGTGCAATCCATCCACCTCCAACACGGACCATGACGGTACTTCTTAGGATACGCACTAAACGTAGTTTCTGAGATTCTCCAAACTGTAGAAAAAGAAATCATGAACAATTGGGTCAAAGACATGTTAAACTATTTATGGTTACTTTTACGTACATACTCCTTCATTACTATCCTGACATTACACATCTGGTTATTACTGGTCTTGCTAAACTAATAACATGTATAGTCATTCATTATACAGTGAAAACTCGAGATTACTACTGGCAACAAGACCTACATAAAATGGTCGCATTTTTTAGGTGATTGTCTATGCAAGGTCTGATATAAAGAACAAAAGAGTTACCCACATAAAGTGGTCATTTTTTTTAGATGGTCACTAAACCGAGGAGAGGTTTTACTGTTATAATAAGAAAATAAATAATGGATCAATAATAAATATAAATAACAACAAAATTATAAAGGTTCCATATATATATGACACAGCTAACAACAGAACTGACTTCAAATGATCATTTCTAATTCGCAAAATTTAATGACAATACATCACTATTCTGTGAAATTAAAAAGAAATTTTCTGAATCTTTCCTTTGCACAGCTGTTAGTAAATATCATTTAAATTTATAACGGCCTTTTCACAGACCTCTGAGCAAGCCATGCAAAATACAATTTTGTAAGTATATAAGGAAAGACAAGTCAATATTCAAAGGTAGTATAGACAATGAATCTTGGCCTCACCCTGTATTTTCCTTCACCAATCTTGTGGATCTGAAACTGTTTGGTGCATGTGCACTTGGATGCTTGATTCTCCAGTTCATTGTGGATCCTCTCACATTCAGGTGCAGGTTTGGCATGCTACAATTAACAAGTTTGTCTTCATTAAAAATCATCTGTAAACAAGTCTGGTATTGTGTATTAAACATAGAACAATGATAAATTAGTCCTCTCACTGAAGCTGAAAATTATATACATACAGCAGATGCATGGTTAAGTCTATAACAAAATTTAAAGGGGCCCAATCACTTATCTGACCTTTATAAACTAAAGGTAATCCCTTTGAGCTTTAATAAAAATAGGCCAGGAAATGTGAATATCACTGCACAGAGGCTGCTTGTTATGTTTATGTCAATGTGCTTATAACATGTGGAGACCCGCTACAAAAATCAAAACAAATTCAACAAGGGCATCTGGCAGCAAGTCAGATAAGCCAGTGCTTTGCAAATGGTGTTTTGCAACAAGTGACTTTTCTACCTCCGCATATATGCAACATACCACCTTAGGTTACATGTTTTTCCCAATTGTCAACATTTATTGTGTTTACAAACATGTTGTTAATAAACAAGTTCATACATCCTTCACAAAGGCAATATATGAAGTTTTCACAACCAAAATTACCCTTGAGATAATTAATATATTACAGAGGAAGCCAGAAATCACATAATTATTTTTCAAAAGGCAGGTGAATGGGCACCTTAAAGACATACAGGGTTTGAACAAGTTTACACAAATTTACATTATCTAAAATTAAAATTCTTAAAAAAGTATATCTAACATTATCTTATTATAAAAAAATATTCTCAGAAGAAAACTTTTTAACAAGCTTTTAAGACAACTGAAAAATCTTTGAGCTTTGAAGTTTTCCTCAGAGCCTATGGGAAGTGAACCATGCATCTGTTGATAAATTTTGATTTATTCTTTGTTCCATGTTTTAAGATAAATGGCCCCTTTTTGGTTTGAGATGTTCTTCTTCTAAACCCCCCCCCCCCCAGAAAAAAATAGAAGATAATGGACTTACACAGAAGTTATCAAAAAGTGTTATTTTCCCCCTCATTATCACTTTTTTAAACATTATTGAATTAAATTATTTCGCAGATATAATCACGCTCACCTCCCGATCAGGCTTCAGAGCAGCCACAAATTCCTTGTAATCGATATAACCATCGCTGTTACGATCAAAGATGTCAGCAACAGCTTCCATTTCCATACGACTTGTTGGGAATTCTGCAAATTGTATAAAAAGACGTTATTAACTACACAATAAACACATTTTAATGTTTTCTTGAGGATTTAGCATGCCTTAATCTGGATGCATTATTGGGATATATACAAGATATTACTGAGGATAACTTTTTTTTTTAGTTTAATAATCATGATCACATTGCATATTTTAATCATGCATATTTTTTTATTCGTAAACTCCCACCTTTAATGTCAAGTTCCCATCACAGAAACTGGTGTAATATTAATCACTTTTGTATTATGAATCTGCTTCATATGATTTTTGCAGTCAAACTATTTCAATTCTGAGGTGCCCATTGTTATCTAGTGACAATTGTTGAATATTTGATATAGAAAATGAATAAAGAAAAGCCAAGCAATCATGAGAGTAAATTATTTCATAAATTTTCATTTTGGTTGTTAAGACCTGTGAGGTGCCAAGATCTGATTGGTACCTATTTACTCATTTGGCATATAATATTTTAGTATATCTTTGAAACTACAACATCAAGTCAATCAGTCACTTTTAACATCAAGTGAATTTGAAAATAAAACCAACTTAACCTCTGTCAAGCTTATTTTTAAAAAGAGATGAACAATTGTAAATCCTTTTCTGTAGATAAACCATCTGAAATATGGTGGAATCTTCCTGATGCATTATTGACCATGCATCCATGCCACTTAGACAATAAAAATTAACATGCATATTGACCAGATGACAGACACAGAGGGTTTGCATGTTACCAGTATACTTATTGCATTGGTAATGAGTAGGGCTGAAATGATACATTATCTCACTGTATGATATGAATCACGATACTTTGCTAACAATACCGTACATAATACAATACATATAAGATTTACTAAAACTTAAATAGATTCAATTTCAAATTTTCCCATTATAGAAATGTAAATAAGTAACTCTCATAAAATTTATTTCAACCCCATAAAAAAACTGATTTCCAAAAGAATATCCTATCAGAAGTTGTTCACTCCATTTCTTACCAATGACCTTTCAGTTTAGATGTCTTACATGTCACTTACAGACTATTTTAAATGTCAGATGTCCCTCTTCTTTGGGTGATCAAATATCATTAGTGTACCAATACAAGTACATCATGTACCATATTTGACTATATATATTGATGTGTTGGTGGACTGGTGTATTGTTACAGCCAGAGTAACTACCTGTAACTTCCTTTTAAAAAACATTTTACCACAGGTACATATTACTCTCTTAAAATTATAATTATCATGACTTTGTGCCTTAATTGATATTTAACCTACAATATACATGACCTTAGCCATGCTGTGTGTCAGCAACCAACTATGTCGTTTAGATTGGATTCAATTGTTGCAATCAACAATCTCATATCATTAGCCTACTTAGTTTTATCAACCTGTTCTTCTTTTTTTTGTGTGTGAAAATCTACTAAAATAAATCATTTTATTCAAATTTGATAAATAATATTTACATAAAAAACAGATCACATACAGTTTAACAGTATAGATTTGATAATAAATTAAATAGGAACTTTATTTTTTGTTAATTTTTTCCTCTTTCCATTAGACCTGTCTTTTTTTCATGTGACGTATGCTCTTGACTGCCATCAGATGTGTTGGATTTCTCAATGATTCTGGAATTTGGGAATTACTGACCCTTGCTTTCAATTAAGTTTATGCCTAATGCTTCCCATGCATTTGCATTTTATGCCAAATTCTTTGTAGTTGAGCATTTTGACTGTTGTATAAAATATCAATACTCCTAAAAATGTGATGGACTGGTTGCCCTTGAATTAAAGAAGTTGTTTTTCATGCTAGTTTGGCCAGTGTGTAGTGCAGGGGCCTGCTAGGGTTTGAATCCCTCCTGTGACACACTGGGCCTGTTTAAATTTCCCCTTTCACAAGTACCTGTGTTTAGCACTGACTAATGTATTTGTGTATATCAAGTACTTGTAATATATATCCATAAATAAAATATGTAAAATTGACAAAGAAACTGCAGCTTTGTTGAGTTATTTGAAAACATTAATTTTTTAAACTTCCTCATTTTATATATCTGACCCCAAATGTTTAAACCATAGTCATTAAGACATTACAGACTAAAACATTTCACCTTGGCTGATCAAAGTGTTTTGCACAGTATTCCGAACATGTGACGTTGATGCTCAGAAATGAAGAAACATTGTGCACAGGAAGCAAAGAACATCAAAATTAATTTATTAATGGAATTTAGCATCATTAGTACAAATGGTCTTTATCACATATTAACACATTTTTGGACAACACAGATTACGCTGGTGTAGACATTATATGAAAATGAACTGGATGAGCATGACATGTTGTCATAGTCCAGTCATTTTAACAACAGACATTTTAGTATAAGTAAGATATGTGACCTGTCAGAATATGAATTTATCATGCAATCAGTAACATCTGGTATGCCAAACTTTTGTATTGTGTGTAACAGCCCGTAAAGCAGATGAACTCTGCTCCTATTCGTCAGACAGTTATGACCTTTTTCTAGATAATGGTAATTTTTTAAGAATTATTACTTCTTGGCCTGAAATTATTACATATTCTAAACAGACAAAGTTTAAACTTTTTTAATCAATTAATATAATTATAATGTTTGCAGGACTGTCAATAGGGCAAATTATTGGAGAGTTCAAGACTCTTGGGTCAAAATCTTACAACGTTCCATCAGAATTTATACAGTCCTGAGAGTCTGTGGCTAGTCTGAAGGGTCCATATAAAATTAAATTTCTTTATAAGCATTTAATAATACCAAAATAATCCCAAATATATAGTGTTTAGGTTAAATTTATTTGCAAGTTATTATTTGTTAGATCTTAATGAGTTTATATTGTACACCAGTAAGGTAGACTGGCTTGAGGTAATAGACCGTGGTCATTGATTATGAGGGGAGCTCGCTTTGATCTTTAGGTAGTCGAGCCAAAAACTGCTGGTCTGCTGGGACGCTTGGGGCCAACAACTGAGTGTCCCAGACTGATCTAGAGTGTCTCTGACACACTCCCATTTCTGAAAGCCCTATGCTTGACAGCAAGTTACTTGTTCTAACATCAGGAGACCTTACAATAAAGACCACCTTAAATTATAAGGAGCAAACAGCCAATGTGTTTGGTTGATTTTGCCGAGATTACAAAAGGTTAATTTAAGGATTTTTAAAATTAATTGATAAACATGTTTAGTTAATAATATACAGTCTGTCAAATAACCTTTTTGTGTCATGTAGATATTCTAAAGATCGCCTGAATGATGGCAAATTATGAGAGATTCTGAAAAGATCTTAGATTTTTTTGCTGTTTTTGTAAGCTTAAGACTTTTCACCTGTTTCATGATAATAAGATAGACGTGCCCTACTTAAGTTAAACAGTTTTCTTATATTTTTAGACTGAACATTGAGCAAAAAAATTATGTATATAAGCAAGTCCAAGGTGCAGTGATGTTTAACTGTCACCACATTTGCAAAAATAAGTTTCGACAAAAACTTGAAAAACACAGTTGTAGTGAAACTTGTGAAATATGACAACCTGTGGGACTAGCCAAAAGTGGTCTAAATTTATAAGAGGGCCATTTGACAGATCAGTTATAACCAATGGAAAAGTTTTTTGTTCATTCAAGGGTGGTCTTAGTAGACAGGTGGTCTTTCAGACAGGGTCTACTGTACTTTATTATCATATGCATCACCTCAACCACTGAAATGAAGATGAAGAAAGGTATTTAGGTTTGGATGGTTTACTCCCATGTATAATGCGAGTGCTTAAGTAAATATTTTACACTCTGATACCTGTATTACAGTTTGGCATACCAGACTGACAATTGATTATACATGCTTCAGGTTTGTTGTCATCTAGTTTACCTACCACTATTGGAATCCAATTGTGCTGTGACCAAAATAAACATATGAACATTCCAAAAATCAAAATAAGAACTGGCAACTTGGGTTCAAACAGACTGTAGGCTACAAAAATATCAACGTGAGGCTACATTCAACGATAAAACGGTCTGCTCATGCGGCTTACCGGCTCGTCTCCAGTTGGTCAGTCGGCCTGAGGGAATAATAACTGCTGTAAAACTGCTCTAAATATCCTAACAACTGCTTACAAAATCTGACAACCCAAAAACCTTCAACACCCCCAGAACCCTACCCCCCTCATTTACTAGCAGTTCAAACACGGGCTCTTTTTAAGCTCTGCTTTTCTTTCAGGTGTTCAGTGAATGATTGTCAAATCAACATCAATAGAAAGACTTTACAGCAATTTTGACTCTCATATGTACAGTGGAACCCCACAATAACGACCTCCTCGGGGACTGACCAGAGTGGTCATATTTTTGGGGTGGTCTAAATTCTAAGTTACTTGTCATATATTTGGGACCTAGAAAGTGGTCTTAACTGGGGATTGGTCGCAATTGTGGGGTGCTCACAAGGCTTGGTTCCACTGTATGTGCAATATGTACATACAAAAATTAAGCTAGCCATTTTCCTTACATTCATAAGTATTTTATATTAAAAAGTGTGATCTGCATTGATCACAGTGTAAATTATTGACAAGTTACTTTCAGTTCCTCTCATAAACAACATCTGAAAAATTTTGAAATTTTCATCCCATCTTTTCACTTGTCACATGGAAAAGACACATTTTTCTCCATATGTCAAACAAAAAGAAAAAATAAGATCAAGTTAATAAAATGTTGAATTTATCTTTAAAAAGAAATTAGACATACTTGATGCAATAACGCCGTCAATGAACTCCTTGCGGCTCAACTTTCCATCACGATCCCTATCGATGCGACGGAAGAAATCCATGACACGGGATTTGTTGTTGTTCATCCACTTCATGTAGCGACTGCGCCAGTCATCGAAACGGAAGTTCTTCATTCGTTCCATCTGAAGCAAAATCAAACTATGCAACAGACATCAAAAGTGACACATTTGGTGGGCCTTTTGTTCAAACAAATATCAAGGAAATACCAACAATGCAGGCACTTGGTTAGCACAGCGCAGCAGTTACACTGATAAGATTATTGCTTTATTGCTTTATGTGCTTTAAGTTATTGAAAGCATACGGCTTTAAGTTATCAAAAGCACAATGTCTAGTCCTTAGAAAAAGTATGACCAGAATGAATCTGACAAGAATTTGCTCATGAGGGTGTGGTCATCCCCAAAGCATTCCTCCAGCTTCGACCTGTAAGACACGGGGCATATGCCCAAAAAACTCTCTCAGCAGATAGATTCCCACCTTGAGACCGTCCTGAGGGTACATTCCGGATTATCTCTATGCCCTCATCAAACCCTGACCTCATAAAATATATCAAAACTGCTCATGGGGGCTACCATTTTGCATGCTGACTAAAACCTGGATGTCACAGGTTGCATGTCAGAATTAAGGGTATACTGCCAGTGTGATTAAGGCAGTACATGCTGAATGTCATTGTCATAAAGAATGTGCACAAGAAGTGAAGCATAGTTCTGTAATGGTTCTTGCATTTGACTTGTGACCCCATGGTTGTGGGTTTGCATCCTGTTCATACCACCTTCCACTCTAAGACTCCTGCTCAAAGTCTTTACCTTGCACCCTTTCCATCACAAAGAATGAGTACTAGTCCGGTACTGTATCACTTTTTTTTATTATTCTGAGAGGTACTTACAAGCCTTATAGCTCTGAGGATATACCCCAATTTCAGGGTTCCAAGGAGATTTATTATTGACCTCCCTGGGAATTCACTTAGAAGCTTCTATGGTCTTAATCAGGTGTTACGAATTGTGCCTAGCTAACAGATGGCCAGATGGCAAGATACCTAGATGGCCGGACAGACGAGGACAAAGTGCGATTCTTATACCTCAGTTGACATTCAGTCAGCTGAGCTAAAAACCTTCTGGTGCTTATTTTCGCAGCTTAGGTTGTATTTTCCAAGCTACAAGAATGCACAGGCCTGAAAAACCAGAAGGGCAAAGTTTATGTCAGATGAGACTTACATATCACAAGTGACATTATACTACAAACCCAACTTCCCTTTTGAGTGTGTCAATATCATGTGCTATCATGTTTGAAATTTTGTAACCAACTTCTGATATATCACTGGAGTTATGATCCTTAACTAATATAATTACCTCGTTTTGTCTTTCTAGAGCCTCCTGCAGTCTACGTTGTCGCTCCATTGACATCAACCACACCTGACGCCATTTGTTGAACAGTGAACCAATCTTGGGATTCTTGAATTCTGGCTCTGGTGTTCTTGGACGATCACCCTTCCTCCTGCATATATATAGTTTTGAAATAGATGAAACAGAACTCTTTTCTCAGTGAACAGCTGTGATAGGGCTTAAAGATTACATATTATCTGTCATTTTGTTAAATTGAACATACTAAACCCTTTAAAAAGATCAGAATTTTTAAGTTAATTATATAATAATTCAAACAGAATAAGAATTTGTTTTACATAATGCTTAATATTTTATTTAATATATGAATCACTTACGGCGTGACACGTCCATAGCCTCTTTTGCTTGGTTTGGCACGGTCATCAACCTTCTTGCGACCTGATTTGCTAAGTCGCTCGACGTCAGGTTGTCTGCTTGACATCTCTGTTTGGAATGTGTGGTGATCATCGAGGAGTTGTTCAATGATCGGGACTTCATCTGGGATTGGTTCGCCTTCCTGCTGCACCAGGCGGTCCTCGGCTCGCTGTAACCATGACATCAGCTCGTCCAGAAGTCCTTCATTAGCTTTAACCTGGTCCACAGCATCGTTGAGTTTTTGTTCTCTGTGACCACATAGGCCTGACACCTGTGACATTATAATATGTATTAGCCAAAAGTGTAATAAAATAACTCAAAGCCTAGAAGAAAATAAGTTTCAATGATCTGGTATGATTACATGACTGCAAATATGGATGCCTCAATACTTAATTTCCTTTAAGGCTGCTTTGGAAAACAAGTGACCCATGGGTCATGACGCTCAGCTGACTGGGAAGAGATTCACAAAAGGAAATTTTATCATCAGAATGGTAGATACCCAATCAACTGAAGCATCAAACAGATTAACCAACAGGCCAAGATTTAGTCTGTATTTATATATCTGAAAAATAGAGAAAAAATGTGTAAACTTTAAAAACTAGAATACGGGTAGCCGACAAGTGACTACGTGTATCTGCCAAAATCAGAGTGAAGTGAGGCATGGATTGAGTGGCAAGGGGAAACAGAGTGAGGTATGTTGCATATTAGCATGGATGTCTGCAGCCTAAATGTGTATGTAGGTTGTGCAACCTACCACAAATCCAGAAAGCTGTCCAAGTTGTATACATATGCAAAATTTTAGGCAGAAAAGTCAAACCACTACAGGGATATGAGTGATTTTAGCCCACGGCAGACAAACAGACAGACGCTGTGCAAAAATGGTTGCAGTTTTGTGTATGATAAAGACCTATGTGAGATCTAAACACAAGCACAATTTTGGCCCAATCGGTCAAATGGTTCCTGAGATATTAGCTTGGATGTGTGCAGCGTTAACTAGAATGTAGGTGGCGCCACCTGTCATAAAATCAAGAAAGCTATCCAGGATGTATAAACCTGCAAAATTTTAGGCAGTTATGTCAAACCACTACAGAGAAATGAGTGATTTTAGGCCACGGCAGACCAACAGACAGACGCTGTGCAAAATGTGCAAAAATGGTTGCAGGTGGCCCCTCCAGTTTTGTGTATGATAAAGACCTATGTGAGATCTATACACATGCAAAATTTTGGCCCAATCGTTCAAACGGTTCCTGAGATATGAGCTTGGATGTCTGCAGCATAAACTAGAATAAAGGTGGCGCCACCTGTCATAAAATCAAGAAAACTATCCAGGATGTATAAAACTGCAAAATTTTAGGCAGATATGTCAAACCACTGCCAAGATGTGAGTGACTTTATTGCAAGGCAGACAAACAGACAGACGCTGTGCAAAAATGGTTGCAGGTGGCGCCACCAGTTTTGTGTATGATAAAGAGCTATGTTAGATCTATACACATGCAAAATTTTGGCCCGATCGGTCAAACAGTTCCCGAAATATGAGCTTGGATGTCATCAGTGTGAATGAGAATGTAGGTGGCGCCACCTGTCATAAAATCAAGAAAGCTATCCAGGATGTATACGCATGCCGAATTTCAGGTGAATTAGTCAATTCACTGCAGAGATATGAGTGATTTTAACCAAAGGCAGATGAACAGATGGACACTGTGCAAACATGGTTACAGGTGGCGCCACCATTTTTTGTGTATGTTATAGAGCTATCCAAGGGCTACATTAGTATAAATTTTATTTCCTGATCAGTCAAACGGTTCCCGAGATATGAGCTTGGAAAGCTGATAAAATCAAGTCCCAGAGGAGCTCTCTTAAATGAACGCGGCAACGGCGGAGGAACCCGGTCAAAAACATAGTATCCACAAAACTTCGTTTTGGCGGGTACAAAAATTCAGGTGGCTCCACCAGTCTGCAGAAACTAATAAAAACACTTACAAACATCAATATCCATGCAAAGAATCATGGTGATCTCCCCATTAGTTGTTCAGATACTTCAGCTTTTGTATCAAATTGTCCATTATTCTGAGGGATACTTCGGAGTCCTATAGCTTGAAGGATATGGGTAACAGAGACCTAATTTTAAGTTTACACAGGCACTTTTCATGGGCCTTCTTGCATGACAAGAATGAAGATTCTAGGTCCAGTTGTTGCGATTTGTACCCTGTTGACAGATAACCACATCTTTAAAGGTATCAAAAAAAGAGAAAAAAAATCGTAAAAATTTGGAAAAAATAGAGGTGGCGCACCCAGTCTGCAGAAACTGATGGAACAGGTCATGATCAATATGTATGCCGAAAATCATGACCATCAGTGTTGTAGTTATTGAGATACTGCAGTTTTTGTATCAAATTTTCCATTATTCTGGGAGGTAATTTGGAGCCATACAGCTTAAAGAATATGGGTAACAGAGACCTAATTTCAGGTTTCCATGGAGACTTTTCATGGGTCTCCCTGTGTGTCAAGAATGAAGATTCTAGGTCCAGTTTTAATGATTTGTGCCCTGTTAACAGATGTTCATAACTTTAAAGGTCTCAAAAATAGAGAAAAAATTCGTAAAAAAACCCGAACAAATACAGGTGGTGCCACCAGTCTGCATAAACTGATGAAACACTCCATGATCAATATCCATGAAAACAATTATGGTGATCTCTGCATTAGTTGTTCAGATACTTCAGCTTTTGTATCAAATTTTCCATTATTCTGAGCTGTACTTTGGAGTGCCATAGCTCAAAGGATATGGGTAACAGAGACCTAATTTCAGGTGTCCATGGAGACTTATCATGGGTCTCCCTGTGTGTCAACAATGAAGATTCTAGGTTCAGTCCTTACGATTTGTACCCTGTTGACAGATAAGTACATCCTGAAAGGTCTCGAAAATAGAGAAAAAAAAATTGTGAAAATTTGAAAAAATACAGGTGGCACCACCAGTCTGCAGGTACTGATGAAACACCTCTTGATCAATATGTATGCCAAAAATCAGTGTTGTAGTTATTGAGATGTTGCAGTTTGTTTTTATCAAATTTTCCATTATTCTGGGGGGTTATTGGGAGCCCCCCATAGCTCAAAGGATATGGGTAACAGAGACCTTATTTCAGGTTTCCATGCAGACTTTTTATGGACCTCTCAGTGTGTCAAGAATGAAGATTCTAGGTCCAGTCTTTATGATTTGTGCCCTGTTAACAGCTGTTCACATTTTTAAATTCGTTAAAAAATAGAAAAATTCAGGTGGCGCCACCAGTCTGCAGGAAGTGATGGAACATCTCATGATCAATACGTATGCCAAAAATCATGACCATCAGTCAAGTAGTTAATGAGATATTGAAGTTTTTGTATGAAATTTTTGACTTTTCTGGGGGGTACTTTGGGGCCCTATAGCTCGAAGGATATGGGTAACAGAGATCTAATTTATGATTTCCACGGAGACTTTTAATAGGTTTCTCAGTGTGTCGAGAATGAAGATTCCAGGTCCAGCGGTTACCATTTGTGCCACGTTAACAGATGACAGCATCTTTAAACGTCTCAAAAATAGAGGAAAAAATTGTAAAAAAATCGAAAAATACAGGTGGCGCCACCAGTCTGCAGGAACTTATGGAACATCTCATGATCAATATGTATGCCAAAAATCATGACCATCAGTGTTGTAGTTATTGAGATATTGAAGTTTTTGTATGAAATTTTTTACTATTCTGGGGGGTACTTTGGGGCCCCATAGCTCAAAGGATATGGGTAACAGAGACCTAATTTCTGGTTTCCAAGGAGATTTTTCATGGACCTCTCAGTGTATCAAGAATTAAGATTCTAGGTCTAGGCTTTATGATTTGTGCCTTGTTAACAGATGTTCACATTTTTAAAGGTCTCAAAAATAGAGAAAAAAATTTGTAAAAAATCGAAAAATACAGGTGGCGCCACCAGTCTGCAGGAAGTGATGGAACATCTCATGATCAATATGTATGCCAAAAATCATGACCATCAGTCAAGTAGTTAATGAGATATTGAAGTTTTTGTATGAAATTTTTGACTTTTCTGGGGGGTACTTTGGGGCCCCATAGCTCGAAGGATATGGGTAACAGAGACCTAATTTCTGGTTTCCAAGGAGATTTTTCATGGACCTCTCAGAATCCCAAGTTACAAGGTTCTAGGTTCAGCGGTTACGATTTGTGCCTGGTTAACGGACGGACAGACGGACAGACGGACGACGGACAAAGAGTGATCGCTATAGCTCAGATGACTTTCAGTCAGCTGAGCTAAAAATTATATATTTCAGTATCACTGAATTGCCTTTTATATTTAATCAAGTTAAAAGTATGAGAAAGTAAGAAAATACTGGTGTAATCTAACAGGTTTTTGTGTGATTGTGATGATTATTTTGAAGTTTGACACTTGAAACAAGTAGTTCCCACATTCCATAACTGGAAGAGGTTTGTTTTGAGGAAAAAGAACCTCTGGCCATGAGTGTAGCAGCAGACAGAAGGGGTGCCCTCTGGTAGACACTAAATGAACCAGAAGTGCACATAGAGGACAGTATTAGGACATTATGAATGTCAGCATCTTTGAACGTCATTTGCCAGATGTGTTTGCACTCTAACCTCATCCCATCTGGTCTGTAGGATTCGCAGCCAGTGTTTGACTGTTGTGACTGCGTCTGGGTGGCAGCGCTTCAGGATGTCCTGACCAAGCTGTAGACAGTCGTGAAGGTCATCCTCGTGGTCTTTCAGATCTTCAACCAGTTTCTGTGAAAAGAGAAGATTGTAATATATTAAATGAACAGAATTACATCTCAATTAGTAAAAATACTAAATTTTTCCCTTAGAAAGCACTGATGCATATTCTTTGCATGCCCTACTTGCGATATTAAAACCTTAAATAACAACTAAAATTTTATTTATAATGATCATGCCTGCCAAGAAAGGTATAATTAATTAACCTGACATAAGTAGCACATCAGCAATGGGGGAAACTATCAAGGCTTAATCATTATATGTGAACTCTCAAATATTTAATGATGTCTCCAACTTATGTCACATTAATCTAAACATTATGAACACAAGAGACCTTTAATTATTATTTCCCTTTCTACATAAAACCCAACTAATGTGGTAGAAAAAGAGAGGTTATGGAAAGGAATCCATCACTGTACATTTGAACCAGTCTCAAATACCACCTGTCTTATAAAACCACCCCTGGGTAAACAGAAAGATTCACATCTAATACTTATAAAAGGAATTCGGTTCACGTTTGTTCACAGTGTTCTCTATAACCACGTTGTGTACAATATTGTGCCATACATCATTTTAAAGGTTATTAGTGACATAGGTGATATGAAAATAAATAATTTTTAATATACACATAATTTTGAGTGATTTTTTCGTTTTTTTTACTGAGCACAGCCAAACTGCCTTCGGCAATCACCGGAATGCGTGCATCATGGTCACTTAACCTCTAACACTAAGGACTATTGTTCATTTGAATAACGCTTGCTTTCAATGAGGGATTTGACCCACGTGCGTGTACAGTAAAAGAGAAAAACACATGTTTCTCGCTTTATGAAATGGAGAGATCAACCCAGGAGGATTAATGACAAAACCTAATTCAAGGTCCCAGTTTCTGGAACAGGGCTTGGGTGATGTCGGGGTTTCAGGCCTCAAAATGTGTCTGATACGATGAAAAAAAGGTTGCGGTGGCTGAAAATGGGATACGGACCCACTGCACGGAGTCCCGCTGGGTCCGCTTCTGCTACTAACGATGTATGCATATTTCTGTTTCCTTCTTCAGGAACAGTTTCCTTGCAATGTACATTTAATTAATCTTTCATGTGTACCTCACATCAACCTATTCTTTATATGACCAATGATAGAAACCAGTCAAATATCAACGAAACACTGTATGCCTCCGCGTCTCATTCCGGTTCACAATGTAAACCATCACTGACCAGGTCTTCAAGGTAAAACATACCGGGGTATGATTTTTGCCATGAGCACAGCGCCACAAAATAACAGTAAAAATTATTTGTACATATTGTATTCCCAGAGTATCCCCCTAAAAATCCATATTTTCTTTTAACTTTCATAATAAAAATTGAGCCAACATTCAATATCTCAGTAAATATATCTCCCAAACCGCGGTAAAAAGCCCGGTATACCAGGTATAACAGCTAGTTGGTTATTATTGACCTGTCTAATAAGACCACACCTGTCTATTAAGTCATAACAAGACCACCCTTGAGTGAAACAATAGCATTCACATTGGTTATAATTGACCTGTCTAATAAGACCATCTGTGCATTAAGACCACTTTTGGTCAATCCTATGGGTGGTCCCATAACACAGGTTTCATAGTATATGATGGTAATTATTTGATATTTAGGGTAATTAGCAAGAGTTTGGCCAATAATAAAATATCTGGCTACAATCTCCAGCACTTTAAAAACCTAATGTACTTGGTAAATCTGACTTGAAGAAAATCAAACATGATAAAAGAGTAATGGTATCACTACTCACAAGGTGTTTGTTCTTCTGGTCCATGAGTGTGTCTTCTTCCTCTGGTAGCGTGCCTTTGTATCGCATGCCCCTCTCAGCATCCGACAACCACTCCAGCAGGTTGTGGGTCTTCCGCTGGAATTCCTCCGCCTGAAAAATGAAAAGCTACAGTCAATTAAATAAAAAAAAATCAGTATGTTCAGAGAGATATGATCCCATCTTCTTCATAAGAAATTTGACCAGCTTAACTGATAGTATCTTTTTTGTCAGACAGAATCCCACCTAGAATCAAAGTGTCACGTTGTATTAAACACATGTTTAACATTACAAGTGATAATTACTTGCTAGGCTTTAATTATCTTTTCCAAATTTTTCGACATTTTCTACAGAGATGGTTTGCTATAGGCAAAAGAAAAGCTTTGAAGCCAAGCATCACCTCTCTGAGGGCATTTTCCAGCCTCTCTTGCTTCTTGCCGCTCAGGGTACAGATCTTCTCCCACATAGTTGACAGCTCGATCAGCTGACCCTGCAGGTGTGACGTGTCCTCTCCTGATTTCTCCATCAGGTCTTTTGCTGCTTTGCGCACGTTAGATATACTACCAGTACGCTTCAACATCTCCTGTTGAAAGTCCTGAAAGTTACACAAAAATAGTTACAATAAGTACCGTTTCAGTAGGTTTCAGGTATATAGGTAAGATGTAATATTAGAATGCTTCAACTTTTTTCTAATGAAACTTCTAATAATAACGCAAAAGAAACTGTCAAGTATCAATTATTATACATCAAGATATTTCCTATGGAGAAATTTCACATTTGAGGACATAAAAACATTACTGAACTGGGTATTGTTCAACATGTTGGATATTTACTGCATAAATTCTCACAGTATGTAAATTAATATATTGTACAGGGGCAGGATATATTGAATCTATCTGCAAAAGTGAATTGCTATATATATATATATATATATATATATATATATAAATACATCCATCTTGAAACAATAAACATCTTCATGTAAAACGAGTGGTCAGTTAAAGACAGAGTTCAAGCTGTACAGCTGGCATCAAAACAGGTGGCTCTCTGTGACATCACACGCTTGACTTTTATCTTTATTGGCATCCTCATGCCTAAGATCGCATGTTGATTAACAGCATTTTTTAGCTGTGAGCTAGTTTCTTGCATTGTCAATGAACAACCAGAAAAAAAGTAACATGTGTAGTATATTCTGCATTTTTGTTAATTAAGACTTAAATAATATTATCGAAACAATGGCATGGGGCTGTATCACTCTGGTATAGGTATACTTACTTTGTGTTCCTCGACGAGGCTTGACACAGTGTCAAGGTCACCATGGACTGGCTGGTTCTCTGCCAGATTTGGCTCCACCTTGTACATCCAGTCCAGCAAAGCCTGGAGAGCATCCTTAAACTGCCCAGAGAACAGCAGAGCCTCCTCCAGTTTACGTTGTCTGCAAAACAAAATTATATATATATATATATATATCTACGGAGCTCTAATTATACCTAACTTATGTTCAGATAAGCAAACCTCTCATATGCTGGAAAACTGAACAAATCTTCAAAGGCCAGTAACTTAGTAAAGAGACAAATTCAAAAGGGATGAATGATATTTGCAGTAGCATATCATTTGCTTAACAGTGCCATCAAGTGTTCTTTTCTTGAAACATGAGATTTAAAAATTTAAAAAGGAAATTATAAATGTTAATGGTAGGTAATACAATGATGCAAGCAAAAAAAATAATATCTAACAGGAACATTTTTTAATTCCTTTTCTGGAATAAAAACAATAACTTTTTGTAGCTAAACTATTATTACCACACACGATGACTTGGTTTTAAGAAGGCTACAGGCATCTTGCTATGGCAATACATGAGCAGTTAAAAAATTATTTTCAATTTATATTGGACAGCAACAGAGCCCTACTGTGAAGGTTTCACATTCCATCAAAGTCCATCAGAATGTCTCAATCTAATTAATTTTGTAAATGAAGTCACTATATTCTATCAAATATCTTACCTGTCCACAGATTTGTTACATAGTGTATTCCATTTGTTCTTAAGTTCATTCAGCATGTCTTGGATTACAGGACCATCATATTTTGGAGCTCGTTCTTTCAGCAGTCGACCTGTACGGTTGATAGCATCAAGGGCTGGCTGCTTGGCTCCAAGAACCCTCTGGAATTCTTTGTGTTTTTGTAGTTGCTGTTTGATCTTGCTTGGGTCGTTACCGATTGTAATATCTTCACTGACGAGTTTGTCACTGTCTTCCACCCATTTGAGCAGATCAAACCAATTGTCGTAGAACTGTAAAATGAACAAATCACAAACATTTTCAAAGCCTGATGAACTGACAATTTTTAGATTACAAGGCATGTGTATTGAACCGTGAAATCTAAAAATAAATTCAATAAGCTCAATTGAACAAAGTTTTATAGATGACTGATTTTTTTCATTAACTTTAGTGATGGTAGCTCCAGTAGTTTGTGAGATAGTATGAGTTAATCAACAGCCAGCAGAAGATGCTGCGCCACTGCATAAGCTGATAAGTTTGCATTAAAATTTGTTCTACTGCCTAAACAACTGTTATGGTGTTCAATATTTATCAGCCTTGTGTACAGAAGTCGAATCCAAATGGCTTTTGGATTAACTGGCACATCATTCACTTTCTTATTTTAATGACAGGTCCATGGCCCTCTGGTGGCAGTTTACTGAATGAGGGTTACAGTGACCTAATTTTAAATTTGTTTAAAAATCTTGTCCAGATCAGCCTGTGTGGGATATTTAAGGTTTCTATCCCATTTTTGTAAGATCTTTCCTCTTACAATTATTTCAGCTGAACCAGGGATAGGGGGCTATGCCTACAGCTCAAGTGCCCCTCATTTGGCTGGACAAGACTCTAGATAAGCTTCCCATACCTGTTTAGCTTCCTTGAAGCCATGGTCTAGTTGTCGTGTTCTTTCTGCGCTGCGTGACACGACTTTCTCCCATCGTCGTTGGACACTGTTAAGGAGGTTCTTGATGAGGATGACGTCCTGTTTCTGACTGAAGTACTTCAGATGAGTGCCCGTCTTCTCCAGCTCAGCAAGCTGGCCTCGGTGGCTGCTTATCTCCTTCTGAAGGAGCTGTAATAGGAGGGACCAATATGTAACAAATATCTGACCTCTGACCTCATCAAATATGTGTGGATTTTGCTGAGAATTTAACTTGGGTGAGATATATATTAGTAAATATTCATGTTTAACTGAAATCAATCAAATTTCTGGTAAACTATGTGGCAACACCATTACAAAGTCTTGTGACCTCTGACCTCTTTAAATATATGTTGATTTAGCAGGGAGTCAAACTCTGACATGTGAGATACTTTATTAGTAAATAGTTTAGTGCTTTTTGTGAAAAGCCATAACTGCCATACATAATAATGGACATATTACCCATACCATAATACCAGCAGTCCATATGACAGGAATAAGTATATTCATGCAACCCAATTTGGATTCAAATACACTTAAATCAATCCTGTCAGTATTCAGATAACTTTTCTGGCAGTTGTGTAAAATTTTCAAACATTTGCGATACATTTTCAAAAGTACCTGTAATTCCTATTCTTTTAATCATATTCTGTAAATTAATGCTAATAAACCCTCTAACCTTGTGTTCCTCGATTTGAGGCTGCACACTCTCCAGTACCCGGCTGACTGGTTTCAGGTTGTTCAGGATTTTTTCAGTGTTGGTCAACCAGCCGATAAATTTGTTGAGGTCATCATTGAAACCACATGCTTGTTCAAGGGATTCCTCCAGCTTGGCCTGGGGATACAATCATGTTTAATTATTTATGACTGCAGTAAAATGTTGTTTTAAGTCAAAAGGACATCAAACAAAGGATATAAATAATAACTATACCTCCTCAGAGGGGGGGGGGGGGCGCAGCAGTAGTATGTTTTTCCATTGGTTGGTCGATTGTTTGTTACCAATTTACTAAAAGGTTTATTTGGATTCTGATGAAATTTTGTGGTGTGTAAGGGTAATACCCTAGATATTATCTGACAAAACAAGGGTATTTAGTATATTCATGCAAATGATTTAAGATTAAACGACAATATATAACCAATCCCCTTGATGACATATTCAAAGTCATATGCAAATCTTTAACATATAAAGAGTGCCAGCTAATAGATATAAGATTCCAACCTGAACAAGAGGTAACAGACTGACAGCTAACAATGCCAGTAAAAAACTTTGTTGTAAAGTGTATTTGTTTATAACAGGTAAAGTATAAGGTACCTTCTTTTCCTGTGCTTTGGCCCAGATGTTATCCCAGCGAGCTTGGAGAGTGTGCAGGTTCTGTCGTAGTGACTGAGCCGCAATATCAGGACTGCGTTCCCACAAGTTACGACCTGTCTCCTGTAATGTTTTTACTTTGTCTTCTTTCTGTTGTAGTTCACTGTGGAGTTCCTGAAATTTAACAACAAAACCACGCTAAGAAATAGAACACTGTATCCAATCAGGTGCTTTCACTGAGATAATGTAGTTGACTAGTTGTCCTCAGCAATAATGCTCCTATTTTATAAAAAATCAACCTTAAAAATTAAAAGATTTAATAAGCTAACAGCCTTTGGTGTGTCCTCCTGCAGCTATACAGGTCTGATTTTCTCACATAATGCTTGTCTTCTGGAAAATATTTAGAGTGGCACACTCAAGTTCATTTCTGATGTATTTTTACACCTAAAATTCATTAAACCTCACATATATGTACATCCCTCTACTAGGGGCAAAGTCCACAGTCCGAGTACCAGAAATTTGGATATTCAACTGTAATAGCTACATTTTAACAAAAGCACTGCAAATGGTGCATAAAAAGCCCGTCCTATATCTTGTGACCTCTGACCTCATTAAATATGCATGGATTTTGCTCATAATCAAACTCTGGTGAGATATTCTATGGGTAAGTACTTATGGTGAGTTTTGTGAAAATCCATCCAAGCGCCAGTAAGTTATCGCAGCGATACTAAAAGTTAACGAATGGACAGACAGATGGACAGACCATGAGTATACAATGGGTCATAGACAGGCTTATAAAAAATAAATTTCAAATGTGTTTTGATAAAACATGTATACTGATATGATAAGACCTTGGTATCAGACGTTGGTCTTTTACTGAAGAAATAATTAAAATTCATTGTATTTTTCTGTCAATAAATTACCATGAATTTTTCCAGCTGTTCTCTTGCAGTATCAGGTAATCCTCCAACAGGCTTGGGTGCCATGAGTTGTGAGTCAACGTCTGCGAGCCAGTTCAGGAGATCCTGTAACTCGCCATGGTAATCCCGGGCCTGAAATGGACAAGGTCATGTGACAATCCTGTGAGAATCACAAGTCATATCTAAAAAGAAAATATGTTTCTATCGTAGGGAATATCTCAGGAAAATGAAACAAAACGTCCACACTTTATGAAATAAATAAAATTTCACCTGCTGAAAAAATAATAAATAACTTTTGTTGAATTTGGATTGGCAAAAATATGTGAATGTAAATGATGTCATTTAATAATCAAGTTTAAGCACTTATGACAGTTTCAGAATAAAAATACTGTAACAGTTTTTATTAACAGATAAATTGCATTTCCAAAATAAGTACACTAGACTAGCCAAATTTTCATTTTTTGTTCATTAAAATCAATCTATATCATTCTATAACTACCATATTTCTTTACAAAAGTAAGTTTTCAACATGATATCTTCACAATATTTAAATTTCAATGAACTGAAATTACAATCTTATTCATGCAACTTGGTGTGATCATTTTTCTGCAAATATGAAAAACATAAAAATATAAACTGTTTTCCCTTTTATAATAGTTCTGATTATATTGTTACAGCAATGCCACTGATAAAGGCCGCAGAAACATATCTATCTTGAAAACAAGAAAATTCGAAATTTGATTCTTTAATCACAAAGACAACCCTATTTATAAAATGTAAATAAACAGTTGACATAATATATGTCAAATACTAATATTTGCTGATACAACTTAATAATACAGCATATATACATTATACAGCTGTATAGCATGAAGATATAAACACAACAGTTACTGCTGGATATGATTTGATAAAATATGTAACAGGAAAGTGTTCTATTTACTAATTTATTTTTTTACTTGAAAACAGAATTTGTGAATGACACATATTTCCTTAGATTTTACCTCTCCGAGTGCTTTTTCTAACTCCAGTTGCCGATCTCTGATTCTGGCCAAGATGTCATCCCACTGACAGTTCAAGAGGTCAAGTTTGTCTCGGACAGAGGTTGCGTTAGCTCCGCCTTCAGCTGCAATCACCTGACCTCCAGCCTCATTTACCGAATCCAAACTGTCTTGGTGGGCAGCAACATCATTTTTAATCACCTAGTGGGGAATCGTTGAATTATGTTTGTAAATTTTATAAAATATTATTTTCATGAAACAAGTTAGAAACATGCGAGGATACAAGAAAACATTAATGTTGCCATTTTGAATCCTGTGAAACAGCACAGAACAAATAATTAGCACTGCAAATATGCAATCTGCTTGAAAGACCAAACATATTTCTGTAATGGGGGATTATGCATACTTCATTGTAAAAGGTGGACTTCGAAAAAGAATATCTTGAGCTGCAGCATCTAATTGGTTAAAGCACTTAAATGATAAGACACCTTATCTTCAACCAATCAGAAGGCACGATTCAAAATATACATGTTGAAAGTAGAAATTTTAGAGAAGAAGTGAAAGTGAACATTTATCAAATATCAGTGATATCTAATTCTAAATCAGCTGGTTTAGTCTGAAAGTGCCTGCATCTGCCAATGCTGGCAGATGAAGACAAACAGGAAAGCAAAATGTCATCAATAAGAAATGAGAGAACAGGCAAAGGGGAAGCATTCCCAAAAACGGTAAAATAGCACATCCTCCAAATGTTTGGCCATGTTCATAAAAATTCTTGAAAATGCAGCACAAGCTGGAGAAATAATAACACAATGTAACAGTCACAAAGGTGATTGGGTGCAAATGCTATGCCTAAATTTGTGACTATTCAAACCTTTATATATAAACCAAATATATATTATAAACAGCTAGACAAAGCATCATGCATTCATTTTCATATAAAAATACTAAAATGTCAATTGAGGGAAAGAAAAGCATGTGGTCATATATAAAATTTCTTTGTACAGATATAAGTCTTGGAAACAGTAAACCCACATGCTAAAATTGAGAAAATCTTGAAAATTTTAGGAGTAAACCAGAATCCAGGTTCTCGCATCGGGGCTTACCCTGAGGGTAGCTAGCTCCAGCTCAATAGCTTTAGGATCCCCAGCAACAGATGGCGCTTCATCCAGGGTGCTCGAGGTCTTGTCTAACCATGACAGCATCATATCTATTATACTCTCAAACTGCCCAAGGTTCAGTAGTGCTTGCTGCAGCTTATTCTGGTGAATAAAAAACATGGCAAACGAACTTGTTGTTACTTCTGTTTTTGGTCACAGATTCTGTGAAATCAAATATGGTGAATAATAATTTTAAATTTAAAAGTTTATCCCAAATTTTGGCTAAACACTCCATTTAACTCTCAATACAACCCCATGTTTTTTTTCAAATTCTGTCGAGACACTTCAAATATATCCAAAATTTTGGTTATATCACATCTGAAATATGTCCAAAATTTATATATGCTAGTAAAATTTCCATGAAAATCTTGTGGTTCAAAATTCATTGGTGGTAATTTAAACAGATAAATGTCTCTGCAATCAGACTGTATAAGAATCTTGGCTAAAACCATTTATTTCTGGTTACAAATTGTGCATCATCTTTGTGGAAGAGTTAAGTTTAACTAAAATCTTTAAAGAGTGCATGTAAATGATTGGTTATATTGTTCTTTAACATTCAGAAACCAGCAGAATATGATTTCATTACAGAAACAAATTTAAAAGTGAGTAAAATATCAATGATACAAAAGTTTTGAAAAAAATTGGTCATTGTTTTCAGTTACAGATTGATAGAATGAATTTGCAATTTCCAAATTTTTCACAAACTCAATAGTTTCTATTAATTACTAGAAATGTTTGGGATACTCAAAACTTAAAATCCTAACAGATAATTTTATTGATAAAAAAGGGAACTCTATAAAAATTAAAGGCCTCGATTACTTGTGATAAGTTGATAATGCCTACACTTTGTTTATCTCAAAGGGACCTAAATGGTAATGCATTTGGAACTGCAACAATATATTCATGTTTGTTATATAAAATATAATAAAAATCAAATATGATTTTTGCATATCCAATTCCATTTTCAATTCAGAATTTCACAATTTATGCAATTTTCACTCTCTTGGGATTATTTGAAATGTATTTATAATTTTAAATTATTTGAAAACAGCTACAGTATTCAAATAATATATTCAAGTGGAGCATTGAATTGATCTTGGTAGTGTGGACCCTGTGAATTTATTCTACCACTGTAGCAGGCTAAGACAAACCACTGTTTTGTGCTTTAACAAACTCTGGCTGACAAAACTGTACATGTTTACACAGCAATCAGGAAATTAGGGTACATTAAGCAACCAAGTCTGATACGTAACATAACATATGCTCACAATGACAAACCAAGGTCACCACATACAGTGCAATACAGAATTAAAAGATCTCAGCCCTGCTTACAGTAAATAGTCAAGACACACCAAGGGTCCACCACAATATTTATCAGTTTAATTTTGATTGTGTTCGAATTAATTTTCTCATTCAGATAACTCACCTTCCTATCAGCGATGTTTTCCATCAGAGCACTCCATCGACGGTTGACTTCTACAACAGGCTCCGTAATGACCTTTGCCTGCTCGGTCGGGCTGTCACGGGTCATATCCTTAGCAACCTGGTTTAAGTTCTCAAGGTCAAGGTGTTTGGGGTCAATTTCTGCTTTGAAGACCTGAATGAAATGGATTTGAAAATTTATAACATTAAATACTACTAGATTTACCATAACTAAACTCATAGTTAATGTATGTTTATTGCCTCCTACAGAAGTGTATGTGTTTATTCCTGTTCATGTTTGTGTGTTTGTTCACAACATAACACATGCAATCATGAATGGAATTTTTCAGCTCATTTTGAGAATAGGCCAATGAAGAATTAATTAGGTTTTGGTGTGGATCCAGCACATGATCTGGATCCTGGAAAATCATCAAGGAATATTCACAAATGTACAGTAACTATTGCATAAATGAACCTGGAAATATGGGGCAAATAAGTTAATGGGAGAGGTTTGCATTCATTAGAATGCACATTTTTAGTATTGTTACAGCACACCTTTGTAAGCAGATGCATGAGTTATATAAGATGACCATAACAGGTGTGAGACACTGGAGGTAAATTACAACAATGAATCACTTGAAGATGCCAGCTATAATATATTGATCTCCTGTGGTGTGTATGTGAGTGTGTCCATCTTTAGAAATGTGGCTCAGGTGCAGTGGGCTTATGAACCTTAAAATCAATAAATTTTATGATGTATTTGCCATAATCTCAACAGTATTAGATCAAGATTAAAGAATAAAATCTAAAATTTCTTAACTACTGTGCAGTAAGGTAACTTACTGGAGCAGGGGTGAAGTTAAGGAACAAAGCAAATTATTTCTTTTTCTAACCTTCAGATCTTCAATCTGTCTCTTGACTGTCTCAGTGTCAGAAGCCACAGGTCCGAGGCTGCTGAATTTGCCCTCTGTCCTTTGCAGCCACTCCAAAATTTTCTGAAGCATATCACATTAAATTGCAAATTAATCTGATTTCAGTATCAACAAGACAAAAAGGTTAAAATTTTATAAATGGTGCTGAAAAGGAGGCAAACAATGGTTACTATGTTGCAATATGTCATTAGCAAAGGTTTCATATTCTCACTAAGGAAACATTCCAGATCAAACAGAGCACAATTTACAAAATACCACTGTTAGTGTCTTTAAATGGCACAAATGAAAGAATTATGCGAATAGAAATTTGGAAATTATTCAATTCAGCCAAATAACATTAAATACCTAAAGTAAGCAAATGAGATAAATATTAATATCATTTAATATACTTCTGAAATAATCCACTGAATTGTCTGCAATTTTTAAAATTGCTATAGCAAAATGAAAAGACTTACAATGAGTTGTTCTTTAAAGTTGGTTGCTTTGGTAAGTGCTTCATCGAGTGATTTTTGTCGGGCATCCAGTTCCTTACTGACGGCCTTGTAGATGTCATCAAGGTCATCTATGTTCTTTTCGACGTCAGGTTTGTCAGGATCACCCACAAGATCACACAGTTCCTCTCCTGTCTCGTGTATGGCATCCATATCAGGATGTGTAGCCTCAATGTCATCTCGTAAGGCCTTAAAAAAAACATAAGATACAGTGATCACACGTTATTGGCAAGTCAGCTTATGACAATCACCTATATATGCATCTATACAAGCATATATATATATGCAGTTTAAATTTTTGCAGTTTAAAAACTAGTTTTCAACTGTAACTTTTTAATCAACAGAACTGGTAAGTTCTAACCTTCAGTGGATCAAAATGTTCAGGTCAGAAATGGAAAATTTAATGCTATCCAAGTCTTGCAAAAATTGCAGATTCTTTTAAAATATAACATGTTTATTCCTTTAGTTGCTTAGGTAACTTGATTATCAAATTCCTCAAAACAATGCCAAGAGAATTACTCCTTGAACAAAGACAATCCATTTCAAATCAGATTATAAGTATTTTTATCCAATAAAACCTATCTATTGATATGAAATGCAAAAATAACAATATTTCAAGGAGAAATATAGGCAGAACAAAACATTCCACTATATCCACCTTCAGTGCTTCCTGCTGCAGCATAATGTTCTCAGGTTCCAGGGCAGGTGCTTCCTGGGATTCAACTGTATCCTGGAGGTCTTTGAGCGTTCCGGAGAGTTTGCTGAGTTGATCCCAGAACCTGTCAGACACCTCCAGTGTGTGGCCAAGGACCTGGCCTCGCTGCGCTGTCTCCTGTTGAAGTTCCTCATACAGATTACTCAGCTCCTGGAGGCGTTCTTTCACATCTGAAAAAAAATATAAATACTGTTTGTGACTAGAATAGCACTCAGTGAGCACATACCTCCACCTCCACCAAAACAATTCCCCTCTATTTATAAATATCTGCATCAAACCTTTATACCATCTTCCCTTCAACAAAGTTTCATGGTAATTAATATTATTTTTTCATGATCTTTATAACACACAAACAATCTAACAAACTGACATAAAGTCATGGGTGAAAACATAACCTCCTAGGTATAGGTAATTAAGATAAATGAAATCAACTTAAACTGTTAATGTGTTATTGCTAGAGGGCCCTACATAGAGTGTGAAATACCTCAACCAAGGACAAACATTTGGGCAAACTTCAATGTGGCGAGAAATATAACTGTAGTTCTTTAGCAATTAGAGGGAGAGAAGAAATAATAGAGGAGGATTTAAATGGATGAGAAATGATAACTAACTGTAACCAACTCTGATATCTGACCACACTGCCCTATCAAAATAAAATGAAAAAAAAAAAAAGATAAAAACATAACACTCCTTTGCAGACTAATTAAAATGAAGACAGTTTTGTTAAACAGATGCTGACCTCTTGCACTGTCCTGGTCCACCGATCCTTGCTGCATGATGTCGTCTGCTGCAGCCTGTACTCTCTGCAGTGCTGTCAGTTTCTTCTCCAGGTCTTCCAGCATTGCCTGAAGTTGAAACATCTCAAGTCAAAACTTATACCGTATTTACTCGTGTAAAGGACGACAAATTGGTTCCCAAATTTTGGAGGGCTTAGTGGGGGGGGTCGTCCTATTATCGGGTACAAGTTTTTCAGTCACCTGAAGCTCACCGAAAATGATAAACAAGATACCGGTAAGTATATCAACCAGTGCTGCGTCGGTAGAACACAAGCCTTAAAACGTCTGTACACAGATTCTAGTAATGACATGTATTTATTTTCTTTTTTTATGTGTCTGATATAATGTTTATAAAGCATATCATATGTTTTATTACAAGAAGAACGTGTGATGTTTATCCTTCTCACGTTACTAAATTTTTCATAACAGCGGCGTAGTATGCATGACTTGTGTTCACAAGCGGGCCGACATGTAACCTCCCCGCAAATACCCACGGCCCAACCATAAACTATAAACATTCCCCAAAAAGGCACGCTGATATGAATATCGTCGGCAGTGTAATAATTACAAATTTTAAATCGTGTATGTCGATCGTATTTTTTACATATTTTTATCTTGTCATGGTTCAATATTCCGTATTACTGAAAAAGAATATACAAAATTGCGGTCGTCCTTTGCTTTCGCCAAGCGTCCAGACGGGTAACCTAAACGACACCGGTCACGCCCAGTTCAACGATAAGCTAATAAATTCCATTTTCATTCTCCACATGAAATCAGTTATATAAAAATCGTTATCAAAGCAAATTGGTTCCAATATAAATAATATATTTAACAAATCTCGCTGACAAACATACAACATTAAGAAAGTATGATTAATTATCACGGAATATAATTAATGTAGCGCAAATGTTTGGTTAAACAAACGAGTAAACAACTCATCAGTGACAGCTTTGATCACCTTGTGATGACGGTCACCAAAAGGACAAGGGCACGGATAACCTGATCAGTGCAGGTTTCAGGTGTGAGAATCCCCTTTGATATGGTGGTTTCTCTCGGCTTGCCTAAATCAAAGAGACCTTATTCAGTTGACTGTGAAAGCTGCGGTAAGTATCGCCCACTGATGCGATGGTAACAAACAAGCGTGTTTATTTAAAAAATGTATTTATTATTTTCTTTATTTTGTCTGATATTATGTTTATGAAGCACATCACATGTTTTATTTTAAGAGAAACGTGTGATGTTTGTCCTTCTCACTTTACAAAATGTGTCATACCAGCGGCGTAGCATGCATGACTTGTGTTCACAAGCGGGCTGACATGTAACCTCCCCGCAAATACCCCTGGCCCAACCATAAACTATAAACATTCCCCAAAAAGGCACGCTGATATGCAAATCGTCCGCAGTGTAATAATTACAAATTTTTAATCGTGTATGTCGATCGTATTTTTCACATATTTTTATCTTGTCATGGTTTAATATTCCGTATTACTGAAAAAGAATATACAATATTGCGGTCGTCCTTCGCTTTCGCCAGGCCTCCTGACGGGTAACCTAAACGATACCGGTCACGCCCAGTTCAACGATGAGCTAATCAATTCCATTTTCATTCTCCACATGATACCAGTTGTATAAAAATTATTATCAAAGCAAATTGGTTCCAATATAAATAATACATTTAACAAATCTCGCAAACAAACATACAACATTAAGAGGGTATGATTAATTATCACAGCATATAATTAATGTAGCGCACATGTTTGGTTAAACGAGTAAACAACTCATCAGTGACAGCTTTGATCAACTTGTGATGACGGTCACGCTTCTGAAGAAACGATGTCTGCTCGTGTGGGACCAGTTCCGGGGACACCTGACCCCCGCCATCAAGGTCGCTGTCAAGCAATGCCGGACTCACCAGGTTGTTATTCTCAAATGCGCATATAACATACCACTTAGACAGTGTTTGTCCACTTTAAATGTTGATTAGAAGAATATGTATTATCCTAATAAACGGTGATACACGGGGAACGATGTCTGCTCTGGGTTTCCCCCTGCCACGGCTGGCCGGCAGCCGCCTGTGTAACCAGTGGTAACGGGCCGTGTTGGATCAGCCAGCAAAGGTCACGCAGTTCATTGTTTCAGATTCTGAGACAGTTTCAAGCGCAAGGGTAGCAAAGTTTCAAAAGTGAGTCTTGTTTACATACTAAAACATAATATTTAGCTGAATTTCTTGGTCATTCGAATAAAGTACTATATCTCCCTTAGATTACTTAAAGTTTCCTTGTCATAAACGCACTATTGATTTTTACACAATTTTTTTTTTCCGACAAGGGTTTGAAGTTCTCCAGTTTACTCTGAAGCTTTTATGTGGCGGTTTTCAGGGTCCTGGATACCGCCGCATTTAATGCAGCTAATGATCAGTCAGACTTTGGAGGCTTCTGAACTCAGTGTTTGTCAGAAGTTTGGCTGAAGTTTAACAGTGTGTTAGCCATTTATGATGAAAGAACATTTGCATGTAATTTTGTTTTCAAGTGTGACGTGTTTATAGCCATTTTCCGGTAGTTAAATGCTTTGATGATGATTATTTCAGTTAATCGCTTTGTAAGTACGTTAATATCATCACAGGTGTTGAAGTCATCATTTATGATTTCAAGTTGAATTGTCGATTCCTGCAGCCCCAAAGCCTGCAAACCATAGTGCTTAATTCAGTGCTTAATGTTGTCTATATGCAATCTCTTACCTACATCATTTGAAATTTTGTATCAACACATATTTTTTGTATGTTAAGTTTGACTGAAAACCAAAAAAAAAAAACATTCCTTCACGCAAGTTATAATTTATTGCTTTTTTCATATTTAGTTAACAGCTTGCAATATTTATAGTACTTTGACAATATTTAATTGTTTATAAATAGTATTAAAAATACTTTCATAGCATCACAGCTTTTGAATTTTTTATCATTTTGTTTTGTCAGTTTAGGCAACCACAGAAATGCATCAGTGCTTAATTCAATGCCTAATTTATTTTTATCTGGTGTTTCTTATGACATCATTTTGAATTCTATATACACATTCTTTATATATTTAATAAAATCCTGTTTTGGTCTGTTCCATCATACATTTCCTTTTAACTTTCCTATTTTCACTTTTTTACTAATAAAAAGAAATATACCACTGAACATTTGAAGAATGAAATGTTAAATTGGCCCAGTTTAATCATCTGTTTACATGATCATGACACATAGTGATTCAGTAGCTGACAGATCCATGGTGCTAAAAAATAATTTGTACCCAAATTTGAGGCCTAAAATTGGGGGTCGTCTTATACACGGGGTCGTCCTATACACGAGTAAATACGGTACCCATATATATCATCACTTGCCCATACATGATATAAAGACCAGAAGACACTGAACCTTTCATGGTTCAATTCTGTGTACAAACAAATTATTTAACAATTAACATATAAACATTTATGGAAATGTAGGTTTATTCTGTTTACCCTTTTTAGTTACAGAATATGGGTTTCAGATCTGGATCATCGTTGAAGAAGAAAAAGATACTGCAGAGATTTACCTCGTGCAAAATTTGTCAAGTATGTACATATGTGTTATAAGTTTTGAGTTACATGTCTGGGCAGACTTGTATTTATAGTTACATACAGACATACAGGTATCCATACATACACACAGACTGACTATACCTATAATATCCTCCCTTAACCAGCATGTAGTTTATGTATGACATTTTTATGTATTCAGTTTTCATGAGTAAAAATCATGTTTAGCAAGGAAGTTGTTAATGTATGGCAATGTAAACTGACCTGCTGTTCTTGAAGCTGGTCACGCAGTTTGTCTGGGTGGGCTGATACAGGCTCAGCCTTCTTGACTTGATCAGCAGTGCTGCGTAGAGTGTCCTCTAACCCGTCAAGCTTGTCAGAAAACTGTTAAGACACAAATGTTTAAATGGCAATATGAAAACCATGTAACAATAAAAGATCAATGATTCATTAACTGTATCTTTTTTTCATACTCCACATCAAAATATTAAGTCACATATCAGGTTTTTTTTCCATTTTCTGATTAATATACATTCATGGCTGTTCAGAGAGCCACTCACTTAAAGATTGACTATAAGAGCTCCATCATTCTGCTAGAATTTACGATCTCAAACAAACTGCACATTCTTCAGTTCTCACAGGAAGAAATGTTTACCTTATTTTTCACCCTAAAATTCACACTTGTCATTTATGCGAGATGGTCTTACATGCAAGATTTTACGGTATATTCATTAATCTAAAGCAAATCCTCTTTGTAGTAATTAATCAAATGTGGAACAGATACAACGAAAACTGAGAGAAATATCATTGTAATGAGTGTTACAATTTGGGTGAAATTCAAAATTAATCTGAACGTTAAAGGGTTGAGACTGATACATTATGTTTCTTTAAAAATTCCAATTATACATATAAATTTATTATAAATTCAGTTAAATCAATCAAGTTGAAAAATTCAGTGGGAAAAAATAAACCAATCAGACCTCTGAGGTCTGGTGGAGAGCATCATCAAGGGAGTTGGATCGTTCGCGGACTGCGTTGCGGATCCCATCAAAGCGAGTGTTGTCTTCCTTGAGCCGATCCTCGATCTGTTCTTTATCTTCCTCCCCAACCAGCTGTTTAAGGTCACCTGCGACTTTGTTCAGTTTGTCGACAAGGGGCTTATGGTCCAAAACACTCTGTTTCATTACCTGATATGAATGAAAAGGGGATTTGGTTTATGGTTATGAGAAATCATGTATCATATAAAATTTTGAAATAAAAGTGAAATCTACCAAGCAGTACCAAAATGTAATCAAGTAAGGGCATCTATAAGATATACCTGTCATTTAGACAGATTTTATTACATTTTAGTAATGATATTGTGATACTGCATAACAAGCTGAAATAACAAAGGCACCGGAAAGTGCATACTAAGCCCGTCACATTTCTAGTGACCTCTGACCTCAGTTAATATGCATGAATTTTGATGAGAATGTAATTCAGAAGAGAAACTCTATTGGTAAATATGAATGAGTTTCATGTAAATCCATAGGATTTTTGTAAGTCACCAAGGTACCTTCAAAGTGCAGTGACCTCTGACCTCATTTAATATGTGTGAATTTTGATGAGAATGTAAATCAGGTGAGAAAATCATTTGGAAAATATGTATAATGAGTTTCATGAAAATCCATCTGTCACTTAGGTGCCCCCAAAGTGTGGTGACCCCTGACCTCATTAAATATGCATGGATTTCACTGGAATTCAAACTTAGGCAAGATATTTCATTGATTAACAATTCTGATGAGTTTTATCAAAATCCTTCATATTCTCCGCAAGTTATCGTGGCAACACCACAAATTAGCCGAGTGACCTGTGACCTTATTAAATATGCCTGGGCGTTGTCCATTATCGAACTAGGGCGAGATAATCTGTTGGTAAGTACTTATTGTGAGTTTTGGGAAAATCCATCAAAGTCCCGGTAAGTTATTGCAGTTACACTAAAAGTTAACGGAGGGACGGTATGCCATAATTGCCCGTCATATGACAGGCGTATAAGAATGGAATTTTTTTTTCAAATCTCTAATAAAGCCAGACTACACCTTATCAGGTAAGGAGATATATTACATTGCATTTGCAAAGAACTGTCAGATGAACTGAACTGATACCCATCAGAGAATAATAAAGGTAAAGTAATATTTAATATTATATATGAAGGACCTCACTGATGGAGACAAAAACACTGAGACATAAAGTCCTGTTTACCCTCATGGAGTCTTGCTGCTGTCTGATCTGCTCTGGGTTGAGGGCTGGTACAGCCAGCTGTTCCACTTCCTGCTCAACCTGCTCCAGCCAGCTGATCAACTCCTGCTCTGTGTCCTGTAACATGATGGACAGCGGCAGGGCCTGCTCAAGCTGAGCCAGTCGGTCAGCGCTCTGCTTCGTTACGCTGTCAGCCTCTAGCTTCAGCTCGTCTAGCTTCCCTTGTATCACCCCGTCGTCTTCTCCCAGCGAAGAGGATTCACGTCGAAGCCTCTTGCCCACAGCGATGATGTCACGAGCTTTGTTCTTGTGGCTGTTCACATCATCGTGAAGTGCCTGCAAGATTGAAAAGATGTAAATACACATAATGAACAGTCCAAACAGCGGACCATTCCCATGAATCCTTTCTTCCATACTAAATGTACAAATTATGCAAAACCATTGAGATACTGGATGTTTTTTAATTTTCATAAAGTTCCTCATTTATGATTTTTCAATTTCTTAACTGTAATCATAACCTATACCACCACACACAATAATCTTGCAATAAGAAGTTTATAACACCAAAGACAATAACACAATATCTAAGTATCCTAGACTTGCATTCATCAATTTGAAAATTAATTATGTAACCTGAAAGACTGAGTTTCTATCATATTTTGGCATGGTGAAAATATTCACACAAGAGTTTTCTAATCCCAGAAGAGACAGTTTGTACCTTTTGTTCTTGTAGCTGTGATCGTAGTGAGTTAGAGTCCAGGGAGAGTGGCCCAGATTCTTCCATCTGTCGCTCGGCATCCTCAAACCACTGCTTCAGGTCATCCACATCAGCCAGTAGCTACAATCACAAGTATACATTTCAATTATGATACTCATGCAGCCTTAGGAACAGTTTAATATCTAATTAAGAATATTCAACATTATTTAATTATGTTAATTAGGCTGACAGTTAAAGATTATAAAATGTTTCATTCATCATTCCTATAAAATACAACTGATCATAAACTATAATCAGGTAATCATAGAAGAATGATATTTTCACAGAAATATTCTTATATACACTTTACACACACAGTTATAAGCACTGGCATGGTCTATTTGAGGAGTCAGACCAAATATAAATGAACTAACCAGTCTGCATTCCAGATCACCTATATGTTTAATTGTCTATCTAAGTTCTGATTAATTCAAAAACCAGTTAGAAATACGGTGGAACCTTTCTGAAAAACCACCTTCGAATAATACCTCCTATCTAATACCTCCTAAGACCACCCTTGAGTGAACCGAAAGCATTCACATTAGTTAATATACTGATCTGGCTTCTGTTGACCTGAGAAAATTAAATAAATTGACGTTTGGTCAGGTATGTGTCCCTTGAATGAAAGCCAAACAATTAAAACCACCAGGTGTCATTTTATCATTTTATGACTATGGTACCTCTTGAGATCGTTGTCTCTGAAGGGTCACCCTTTCTGCGTTCTTCTCTATCTGCTGCTGGACAGCTTCGAAGCGGCGCGTGTCCTTGGCGCAGGTGTCATCGATGGTCTTGGCTGCTGCTGGTGAGCACAGTGGCACCAGCTCCTGGCCCTGCTGTGACACTGTCTCCAACAGGTCCTCTTGCTTCTGTAGCTCCTCCTGCCAGGCCTTAGAAATTATAAACTTATTCATTTAACATGGATTTTATAAATATCATATATTTATTATTATTATAACTAATATAAGGAACTCTCTATGGCTTGGATGGTGGCATTCAGGGGTGGAGAAAACCAGAGAATGAGGAGAAAATCACCGAGCTTGCATGGGCATCTACACCCCACTCTCACAGCAACTCGAGGGATCAAACTCAGGTCGCCAGCGAAGTGCCAAGCATTTTACCCTTCGACTGTCCATAAACAAAACGCTTTTAATGCTTGAAGAATAGCATACTGTTACGGGGTGTATAGAAAAGCTGCCAGAAATGTTTTGCTGGTAAAGCTTGTTTTTCCAGTGAAGCCATTGGAATGCCAGACATGCATGCCATCACTATAGGTTCAAATCAGGGATCAGTCCAATATTTTCCCCCTGAGCAAAATGTCTTTGTAAAATATGGGGGCTCGTCCAAAATGACAATCAACTTTGCGGAACAAGTAAAGGTGGCTTGAACTAATTGAGTAATTACAGCCAAGTAGTTCACCATAAAACGTGACTGCTGGGTTAAATAATCTTGTTCTGTTCTGAAAGCACACCACTTTTAAGAGGGAGTGATAAAAATGTATTTTTGTCATTAATATTACCATACAAGATGACCATCCATGTACTGCATGATCAAGCACCTATTTTTCATATTTGGAGGTTTGAATAATCTATGCAAAAATTTTCTCTATTATGCAATCATTAAGTAAAGATCTACTATCAGGTACTACAATACCTTTACTCATGATCAAATATCCAGTATAAGTAACATGGTATGTCACGCCAGGTTTACATACTATCATCACTATATATGTCTGATGATATATTTATATATCAGTGTTTGTATAACCAGTTGATATTAACCCATTGTAGCTAGTTCTGAATATTCGAAAATACTCTACCAGTATCTGATCCACGGAGTCAGGAGTTGAGAGGTCCTGACAACGGAGAGCTGGTTCTACTTGACTCAACCAGTTCACCAGTTGGTCGTGAGCATCCTGGAATGCTACGGCTTTTGGTAACGCGTCTTCGGCCTTCTGTAATTGGTCACTGGCCTTGCTCCTCAGATCACCAAAGTTACCGTTGATTGTGGCTAGTTTGTCTTCAACAGCCCTACGATCTTCCCCTGGAACAAAGTAGTCTCTTGTTTTACTGGTGCATGATAAGGATCGCACTATTATGTTAAATTTTATGAATATATTTTAAGCTTTTTTTTTTTTTAATAAAAATTTAGTGAATATACAAATTTTTACCTTTTATATAATCTTATCATTAAGCTTATTCAGTCTTAAAGAAAAAAGCTTGAGACATGAAGTGCATTCAGAATTTGTACAAGATCAGCTAGTCCATGTTTTTGAGTCTGCACAAAGGGTATGTGATCATTCATCATTTGTGTGTGTTTGTATGTGTGAGTTCGGTCACAACATAACTCATGCAATCATGAACAAAATCTCATGAAATTTTCAGGGCATTTCGGTATTGGGCCAAGGAAAAAAACTTATTAGATTCTGGTGTTGATGCAGCATCTAAGATGGATTCTGAAGCATTACTGAATTTTCAGAAAAAAATAAGTTACAAAAATTTGAGGTTCTACTGATATATTGTGAGCTAGACATTTATTGCAGTGACCCTTAGGAGTACTCTCACAAGTCTGCTTTATGTATAAGCATGTCCTGGTATATATAATGATTAAATGTAATTGTAACCTACCACTGCAGTATCCTGCAAGGTCTTCTCCTCTATCCACTACCTCATTGAGTTCATGCTGTTTGTCATCGATGGTGTCACTCAGGTCCTGAATAACAAACCACACACATTTATAGTGAAATCCTCGCACACGTTCAACAATGTTCAAACTTTGCATACTATACATCAAAGGTCCATTTCAAATTTAGTTCGCTAGATGTCAGTTTCATAATGTATTTTTTACAATGTACTTAAATTGTTAGAATATAATACTTTGACAATGAACTTGCATTAAAAGAAAACAATATATATACTTTCACAATTTACTTGCATTATAAGAATATAATAACTTAGTCAATTACTAAGGTGTTGACCAACAGATCAAATTCATTATCTGAATATGTCATCTAAAGGAAGTCTCTTTAAAGAAACAATGAAACACATTTTTTGAAGATTCATGATTCTGGCAAAGGATTAAATCTGGACCAGGATGAGCATGTATATGATTGTCATGATGGAGGTTAAACAGAAGTTTAAACATGTTTCTGTGATATCAGAGGGGGGTTGTATAAGCAAGATATCACTATATATCAGAAGATCAATGTCAACAAGCACCTGTAACTCCTTAATGATCTGCTGGATGGTGGGAGCGTCTGTACTGGAGGTTTCTAGGGAGGAGAGCTGCTTCTCCGTGGTGTCCAGCCATTCCAGGAAGGGCTGCAGCTGTTCTTGGAACTGGTGTGCTGCTTGAAGGGTGCTCTCCAGTGCCTGCTGTCTGTCTGCTGCTGTCTGTGTTAGCTGCTGCCACCTGGTGGTCAGGTCTAATAACTGACCTTGGACTTGCACCTTCTCTGCGGGATCCACTTGACTTGTGAGCTCTGACCCGATGTCGAGCACAGAATCCACGCTGGGTGCGCGGTCATCAAGCATTCTTTGAAGGAACTGAAAAAGAGAAAACATGAAAACTCACCACAAAAGTCCAAAAGTGTTAAAAGATAACAGATTAGCAGTACATACATCAATCACTGAACATACTATATACAGTGGAAAGCCACCTTGCGACCACCCCACAACTGCAACCATCTCACAATTACAACCATTTTTCTTTGTCCCGAATATATGATCCAGGTAACTCAGAATTTAAACAAATATGACCACCCCATACTACAACCACTCTAGTCTGTCACTAAGGTTGTTGTATTTGTGGGGTTCAACTGTACATCATTGTAGATTTAATCAATAATTAAAGGCAAAAGTTTAATACTAGGAGTAATCAGTTAGTGTTCACGATAGTTACAGAAGTTATTTTCACGCATGCTGAGGCTGGACACCATGGAAGGAGTGTATAGTACATTCCACAAGCTAGGGTCCTCTGTTCTCATGCCCAATAAACTAACATCCAAGCTGGAAAAGGTGGTGTTAGATGTTGAATTTTATTCATCTGCATGCTCACACTGATTGTTACTTGTGTTTTTTTATCCATAATTGAAGGAGAGAATTAATACATCAGGCTGGTTTTCCCTATATGTCTAAAGTGTACAAGCTGATGTTTTCTGCTGTGGGCACTTCTGTAGGGAAGAGTTCAACAAATGATGATCTGTTTTGTGATGTTTGGTTTCAACCATTCCTCTCAAAAAGACAGGTTAAAACCTCTGTGGCCATTATGTCTTAAGCTAAAATGTCCTAGGTTGATGAAGCCTTTGTGTGAAAACATTGTACCTATACAATATATCCTTAGTCTTTTATGTGTATGTATATCTCAGTTCTGTGTAGTCTGTTAATATCACAGTAAATGTATTCACTGTAGTTTACATCCATACACCTGTATTTATCATGGTCCACAGTGGAATGGTATAAATCAACCAATTTTCACCCTTTTTCATGACTATCTGAATTGTAATGATTTAGAGAAAATTTCTCATTAACAACCTTTTTAAGGATCTGAAGGGCCAAGAATCCCCAGGCATGCATTTTATCATATATGCAATTCACTATACATCAAGAATAGCTAGATTGAGGTTGTTTTTGCAATGCAAAAACAAATGTATGTCTCCCCTCCCTAAGGGCCTCCCATCCCCAAATTTTAGGACAAAATACAGACTACTTCAAAATTCACAGCATTCACAAATAATTTCTATACTGGCTGATTTGCCCTTGAAGATGAAGGGCAAGGTCACAGTTTATTTTTTGGTAGAAACATTTCAGGAGTCGAATCTCATGAAAATATACTGAGTGGTTAAAAAATTATAGCATTCACAAATAATTTCTCTCTTGGCTGATTTGACCTTGAATATCCAGGTCAAGGTCAATCATCAGTTTTTGAACCCATAAAAGCACTTGGTTCAAACAATTAATGTTTTAAATTTGAGGCAAAAATATGTGATACTTCAAAAGTTATGGGGGTTCACAAGATCTATTTCGGCCTATTTGACTTTAATGATGAAGGTCTAGGTCACCATTTTTCAAACTCATCTGACTTCTGAGATACTGATAGAAACAATTTAAATTTCAAATTTCATGAAAAAATGTTGAGTCATTTAAAAGTTGTGTTAAAAAAAAAGACACAGACATCGCCAAGAACGGACACTGAAAGACCAAACACTGTATGTCTCCCCCGATGTATTTTATACACATATAGCAGTACCCTAAGCATAGCATGTCAAAAGTCCAGGCTTATGACTGCATTTTACAAGATTATATTTGGGTGTAATCATGCATACACACAGCATAAACAGGATGCTAAATCAAACATTACAGAGATAATCATACTAATAGGCAAAGGACTGATTCTTAGGAAGGTGCTGTATTATATAATCTATGTCCTCACACAGCTTTTATACAATGCAGTTATCCCAGATCTCTTTTTGTCTAACCACTGCTGTGCATAGCAAGGTTCTCTGGGTTTGACCACCAGGGTGAGCACAGAGCAAAGAAGTGTAATCAGACCAATGACACCAGTTCTGGCACAGGGCCAAGAATTAGAGCAACAGGAGCTTGTGCCCTGTGTAATCAGAACAGTGAGACTGGGTGTTGCATATTTAATTTGGAGCTGGATGCACAATGCAATACCAACATTCTCACTGGTCTGATCACACTTCTTTGTTCTGTGCAAGCCTTCGTGGTCGAATCAAAATAATCTTGCAATATAAAGCAGCAGTTTATATCATAATATTATTTTTGATTTGTATACTTATTATTAATTTCTGATTTGCAGCTAGCATGAAAGATTTGTTATAATTTATAATTAATATAAAATCAGTCTTTTGCATTTGCGACCTTTGAGAAAACAGGCAAGCATAATGCACATGATATGTCAGTGAAGCTATAATATAAACTACTGTTCATTGGTGTAGATGAGGGGTCTTATTTATGAGGGCTTTCATTTCAATTTTACTTCCCTTTCACAAATATGAACAAATTTAAACCCAAACAAACAAAATGCCAACCAAAAGATGATATCTGGACACATGAGGTAATTAGACATGTGGCCAATTGTACATCTGCACAAAAATGTTGAAATTACCATGTCTTAAATATGGATGTATGGCAGTTATGTTATGCACACAGATGTGGCAGATGTGGGTTACTCAAATGTAATATATAAATGGGCTGGAAATCTAGGTAATACTAACTCATGGAAAACCAGCCTTAGACACACAGATAATGACATGAAAGATGGGGCTGGCATGCATTATGACTAGCCAGTGTTACGTACGCTAGTCTCTTTAGCCACATGCCCGGCAGCGTGGCATACTGCCTGGAAAACAAAATGGCTAATGAACAAGTGTGTAAAGGAGAGAAGGTTAAATGCAAGTGCTTCATCGTCATGCTAATTGTAAGTATTTAGTCATTATCTGCTGATTACTTTCAATGGTACAAAGATAAACAAAACAGTAAATCATATAGGGATCAAAAGATATAAATATCAGTCAATGTTTAAACTTTGTATACAGAAAATTAAATATTTTTACTGACAATTATATCTAATCCAACAGTGGGTAGATTCAGTTTTCACATTCAAAATATTTAAATATTCAATTATGCCACTTTGTATGCAGCCATTTAATTTGCTAATTCTAGCTTTATCTGATCCATGACCAGGTTACATTCTTTTAACAATTCTTCCATGATTAAAGGCCTTGGTTCACATGCAATTCTATGATCTATTACATGAATTATGCATGAGGCAGTGACTAAGACCTCAGTTGTCAGGACAATTATGATTGATAATGATGAACTAGTCCTTATACTTTAAATAGTTTAAAAAATAAGAGCCACTTGGAATGTGACACTGAACAGAGACATGGATGAAAAGGTTATGTCTCTCTGTCAGTTGAGATGTTCACTGTTCGGTGAAGCTATAAGGAAAGCAAGCAAAATAAGCCACAAGTCAAACAAAATCCATCAGTGCGTCCATGTATGAATTAAATCTGTTTAAAAATTCCTAATCCGTTCAACATTATATTGACCTTGAACTGACTGCTATAACATGGCAACATGTTATACTACATCATAATAGGGACATTATATAACTTGCTACAGGCAAGAAAGTCACTGTAGCCTGGTCATCCTGCTTACAGTTTATGCCAGAATTTACAACAAAAATCCAGGATTATGCACACACAGAAAACTCAGCTGCTCAGACATTCTAATGGTTCTTATGGTTGATGAACTCCTGTGATACTGACTCTCATGTGAAACTCATATTTTTGTTTCAAATTTAATTTTTATTCCTAATTTAATTAAAAGTCCATTTTACCACCACTTATTCATGCAGTTTTTCAGGGCAACATTTCTGGTGAATTTTACAATTTTATGGTAATTTCACAATACTGAACCTATAATAAATCTGATTGGTCATACTGCCTTATGCATAATGCATCAGCCAGATGACAGACTTGGCATGTGATTGGCTCAATGAAGGTTGTGACATCTCAAGGTTGCTATTCAACCAGTACCTTCTGTTCCTGCAGCTGAACCTTGACAACCTTGTACTCTGCTGACGGCGGTTTCTGCGATGACATCATCTCCTCCGTCTCTCCGAGCCAGTCCATCAAGGACACCAGGGCGTCCTTGAACTTCCCGGACTGCAAGAGTGCAGAGTCCAACTTTCTCTCTTGCTCAAGTACCTGCAACACAAAAGGAGACTGTTAATTACAATCAGATAGGTATGGATATGGATACAGAATGGTCTAATTCCAAATACATTAAATTTCAGCAATTATCACCAAGTTGAAATGTGCTATTAGAAACAAATCCTTACACAGATATATTAAGTAGCCCAATTTATTCAGACTCAATATTATTGGGCCCTGTCATATATGGAGTAAAATGTCCATACCAAAGGAGTTTCATTAATATAAGCCTCAGCCTATGCACCGCTCACTGAACAAACAATACCCAAATAACCAGTGGTACCAAGTTGCTACAATCACCCCTTACTAGCACATTACTCTTAAAAGTTGCCTTGTTTACACAAAATGCAACAAAGTTCTGCCTCTAAGTCATTGTGGTTCAGTGCACGTCAGTGTGGCTCCTGGGAGAGTATTCAAGAACACATGCATGCAACAATGATCTTTCCAGTCCCCAATAAACCTTTTGATATTACTCTGTTGTAAAGGCCAGTTACTGTTTAATAATGATTAATATCCTTGGAGGATATTCAGGAATTGTGTGTCAAGATCAGTGAAGCTGAAATTTAATGCCTTGTTAAAGTAGATTCACTAAATTACTACCATCAAAATTAAACTACATTATGTGCAAACAATGAAATATATGTATGTATGAATTGAAAAATATGTGCAACAATTTATACTTTTAAATAAGTGTGTCATCTGATATTACACAAGAACATTAAAGAATTATTAACCCCTATATTGTCTGATACAGTACTTAGACCACAGTCATTTTGGACCATATAATCTGATACAGTATTTGACCCCTGACCTTTTGGTTAAGATTTCCCCACTGGTCAGCCAGCTGGTCAAGCTGTGTCTCAAGGGCGGTGGTGTTCACCCCGTTATTTGCTGTCTGGATCAAGGCATTTCCTGCCTTGTTTATGGCTTCGATCTGCTGGTGGACTGGTTCCACAAATGTTTTACTGAATTCCTACAAAATAAATAATCAATGCAGATAAATAGGCAGGATACAGTCTAGTTTTTTTTACACTGAAACTGAAGGCTTCAGGTCCTAAACCTTTTAGTAGAGCTGTCACTCTGTCTTTTATTAATGAATATATAAAATCTTACAATCTAAGTATTAAATCTGAAAAACATGAAACGTATAAAAGCACACCAAAATGTATAACTTTTAATATGTTAATGTATATGGTGCTTTTAAACAAGCTAATGGAACAACATATGTAGTTCGTTCATGAGTCTTCATAAATGTACTGTTCAGTCATTTGTTGCATACTGGCATATGGAAGACTTTCCTCAATATGCCAATGATTATCAATGTCAACCTACTATAAATACAAGAATTTTTTTTATGACAGTCAATACTGCATCTCACATTCACAAATGACCCTTACTGACTCTGAAGTTTTCAATTATGACAATTATCAATGTAAATTTAATGGAAGCACAATCATTCTACAAATGACATCCTAACGGTATCTGACATTCACAAATGACCTTTACTGACCCTGAAGTTTTCTTGCTGTTTCTTGATGGAGTCCACATCTCCGGCCACTGGAGACTGCTCGTTTAAGCTGTCCGTCACCTGCTCCATGTTGGCGACCACCTGATCTACGTCATGCATGAAACTCTCTAGTCGACTTGTCATGTCTTCCAGATCGTGTAGCTGCTGCTCACTCCGACTTTCCAGCCGATCAAGCTGTTTCTGGGCTGTCTCAAGCTGTTGACCTAGTCTGTCACCGTCCGCAACATATCCGTTCGTCTTCAGATCCTCATACTGGTTGACAAGGTCATTCAGGTCATCTCGCTCTTGCCAGATTTTTTGCAAGAAAACCTGCAAAAATAATGAATAAGTAATTTGCTTTTTTTCCTTTTTCTTTTGTCTTAAAGTACAAATCAGCAAAGATTCAGTTTAGACTATTTTTTGCCAAATCATCAGCATAATTACCTAAGAAAACTGAAAAATTGAATGAATTTTCATCCTTAACTTTTATTTCAAATGTACAATTGCTTACTTTAGCTCATTTTGCAAAAGAAGAGCTACTTTGTTACCCATTGTCTAATGCAAAAAAAAACCTTGGGACTTTCAAACAATAAAGTTTAAATACTGAACACTAATTAATCTATGTTATATAAAATTTCAGCAGTTGCTTTACCTGAGTGTCATCAGCTTGAGTGGAGACTGTGTCAAGGTCACGAGCTATAGCTCCCGTCCTGTCACTCTCATCCTCAAGGTCATGGATCTCTTTTTGTAATTTTTCTAGTTTGTCCTAAAGAAAAACATAGTTAACATTTAATGGAACATTAATGTTACAGGGGATTTTACATAATAACCTTTTACTGTTTCCAAAACAGTTATGTAGTAATTAAGCCGTTTAATGAAAGCATGCATTTTTAATTTGTTTAAAATAACACTATCAAAAGCAATTAATTAATTAGTTTCGCAAGTTATGATAGAGCAATGACTTTTGAATTAAAAGAAAAATTATAAAGAAATTTCCAGTAACATATATCATACCATTATACAATTTACTATGATCCTTACCATGGAAAAAACCCTGTGATCTTACATGACACACAAATATGTGTGCACTTAAAAACTATATTTGGCAGGTGGTGAGAAGAGACATAATAATTTAAAAAATAAGGTTATGGTTTATGATATTTACCTGGAAGTTGTTGACCAGATCAGAGCCTTCTTGCATTGCTTGGAGGGCAGTTTCGGCCTGTTCCTGTAGTTCTGCTTGGAGGTTGGTCGCCTTTTCCAGTCGATTGGTGATGTCAGCTTGGGCTGAAGCACCATTAGCGTTATCAGAGAGGCTCTGGGCCAAATCGGTGGCGTAGGTCAGCTGAGGTTGGAGACTGGCCAGTTCTTCCATAATGGCCTGATACAAAGTACATTTTGTATGTCTATCAGTTTGAAATCCAAAGATTTTTTAAAAATTCTCACCTTAAGAATTAACCTATAATACTGATGCCTAAAAATTGCATCAATCTGGAACCTGTTCTGTAATATTTCATTAAAAGATAACAGCCAGACCTTTTAGCACAACAGGCTTTTAAGATAGACATCATTTAATGCTTAAGCTATCTTGAAATATCCAAATGTATCAGTAAAATGACAGGGTATTGATGCTGATAACATAATTAACAGCAGCACTGTGTATAAATGCTAAATATATTACTTATAAATAGTCAGCCAGCCTTCTAGTTAAGTGTTTTAAGCTAAGATTCCATATGCATGGCATGCCAAATGCAGTATGCATATTGAGGGATTTCATATCTACTGGACCTATTTAATATACATCAGTGTTTTCTGGCCTAATTTTATAAAAAGGTCCAAGGAATCATCTTAAGATAATAGACATCATATATGTGAATAGGCCCCTTTAAGTGACTGACCTGTAGTTGCACCATCTGTCTGGGATCGTGAGAGTTGTTGGCTCCCGCATTACTCTGACGTAACTTTTCTTCTGCCTTGCTGAGGGTGTTACCAATGTCCTGCATTGTGTCATCAAACTCAAGCAATCGCTGTGAGGTATCTTCCAACTGCTGTGATCTGTCTCCAATATCTGTCACACATAAACAAAATTTATATTTTAGCAAAACCAAAAGCTGTGAAGTGGTTCCCTTTTGACAGTCATTTCAGTGAGCAAATCATTTAAAGGACACTACTCCAGCTGCATGCATGCAATTGGAACACAATCATTGGATTCCCCCCCCCCCCCCAAATTTCATTATTATAATAACCATGAAACTCTTATAGCATATGGGAAAATGTGTTAGATTAGATAACTACTTGACCAATAGTACTGTCCAAACACCAGTCTTCAATTAAGTAACATACAGTAATATTTCATCTACTGAAAAAAATAAATTCTTTGAACTAAAAATTTTTTCTAAACTCAACTCTTCAATATGAATGATAAACCATATGACTGAACTCTGACCTTCGTTGAGTTTGTCCCACTTTGTGTTAATGGTGTCAAGTTTTTCTTGGACAGCATCTGTATCTTTGTCACAGGTTGCGATCAAGTCCTCTCCCTGTCCATTAACTGTCTCATGATCACGACTTTTGCGGAAGACTTCAGCTTGCAGCCCCTAAAATAAAATTTCATTTGAAATAAATATTTGTGGTTCTCTACACTTAATTAAAAAAATTTAAATAAAAAGAAACAAAATTAACAACAAATATGTTATAGGAGTTAACTGAAATGTGGTAATTATTATTAAAATTGATGCAGCACCACCAGGAGGCCATTTTACAATCAATTCTAATTCATTTTGTCTTTTTCAAAATTTTTAAATAAAGTAAAATAAATTTAAATATATTACAAAAATAAATTACACAATATCATTGATAAATATTTCCAACTAGGAAACTACAGACAGGAACCCTTGGCCATGTGATATCATATATATGCAATGTCCATATTACTGCCAAGTAATTGCAAATTATATTAGAATATCTGTCTAATGTTTCTGTATTAGTCTGCTGACCTGCACTGGGCTGAAGTGGACTCAGCACCAGCACGAAATCAGCAAGAAGTGCTACTTTGGATATGTAAAGCTGCCTTCATAGATATGTTCAATGTTCATTTATTTTGTCACAAGGCTACCGTGCAAGTCAATAAATTTATAACATTGAAGTGTCTATACAGTTAAAAGCATGAATGGTTTATTTTATGATAAATAATGTGAACTTTCTAACAATGTTTTTAGACTGGCCTGCAGGCATTCCCTGATGCCTTCATGTCTTTCGAAAGGCAACATCAATCAAAACAGTAACTATCGTATTAGTGCATACCTGTGTTTCCTTTAGCTGTTTATCTATAAGTGCTTTATTAAGGGTAACAGGCCCCATGTCCTGCAGTTTATCTTCAGTCATTGACAGCCAGGTCAGCAGTTTGTTGCTGTCAGCCTGGAACTTGTTGATCTGTGAGTCAGTGTCTTGTAACTGCTGCAGTCTGGTGCCAAGCTTATCCCGGACTGCCTGGCGCGTGGACTTAAGGCTGTCCAGTCTCTCACTGATGTCAGCCACACCATTTCCGTTTGTTCCTGTCTCGAGTATTCTTTCCCCACGAGCTGCTAAGCTCTCCAACATATGTTCCTGCTCCTTGAGCTCTTCTTCAAGAACCTACATAACCAAATCAGTAAATAAATGTTAAAACATTCTTTATATAAATTTTCAACTCCCTGCAGGAGGTTATGCATTCATCAGTGTTTCTTACTTTGTTTTCCAGCTGGATGAAAAGTTTCTAAAATTTTCATGAAACCTAAAACATTTTCTTTATCTCAATTCTTGAAATATTTTCTAATTTGTTTTTCAGATGATTAATCATTTATTAAATGATATAAAAACTATTTTTTTGCAATACAGACAATCAAATATAAGTCTAAAATACAAGATTATTTCTAAATTGGATAAGTATGATATAAAACAACCACAATAAGAACAAAGGGAAAAAAAGAACACATCTTAAATTTTCAATTACTGATCAGATGTTTAAAATGTTTAAAAATAGCTGTTACACATATTTTACAGGTTAAGGAAAACAATATGATTTTGGTTTGTAACTTTTAATTGATTAAACAACAGATGCAGTGAAATCTTGAATTACAGCAACCCACAGGACCCTGATAAAATGGTCACATCATCTTGTTGGTCATCTAAGCAAGGTCTGTTATTAAGAGCAAAAAAGAATTGGGGGTCATGAGAAAGTGGTCGTTATTTTGAGGTCGTCGCTAAACCAAGGTGGTCCTTAGGCATGGTTTTACTTAGTACAATCTTCCTACATACCCTGAGTTCTTGGAGCTGCTGACCGAGGGCCATGGGGTCAGCAGAGACTGGACTCTGGTCATCCAGGGTCTCCTGCATGCTGACCAGCTGCTGCAGGTTGTCCTGCAGTTCGACCTCGAAGCGCAGTCCCTCTTCCACAGCGCCCTCTAGCTCCTTCAGCCTCTCATCTGATACAAACAGTTAGAGATGTACAATTAACACAAGATCCAGATGCTGCTATATAAGCTTAAAACTAATGTCTGAACATATGTGTATATATGTGAACAAGCAAATTTGTGGAATTTAAGTCCCCCGCTTCTGTCTCTTGTTGTCTTTCATGCTTATCTGATCAATATGTTTCAGTTTTTATGTTTGTCTCCACATGTCACAATTTTGGATGTTAAATTGGAACAAAATTCAATATTTTTGTTTCGGAGCTGGAGAGAATAATTTTCAAACAGACACTCCAAATCCAATCCCAACCAAGGTATACATGAAAGCAATCACTGACCCCCAAGAACACTGAAATATATATGCCAATGCTGCAATAAGCAAGTTCCTGCTTACCTATCCTCTTGCGAATGTCCTTGTAGGGTCTTTCCACGGATGAGAGTCGGTTTTTGAGATCCTGTCTGGTGGAAGTTTCCTTGGCAGCGTCCGCAAGCTGACGGCAGACATCTTTGGTCTCCTCCAGCAGCTTGCGGTATTTACGAGCCTCATCCCGGAGATTCTGTTTAAATGAATAAATTTTTTACTTAGAGGAGCTCAAGTTACAGTGTTCCTTACTTTCAGAGCTATTTATTGCAGTATCTGGTATTCAGACTGTCTTCTCTCTGGACTCTAGTCTGCATTTACTGGATGAAACATGTCAAGTTTGAAATTACTTCTAGGAGAAGAGGGTTTACCCTTGTGTTCATGACCTTGGCCAGGTATTTCACTATACAAGGACAGTGAATAGGCTTGAACACAATCCATTAAGCAGCTACACTCAAGCCTTCACAGACCTTTCTTCTTATATAGCCTAATATAATAATCTTCTGCAATATTTTCCTATATGTTATAATTTTCTGCAGATCGCATTTTTTGTTTAAAAGTTTTCAGATTTACCTATGGCATTCTTTTTCACAGAATGGCTATATTAAAGAAATTCCCACCCTGTACTTGAGACTGAAGTGGGTAATTCTACTTAGAGTAAACATATACACCTGTAACTTAATTTTCTATGAGTAGATTACCTATTTACAGGAATTTTTACTTGCAACAGATCTTTGCATGTGTAAACTGGTTATATATGTGCTAATGAAATTATCTGAATAAACTTTCTATGATTACACAATTTTTTACCTGTAACTGGGCCTTCTGTGAGCTTATGACCTCTGGGTCATTACCCACTGGAGAGAGTCCGTCCAGTGTTTCTGAGGTGGTGGCAGTCCACTGGGTCAAAGCCTGCAGTGCTTCGTAGTAACGAGAGCTGAGCTCCAGCATGTCACGTAGGTCACCTTCCCGCTCACCCAGCGACTGGTACAGCTTGTCCCAACCACGGTTGATTACGTCGACCTTACTGGTGATAGCGACAGCGTCACTGGAGTCTGGGTCGCACTTGTCCAGGATGGAATGCCCAGTCTGGATGAAGCGCTCGTAACGCTGCTGCTCATTGTCTACCTCCTCTTGCAGGAGCTGAAATTAGCATAATTTATGTAGGGCCTAAATTTGCATACTTAATGAGCTGAAATTAGCATAAATTATGCTGGGCTGAAATTTGCATACTCACTGAGGAGTTGAATTTAGCATAATTTTTGTGGAGTTGAAATTTTCATTATTTATAGAGTTGAAATTTGCATATATAAATGTTTGGGAGATAATATATGCATAATATAACTTGAACCAAAATTTACATAACTTATGTTTCAGGGATAAAATCAATTGATGCCTGAATTCACTATCAGAAATCATATGTAAAATTAAATACTACATGAATCAGTCCCTTGTATTTAATTTTTGTTTTGTTTTGTTGGGTGTTTAATAAGTAAATATATGAATGATTTTGATAAAACTTAATGATCAGTTCATTTTCAATTAGAATATGATTACCATTTTACAAGAATGATGAGTATCACCAAACTATCTGAATTTAAGATTTCCATATACAAAGCTCAGAATAATTTATTCAGCCATTAAGCCTAATCTTGGAGATGTCAATAAAACTGCCTTGGACATTAAATATGACTTGTGCAGTAATAGCTACACTTGTCAAACAATAAGTCCTGGTTGAACCAAAACTCCTCATTGGGTAATCAAAATACTATAAATACATGCATCTGAATTTTCTCTTTATTAACCATTTATTAACTATGGAGTTATGTAAATCAGTGCCCTTTACCATGACTTGCTGTAGCTGTGAGTTCACCATTGCTGGTTCTGTAGCGAGTGGTCCTAGCACTGCCAACATCTTATCTTTCTGTGACAGCCATGTTTTGAGCTGGATAAAGCTCTCCTCAAATGTTCTCAGGTCCTCAATCAGTACTTCCAATGACTGGTTCCTCTCGTTGGATACTTCCTTCAGGCTGGACCATTTCTCTTCTGTAAAGTAAAAGATCACATGATTCAAGAGGTGAATTACTCATGAATATTCATGAAGATTACATGGAAGACTTATGCATACAGCATCCCTGATGACAAAAGATATGATTATTACAATGGTGAAAGATAATGATTACTCCTGGTTATTACTACATGATAAACAAGGGACCCATGGGTCACGGCGCTCAGCTGTTATATATGATAAAATGTATGATTTGGGAATGAGGCACATGCTGGTTTTGTGAAGTAATAAATATAAGCTTTATTATGAGTTGTTGGTGTTTAGCTTATGTATGATTTTGAAAGTATCTTTGGAGACAGGGAAGAGGATTGATTTCATTTATTTTATTAACAAATGAAGTGCTATTGTCACACAGAGTATGACTTGGCCATTTAACTTATAAGCAGCACATATAATAAAAGAGTTTAACTATTTATTAAAATTTAATAAAAAATATTGTGCCAATATAATTTTTATTTTAAAAAATAATAAGAAAATCATATGATTTTTTAAAATAAAATATAACAAATGATTATTAAAATAATATTATAGAATATATTCATGAATGCATACATGAATACATTTTGAAAGTATCTGCACTGGTATTCAAATATTGTTTGTTGTTATGTTGTTTTTTAAAACAACTACTAGATGAGTTAGGTTGGACAACTGGATCAACTGTGGCTGGGCATTAGCTGCCTGGTTGCCCCAGTGTATGCCTTGCCTCAAGCGTGCCTAATTTGCCGAAAGGTCAACAAGGGCAACATACAGGTGACTGAAGAGAGGGGCTGGGTAGAGCCTGGGTCTGACATGGTCTCATAAAAACATTAATAGAAGCTACAATTTTTGGCCAATTTCTTTCAGCTTTCTAAACTACAAAGCTGAAATCCTTATGTGTGCATGATATGAAAATTATATCAACAGTGTTCTCAGGAAACAAACATGCCATGGTCAAAGTTGGGCAAAATTTAAGGTACTAATTTTTTATTTATACTAATAACTTATAAAATTTGAAAAATTCGGAACAAATTTTTGGTATTCAATTGAATCTTGATTAAATAATGTTACATCCCTGACAAAAAATCTCTAGCTTCAGCAATCCTCTTGTTAAGGGAGTAAATATATTTCTTGATTTTTTAAAAAGTGCATTATGTTTGGGCCCATTACTTAAAACAATTATGTTATATTGACATCATTTCTGGCATGTGCATAGCGTATGTATAGAAAATATGTATATTATATATGATCAAAGTCAGATCAGTGGTTTTGATATTAGGCAGTCTTAAAGTGTAACAATGGGTATTTAATGGAAAAGTTTTTCATTAATATCTCAAAGGAATTAAGTCCTAGTGACCAAATTTTTGGCATGGTAGGGGATTTTGGAGACATCTAACTGTATGCCAAATTTAAGGAATTTAGAGCTGGAGCTGGGGAGCTGAGCTCTAGCAAACTGCATCACACTAGCTTGATGTAAACAATATGTGTCATAGTGCATGAAAACTTGAATAAAATCTACAGTTTTTGATCAACTGGTTTCAAATGTTTGGTGTTAACAGTTAAAATGCTAACAAAGACATGCTTTGAAAATTAAATCCACAGCAGTTACAGGAAAAAAACATGCCATGGTCAAAAGTTGGGCAAAATTTATTTACAAAATGCATTAAGTTTGGGCCCATAACTTTTTATAAATTATATAATACAGACCTAATTTCTGGAATGTACATAGGGGCTATATAGAGGATTATTTATGGTAAATATGAGGAAAAACAGATGAATGGTTTTGATATAAGGCAGTCCTGAAGTGTTAAAATAGGTTTTTATTAAAAAATTTAGGTTTTTCCTTAATTTCTCAAAGGAACGAAGACGCAAAGACCCAGTTTTCGGCTTGGTAGAAGATCTTGGAGACATCTAACATGATGCCAAATTTTGGATTCCTAGGTCTAACGTTTCAAAACATGCCACATCTACGGACGGACATATGGACGGATGACAGACAGTGGATCACGACTTTAGCTCAGATGACTTATAGTCAGCTGAGCTAAAACTTACAGTTTTTTTTTGGTTTTTATTCAACATAATTAAACAAAGCACAATGACATAATACATGACATATAAGAATTAATATATTATACATGGATATGATTGGTGGGTTTCAGTAACATAAATGTATATTAATAAATTTAGCTAAAATGCACTTCAAAGATCATACTTTTACCCTGAAGAATTCAAAATGATTACAATAAAAGTTTATTGGTAATTGAGTATTTTAGAGGTTTTTTAAGGCTTATTTACTATTTTTAACGCATTATTTCCAAAATTTTATTATTCTATGGAGCAATGTATACTTATATAAGATTACTTTAAGGCTTACAGAGTTTGATAACCAATATATTTTATATGTAATGACCAAAATGCTCAAATATAGCTTGTTTTCTTGGCAACTTCATCAATGTCATGCATTACATTTTCGCGGGAGATCAAGATTTGAGCCAATAAATTCAGCTTAGGAGAAACACACTCAAACAACACCACTTTTTATTATATTACTTATTTTTCTAAAAGTATACATCTCCTGTATATTACAGAATATTACTTTTGTTTATAATTTGCGTTAATTCAGCCATAAAAAATACCCTCTAAAATACACAAAAACCATGTTATAAGTATGCAAAGATTGATTATTACTAGGAAGGAAAACTGTGATTTATATCACAAATGGCCATCAATAATATTTATAAACATCTTCAAGTAATTCATATCATTTTAAGTTCACTTTTTTTTCAAAATGTATTTTAAAGAGAGACCTACCCAGTTGCTGCAGTTGGTCTTGCACCTCTCTCATACCCGGGACATCAGTTCTATCCTGCAGAAGGTTACGACCTTTACTGTGTATTGCATCCACTTGCTTCTCCTTGCCCAAGAGTTCATCATGAAAGGTCTGTAAAATCACCAGAAAATAACATTAAATCTATTTGGTCCAGAGCAGCTGTACTTTTTACATGAAAGTGAATAAAATCCACTCAGGATGTGTATGCTTGTTCACCTTGTTATGTTAAAATTGTCCTTGACCTTCATCAATGTATTCCTGATCATAAATGGATCATGTAGTTATAATACTTATTATACTAAATACCTTGAATCATAAATAATGCAAATCCAGTTGCCTTTGTTATTATTGCTAATCTGGCTAATCAGTTTTACAATTATTTTTAAAGGAATATCATTGAAATCATATACTAAAACCTAGAATGCACTTTATGTGGGAAACTAGATGTGTCGGAACAACACAAATGCCCCTGCCTGGGGCAAATTAGAAACATTTGTTAAATTTTGAAAATTTTTTTAAGTTCAGGAGGTGTCATATGGTCAAAAGTAGGTCAACAAGGGCAAAATGCAAACTCGATCTGTAACGGATCATTATCAAGCAACACACCAAAAATCAGGCCAGTATCTGCAGGCATTGTGAAAAAAAGTCCATATATGTGCATTTTCCATAAAAATTTCTGTCTGTCATGAAATTTTCTACGTTTAGGAGCTGTAAAACAATCAAAAGTGGGTCAACCAGGACGAAACGCGAACTTGATCTGTAACTGTAATTATCTGCCCATACATATAAAATCAGGGTGGTATCTGCAGGCATTGAGGGAAAAAAGTCAGTACATATGCATTTGTTATGAAAATTTATATTTTTCATGAAACTTTCTATGTTCAGGAGCAGTCAAATGGTCAAAAGTAGGTCAACTGGGACAAAACAAGAACTTGATCTGTAACTGGTCATTATCTGCCTACACACCAAAAATCAGGCCCGTATATGCGGCACTGCAAAAAAAAAGTCTGTACATGTGCACTTTTTTATGAAATTTTCTCTGTTAGAGCATCGTCAAACAGTCAAAAGTAGGTCAACTCGGGCAAAACGTGAACTTTATCTGAAACTGGTCATTATCTGCCCACACACCAAAGATCAGGCCAATATCTGCAGATACTGCAAAAAAAAGTCTGTACATTTGTATTTGTCATGAAAATTTTTATTTTTCATGAAATTTTCTATGTAGGAGCAGGAAAACGGTCAAAAGTAGGTCAACTGGGACGAAACGCGAATTGGATCTGTAACTGGTCGATATCTGCCAACACACCAAAAATCAGGCCAATATTTGCAGGCATTGCAAAAAAAGTCCGTACATGTGTATTTGTCATGAAAATTTCTATTTTTCATGAAATTTTCTAAGTTAAGGAGGCGTAAAACGTTCAAAAGTAGGTCAACCGGGAAGAAACGCGAACTGGATCTGTAACTGGTCATTATCTGCCCACACACCAAACATCAGGCCAATATCTGCAAGCATTGCAAAAAAAGTCCGTACATGTGTATTTGTCATAAAAATTTCTATTTTTCATGAAATTTTCTAAGTTAAGGAGGCGTAAAATGTTCAAAAGTAGGTCAACCAGGAAGAAACGCGAACTGGATCTGTAACTGGTCATTATCTGCCCACACAACGAACATCAGGCCAATATACGAAGCACTGCAAAAAAAGTCCGTACATGTGTATTTGTCATGAAAATTTCTATTTTTCATGAAATTTTCTAAGTTTAGGAGCCGTAAAACGGTCAAAAGTAGGTAAACTGGGATGAAAGGCGAAATCAATCTGTAACTGGTCATTATCTGCCTACACACCAAAAATCAGGCAAATATCTGCAGGCATTGCGAAAAAAAGTCTGTACGTGTATTTGTCATGAAAATTTCTATTTTTCATGAAATTTTCTAAGTTTAGGAGCCGTAAAACGGTCAAAAGTAGGTCAACCGGGACAAAATGCCAACTCGATCTGTAACTGGTCATTATCTGCCCACACACCAAAAATCAGGCCAATATCTGCAGGCATTGCGAAAAAAAGTCTGTACAACTGTTTGATTTCGGAATGATGGAAGGACGAAATGACAGACATGGGTAAAACTATATGCCCCGGCCACTTTGTGGCGGGGGCATAATAAAAAATAAGATACAGTAGTCCACTACATGTGACAATTTTCCTCATTAACGAATATTATTTGCCTGCAGAAGATGTAACTTTGGCCAGTTACAAAATTTAAGTATAAGAAACATTTTCTTTATATATAGTAGAAAGTAAAATATGTCTATTTATCACCAGATCTTGTTCACCACTTACCTGATGTTGCCGGAGCTTTTGACGAACTTCAGCCTCCTTGGCTGGTAGCCATGTTTCTGGATGTGTCGTCTTCTCGCGATCTTCCAGCCACGTGAGGACGTCTTGTATATCCTGGAGGTATCCCTTGACGTTCTGCAGCGTGCTCTGTAACTCCTGGTGGCGGTCTGCCAGACGCTCACCGCAGATGTCATAGCGCTGATTTGTGTCAACCAACTCCTGTTGGATTTCTGTCATGTCTGTAAAATAAAGTATGATGATGTTACAATTTCTTCAACAAGCTTTACAATTATCTATTTTTATTAAATCTGACTTTTTTTTTTTATAATTTCTCTGTTATGTCAAATTCTACAAAGAAAAGGAACTGATAATTTGAAATTTTTTTTATTTTCAATTATCAAATTTTGAAAGTAACATAAAATCAAATCATATACTTGCTCATTGACAGATACTGAAAGATTTATTTCTTAAATGGTTAGCTCATATTCTATGTATCTCAATTGAAATAAATCATCTACAATATGAGGATTGTGTCTTTATGAATTGTGAGGGAACTGATGTGTATTACAAAATCATTGTAAGTACCCTGACCTTCAATAGCGATCAGGTTGTCAGACGAGCTACGCTTGCTGCTGATGCCACTTGATTCGCTGGACATTGGGCTGAGCATGGAAGTCGGAGATGTAAGAGCACGGCTCGGTGATGGGGTCTGTCGTGTTGGTGTCTGTCTGCCAAGCAACCTTCTGATTCCTGCAAAGTGCATTTAAGTAATATTTTATTGTAGGATTTTGTTTTGTTTTAAACTGTGCTGTAAACAAAACAGCTTTGTAGCCATTAAAGACAGTACCCTTGGTAATCGGCTAATTATCCTCAGGAGAACATTGGTAAAATAATATTTAACAAGAGCTTCGCAAACGTGTATAATACGCCATTCATGTATCTGGTGACCTCTGACCTCATTAAATATGCATTAATTTTGATTGAGGAGGAAATTCAGGTGAAAAACTCTATGGGTAAATTATGTATAATGAGTTTCATGAAAATACATAGGATTTTTGGCAAGTCACCAAGGTGCCTCCAAAGTGCGGTGACCTCTGACCTCATTAAAAATTGCATGGATTTTGCAGGAAATCGAACTTAGGAGAGATATTTTATTGATTAACAATTCTGAAGACTTTTATTTAAATCCTTCATATTCTTCATAAGTTATCGCAGCGAAACCACAAAGTAGTCTGGTGACCAGTGAACTTGTTAAATATGCGTGGATGTTGCCCATAATCAAACTTGGGTGAGATAATCTGAAGGTTAGTCGTTACGGTGAGTTTCTTGAAAATCCATCACATCCCCAGTAAGTTATTGCTGCAACACTACAAGTTAATGGACAGACAGAAAGAGAGACGTAGGGTATATCATAATACTCCCGTCAAATGACAGGTGTATAAAAATTCAACAACTCCCTAACATGGACAGCTCAAATTAAAACCTGAACGTAGAAATAAGCTTGTCACCCATTAAGAAAGGTCATTTTTTGAATAAATCTCAATTTAATTGTTGTCAAAATGGATTCCAAATTCTAACTCAAAAGTAGGTTTTGTTTACTGCACCATAAACAGGATGCACTTTACTTGAAATTTACCACAGATATCATCATACTCACTTCTACGAACAGGTGTTCCCAGCTGCTCCCCTCTCTGTAATGCATCACATGTACTTCCAACATCGTTCACCTCATCAAGGGTCTGGTTCATGGACTCGTACTCAGACATCAGAGGCTAAAATTATAACAGTAAACAAATAATTTTGTTACATCTCTATATCTGTCAGTTTCTTTGCTACATATTTAAAACAAAATAAATTAGACAAAGGGATATTGAGATAAAATATATCAAAGTTGGTTTATGTATACTATTTGCTTTATATTTATGGGAAATTAGGTTACAATGACTTAATTCAAATGGTAATATTACAATTTACGGCTTCACAATAAAAAATTTCTACATCAAGTGGACCTAAATGTATTTGATGACAGACAGACAGCTGGTTTTGTCAGAATTAGAAAATAACAAATACTCAGCTCTGAATGATCTTAATTTATATCAAGATGAGTTTCACTATTATTAACACATCTCTGAGTTTTTATAGTTAAGCTGAGCTTCAGACTTTTGAGGACTGCATAAATATGTACCTGTATTTCTTCAATCTGTCTGGCGATCACTTCAACATCCACGGCCACAGGCTCTTGTTCGTCCAGCCTCTTTTCCATCGAAGACAACCAGGTCAGCATGATCTGCTTCAGCTTCTCATAGCGGTCGTACTGCTCACCGTGGAACTCCGCTTCACGTCTCTTCTGATCCACCACTTCTGTGACATCATACCAGTCCCGTTCAAGGTTTGCTAACACCTCTTTGATTCCTGCGACATCAGATGTTTTGGGATTTTCGATGAGTTGCTGACCTGTCTTCTGGATCAGCGTTACTTCATCTGCCTTTTGCATCATTTGTTCATCAACTTCTGAAAGTTTTTGCTTCAGCTGTGTTGGATCTTGAGGCCGCCCGTCACGTGACTCGAGGGCCTCTATCGTTGGAATGATCCAGTCTTCAATGCTTCTGGCAGCCTCGTGGAACTTGGCCAGCTGGTCTGATGCTTCCTGTACATCCTCGGCCCTCTGTTTGCAGCGCTGGGCCAGCTGGTCAAACTGGTTATTTAGGTCCTGCAGCTGTGCATCAAGTCTGACAGCTATTTCTGGATCTGCTGTTAATTTGATTTCTGCGACTGTTTCGTTAACAGTCTGAACACTTGGGATATGGCTTTCAATGTCATTTTTGAGCACCTGTAATTCTAAGGTCTGTTCGCTGAGTACTTCAGGATTCAGGCTCACATGGCGCATGTTATTAAAGGCAGTGTTTGTATCCTTAATCCAGGCCAGGAGGTTGTCTAAGGCCTCCTGGATGCCTTGTGACTGTACCAGTGCTGTCTGGAGATTGTTATACCTTGCTGTTCCGACCTTTATCAGCTCTTTGACTCTACCATCAGAATCATCGACCATTCCTTGAACATCGGCCACGGTCTCCTCACTAGCACCGATATCTTTGATTTTTTCCACCAACCCTTCTCCTGTTCTCCTCAGACTTTCCACCTGCTTGTTCTTCTCATATACTTCAGTGTTGAAGTCTTTGATGTGGTTTAAGTCCTCCTGGATCAGTAGTGGCTCAGCTTTGACTGGCTCGCTCAGAAGTACTTCCATCTTTTCTTCTGCTACTGTCAACCAGCCTTCCATCTTGCTGTACAATTCATAGAATTTGCACTGATGTTCACGAGCGGAATTAAGCTGACCGAGAAGTCTTTCAGCATCATTCCTCAAGTTTTGGTAGCGTTCAGATGAGGATTTGACTTTTTCTCTTGTTTCTCTAAGTTCAGAGACTTCATCATAAGTTCGTCGTAATTTCACCATTCCCTGCACATTTGCTCTGAAGTTGTGCAGGTCTCGCTGGTATTGCTAAAGTATAAAATAAATGCTGAAACTCATGTACTATGGATGTTTTCATAAATTAATAGGTACATCTTTTCATTTTATTTTTGTACTTTGAGAAATGAATTATTTGTTTATGAGACTTTTTTTTTATTTTTATCTTTTTATTACCATAACAGTGGTAAAATGTCATTATAAAATCTGTTGACTTAACTTTCCAGATTACTTATCTTTCCATATCTTTCTCAAAATAAATTGACTACATCCAAATTTAGAACTTGAAACTGTTACAATAACTTTTCACGTTGTCCTGTATAACAATAATGTAAGCATTGTAAGTGTCTTTCTAAGATATAACCAACCTGAGCTTCATCCATGAACTTTGTGGCGGCCAGGCTCAGAAGTCGTACATCTGCCTGGTGGGCCTGGATATCATTCAGAAGATTCTACAAAAAGTATATCACACCTAAGACTTAAGATCTTGAAGATTGTTATTTTTCATTTTCTCATGAATTTTAAAGTAACTATCAAATAATGTCTCACCTAAATTACAGAGGAACTTAAGTTTTTGAGTCACCCATGTCTTTTTCGTTTGCTTGTTAGCAAGATTACAGATTACGCAGAAATTATTCCTATTTCAACAAAACAAGGGAGAACTGTCCCAGGGAAAAACCCAGTTAAATTTTGGTGTAGATCCAAATTAATAGGTCTATACAGGAGGAATCTATTGTGGGAGAGGTATGCACTCTAATGACAGCCACTCGCATCATCATGGCTCCAACCTCATAAAGAATTCACAAAATGTACCAAGAATTTAAAATGAAAGTAGAGCAATGCATTCAAACTTACAACATGAAAAAGGCCTGAAATAAAATTAGGACATGTTTACAAATACACGCTACAGTAACAACAATAAAGGGTCTACCTTCTGTCTTTCATGCTGCTGTTTGAGCTGCTCCAGGTCTGTACCAGATCGCTGTACTGCTCGAAGCTGCTGCTCAGCTCCATCTATCCAGTCTCCAAACCGTTCCAGTTCTTGTTGGAAATGGTCTAGCTCTCGCTCTGCACTCTGTAGACTTCTCAGCCGGCTCTCACTTTCTTTGTACACCTTTGAAGAGTAAATTTTTTGTTTATTTAATTTTTTGGTGGAGGTAATGCTCTCTTATCTAATTCTAAATGTATGTATATACATCAGCAGAGCTCCATTTATGTTTGGGACTACATGACAGGACGGTAGTACCCCCTTCCTATAATATTATTTTTGTATCCTTGTGTTGCCCGTGCCCTGTGTCTACCACACCTGCAGGTCATCCCCATTGATGGGTCATAACACCTAAAGACACACTCTTTTGTGAGTGATACACAGCTGTGGGGTACAGCCTTCCCATTAAGCCTGCAGAGTGCTCACCCTGGGTGGAGGCAGACAGTGAAAATCTCACTGCCTCGGCTGAGATTTGAACTCACGACCTCCTGGCTTTGAGTCTTGAGCCAAACCCCTGAGCCATAGAAGCCGGTAAAGAGTAATTTTTTTTATAACCACATGTAATACAAAAAGTTCCTGCATCATACATATCTGAATATCCTAGTGCCTGCATTAATTTTGATGCTAAGAAAAAAGATTTCTATACAAGCATTCAAAACTAAGTAAATCTTCAACTGTTCCTTCTCACTTGTAAGATTTCTAATTTTGATCTGATAGGAGTTCTTTTACACTATAACACTTTCTATTGAGATTTATTATACAAAAAGTACTTCTGGTATTTTATATTGAGGAAACAAAATTTATTTGCTGATTTCTAATTATACTATGCAACCAGCTCTCTAAAACACTTTTAATATATTTTAGAAATTCTTGTATGACACTTTCCATTCTGATTTCTTTTAACATTTTGCTTGGCTTATATTGATAAAACTTACTCTTTCTAGTCTAACTCTGATGTCCTTGACAATGTCTTCTAATGCCCGCAGTTTTGATTCCGGGAAGTCAGTCCTGTTAAACTCGAGGAGCTGCTGTGCTTGGTATACAAGCCCTGTGATCGGCTGCTGCTGATCCACTACACTGTCATACAATTCCTGCAAATTTAATAGAACAAATTGAATACAAAATTAATCATCAAATAACATTAATAATCACATTCAGAGCAAATACTATCATGCATTTGTCTCCCCCAAAAAAGAATCAGACTGAATCATAAGAATCATAAGACTGAATGAACTTTTCCAAATTTAAAAAATCACAGGCAATGTATTCAATATAAACAGCAAATATGATAAACTCATATCTTTAAACTTTGAAAGTAATAATAAAAAAATATTTAAAAATGTGCTCCTCATATATGAGATGAATTTCATGAGATTATATGAATAAAAAAAACAGTCTTGCTTTTATGTTCAAATTATATTAAGTAGTTCCTGTGTTTATTAAATATTCTCAAACAAATTTATGAAATTAAGTGTGAAAGATAACTGCCATTTTGCTCATATAGCATCAAACCTGTATCAGTCACTACTAGTTCTGACCACCATCTGTGCTAAGACTCCCAAGAAGTGAAAGAGTACTGGTCATAGGCTACAGACAAATATAGTACTGTTAACCTTCTTGCACCTATAATTGCTGTAAAGTCAGATGATACCGACATCATCAGTCATACTAGACTATAAACCCCCACATTTACCTTTCTTTAAAATATAACCTATTATCTAATAAGAGTTAGACCCAACATGGGTCACAAAACATGTTTCATTAAATACCTGGTGATGGCCCAGTTGCTTCTTCAGGGCTGTGTGCTCTTCAGCGATGCATGGTTCATCTGTCAAATTGTTCTCAGTTCTCTTGATCCATTGCAAATGTTTCTGAAGCTCCGTCATGAGAACCCCATATTCTATTTCCAATCGTTGCTACAAGATGGCAGCACAGCATAAGACAGTGAACATGGCATAACTGTTTGTTCATATACTTATACTGCTGCTTTCGCAGATACTACAAAGCCTTAACTAGCATTGCCTCACCACTTAGAGAACACATTTGGCAGAGACATAATTACTACAAAACGCAAGACATTTACACAGAGAGCTTTTGGTTAAGCACCATGGCATCCAGAGAGAGAAAAAGAGAGATATAATATACATAATACAAGAACATATATTACACAGATAAAATAGACTTTTACCACACTGAATTAATGATTTAACCATTAAAAGCCACATGCACTGACAAGTTTACAGATCTAGAAGCTTAATAAGAACCAATTCCACTGTTGTTACTCTTTTACTGCTGTTTTACATGTATTTTTACAAGTTTATGTTCTAGCTAACAAATTATTACAGCTATAACAATTAACACTAATATTAATTTCAATGAAGCACGAGTAAAGGCTGGAAATAATTTGTGAATTTCACATTTCAATGAAAAAATTTTCATTTTAATGAGTGTAATAATAAATTTTCAAATTGCTAAAATAGTATTTATTATTAATATTTCTTAAAGGTATCCATATTTTCACAAGTAGAAAGTAGTTTTATTTGGGACAGAATGTTTCACATTTGTTTCCATCTTCTGACTATCAAGGATATTACAGCTATGCTTTCAGAGATCTTGCGCCATTATGCTGCTCTGGGGGTCTATCTCTTAAACAATGAAAAGCTCTGTTCATATTCGGGCTGAAACCATAACTGCCAGATCAAATTCAATGAACTTAATGTAATAAATACACAACAGTCACAACTGTTTAAAAGCTGCCTAAATAAGAACACATGCACCAGAAAATGCATAGGCTTAAAAGCCTTTGATTGGCCAGATTCTTGAAGCCTCTCTGGCAATGCTGAATGTTTGATCTAAACAGAGCAACATAAATTTTTCTGCTGCTGCACAGTGTACGCAATTTATTTAATTGTTTCCATTGCCTTGTTCATTATTCATGTAATAGATACCAGAGCACTAATGAGGTAAGGTCTCTGAAAGCGTCATGACCCCAGCCTTGCTAGCAGGAAGATGCTTGTTTCATTCTGATTACTAAAACCCAAAAGGTAAAATTTGTTTAAATTCACAAGTATTTCCAGTCAATAAATATACTACATGTGACACGCTAGAAGCAGCAAATAAAGCAGGTACTGCCATCTATCTAATGTTACCTCTTTGTCTAAATCTGCGAGAGCAAAGTCAGCTGAGAGCAAAAGCGTCTAAAGGCCTTGCAAAGCAATGGCAAAAACTCCTTCTCAACAGGGTATGCAAAGGTCTGACGCTTTGTATATACAGCAAGGTTTGCACAGTCAGTTGTTGCCAGTGGGTTTATTTTCCAATATCAAACTAAGAGAAAATTTAATGTTCCAAAATCAACTATTTGGATGCTCAATGTACTGATTTATATTTCAGCTCCTTTTTTTCAACTTTAATGTTCATAAATTTGAAACAGCTTTTTTCTGAACATTTTCCCACCTAAAACATTTTTCTTTCATCAAATATTAAAAAAATTCAAAACAATAAAAACAACTTCTTCAAAATCTTTGAAATGTAATAAAAAATGATTATTTGTATTGTCAATTGGCAGTTCAACACAAAGTCCATTTTGTAGAGGATTTAAACCTCTGGCAATGACTTAACCATGATAAAGCCACTAAACCTTTATAAAACCCTTCTTATGGGAGGGATGCTGATCAACAAGTTACCCAAAGGAAGAGACACAGGAGAGAAACATAGATATATCACATATGTACAACATGGTATGGCAGCACATTCACAAAAAAAATCAAAATTTAATTCAAACAGTGAGATATTCATCACATTTCCAATGCATCAAACATGCAAATGCTTCCAATATACTTCACTTAAAAAAAAGAAATATATGCAATAACTGGGAATTATACAAGCAAACTAAAAATAGACATAGTGTAATTCAAAGACTGAAGCAAACTACATACAAACTACTCAGGATTATATTTTATTGACATTCACCAACCATGCATGTAAATATAACTATACAAACAAAACTAACTCAGGCAGATAAATAAATTCACACACGCTGACACAAAATGCAGTTGCAAAAAAAAGGTCACATGAAACCAACATTCAATCACACTTGAGCACTGCAATGGATATGTTATTTGTGATCTCTTATGTATATGAAACAGGAAAAGTCAAAATTGCTTGAAAAAAAGAAATTCACCTTTTGTTAACCAACTAAAACTGAATTTATCAGAATATAAGCTGGATTAATTGTAAAATGAACACATATTGGCACTACTTGGATGGAGAGCTGTTGAAATGAAATGATACAAAAACATGAAGCACTGGACTATATTAACAATGGTGCAAAGATCTGGAAAATGTAATTGTGCAAATCTGACTAATTGCAGCTAGATAAACATGAAAAAGCTAAATCAGTGGAAAAAAATGTTTGTGATTGGTAAGAAGCCACAGACTATAATGACTATATGGTTGTGAATGTGGGTTGAAGCAAAGCATATCTACTTGATAATAATGCACATGGGTCCAAAAGCACTGGTGCTGGTAGGGGGTTATCATGCTTTGACCACTGGAAACAGCAAGCCCACACAGCTACGGAGGATATGGTTACCTTCCTGTGAGGATCTGTGGGACTTATGGTTTGGGATCCTTCATCAGTCTTTTCTCCTTGTTTTGGTTCCTCAAGTTCCCTCTTTGGTGCAGTAAAGCCGACCGCCAGACCCTTCCTGGTATCAACTTGAGCTGAATGGCTCTTTGCAGGCATAGGTTCAACATCCACTAAGTGTTTCAGTTCATCAGGACTCTTTACAGGTGTTGTCTCCTCACTTACATCACTTGTAGCAGTGATCTCTGGCACAGAGTCTCTTATGTTGCTGGTTGGTTTACTGTGCTTGTCACCAGGTCTCTTGCCAACAGCACCTGCTTGCTGGGCTTGGTTTAGGGGTATGCTCTGACCTGTGGTTTGGTCTTTGTAAACCCCTTCTACTGGATCCAATAATCCTCTGCTTACGGCATCACTGACTGTAATAGTGTCCCCAGATTCTGGGTCATACACTACTTTAGCGTCTGGGTCAAGAAGGCCACATTCTAAGGCTTCTTCTACTGTTAAATATACGCTGTTGCTTGGGTCTGTGAATTTTCCAGTCTGTGGATCATACATGCCTGCACTTAAAGCATCTGCTAAAGACATACCATACGTTTCAAAAGTTGGCGTCTTTGGTAGTGGTGAAGGGTGTTTTGTTGCAAATTTGGTGATGTCAGACTCCTCTCCTACTGGCTTGATGAAATCGATCTTGAGAGAATGGTCCAACTTTCTTTCTGCAATGCTAACTCCAACAGTTTTAGATATTGGAGGCTCAGTGACAGTTGTGGTCTGATCTTCATTGGAGACTTCTGTAGGCTTCTCTGTTGTAATTAGCCCTTGTTTTACTGCCTCTTCAAATGAAACAACAGTCTCGTCTTTCACCAGGTCTCCTGTTGAAGGATCTATCAGCTGCTTACTGATAGCATCTTGCAAGGTCAGTGTTTTTCCAGATTCAGTATCTGTCACAACAGATGCTTCATCATCTATTACAGTTCCAAGTGCTTCTTCAAATGTGAGTTTCTGTTTTTGTTTGGGGTCAAGGAAAAGGCCAGTTTCCGGGTCATATAGCCCTTGCTGCAAGACATCTTTCATGCTTTGTGGGCCTTTACTTGTCACTATGAACCCTTGATCAACCGCTTCAGTGAAGGAGAGTGGTCTGCCAGTGTCTGGGTTTTGGTAGGATGCGGTGTCTTGGTCCAGGATACCATCCGCCAAAGCTTTTTCCACACTCACTGGATCTCCTGTCACAGGATGTTTAACTGCTGTGTCACTAGTGTCAATTTGTCCTGTTGTTACTGCCTGGGCTACTGGGATTGCTGGTCCTTGGGGTGATGCTTTGACCATGCCAGTTTTAGGATCAATCTTATGTGTATGGACAAGCTCTTCTAATGTTGGTTTACTTGTGACAAGCTCATCTGGCCTTTTAGGGGGCACTGCAGTTTTTGCATCATCTTCTTCAGGGGACCAAATATCTGTGACAGGCTTATCTTTTTCTTCACTGTGTGATGTTAACTGATCTGTTGGTTTTTCTGTTATGATAGGTTTCTCAGGTTGTTTATGGCCATCTCCATCAGTTTCAGTAATCTTCCCTGACACTGGTGCTGTTGTGTCTTGTATGACAACCTCATAACCGACTTGAACACCATCTTGCCTATCTTGAGGTATCTTTGATGGTTCAACACTAACCTGTCCAGGTGTAAATCCAGCGACAAGTGATTCTGTGAAGTCAGTTTGTCTTCTGTCTAGCAATGTACCTGAGCTAGTGCTCTGGTCATGTAATTTGTCATCCAATTGTTTTTCGATGGTCACCTGTTCTGATGTGATAACTGTGCCACTGTCTTTAATTCTGTCATCTACTGTGGGGGACTGAACATCCTCATCCTTATCAATATTTCGGAAATAATCTACTATAGGATCTACAACCAGTTCCTTCAATGTTCCTGTGTCCTCATCAATCAATCTTTCGGTTGACTTCTTCTCACTTAGGTCTTTGACATCAATTTCAGCTGACTTTGCACTAACCATCTCTGTGGCAAATCCTGATGACACAGTCTCTTGGAACACTGTTTGTCTTTTTGAGGGATCGCCTGTTTCAATGACCTCATGCTCCTTTTTATATCTATCACCTGTGGAAACTTTCTGTGGTTCTGGTGAGATTTCATATCTTTCTCTTTCAGTTTTCTCTGTAGATATTATTGTGTTCTGTGCCATCTCAGTATCCTCAGGTGTTGGCTTGGCCTGTGCTGTACCAGTTACAGCCGTACCACCCACCATTGCATCTTTGGATTTTCTTTCTTCTAGACAAACTGCTTCAACATCTGGCTTGACATCTACTGGCTTAAACAGCAAACCTTTGTTTAATGCTTGTTTGAATGAGATACTTCTGCCTGACATGGGATCTTTCACCATCTGATAATTTGTATCCACCAATCCCTCCACTGCAGCTTGGTGAAGAGATTTAATATCACCAGTTACTGGATCTCTTACTAATAAGGATGATTCATCTGTTTCGGCTGATCCTGGTGTACTCTCAATGGTGCTGGAGGATGTAGCCCAAGGAATATTTTTGACTGAAAGGTCTTCTTCAGATGGTTTATCTACCACAGTATCTTGTAATTTTATGCTGGTACCCTGTTGAGTTAACATGAGACTATCATCCAACGGTTTAAGATCTTCTGGTTTAACCATGAGACCTGCTGACATAGCTGATGCAAAAGTTTTCTTCTTCTGCAATTTTGTATCAAATACAGTGTTTTCTTCCTCATTCAGCAACCCAATTTTGGCTGCGTGTTCTCTATGCAGCCACTGACCAGTAGCAGTGTCTTGAATATATATGTCATCAATATCTTTATCTTGCACTTCCTTGGCAAGTACTTCTGTTTTATCAGTTGTGGCCGTGGTGTCTTCTGGTTCTTCAAACATTTTGACTGTTTCCTGACTGTCTGGTTCTGATGCTTCAAGAGGTGGCAGACTATCTGGAGTCTTTGGCGAAGGGGTAGAGAGGTGTGCTGCAGCATCTGGTTTGACACTGATAGGTCCAACCACTAAGCCCTTGGAAACAGCCTGGTCAAATGCGATACCCTTTTGTTGTTTTGTATCAAACACTGTCTGATCCTCCATATTCATTAACCCAGATTGAGTAGCTTGCTCTTCAGAGAGCCACTGACCAGTGTTGGTATCCTTAACATATACTCTGTCTTCATCAGGTTTTCGTTTATAATCTAGTGAGAGATCTGCAAGTGGCTCATCTCCTGCCACAGGAACCAAAGGGCTATCCTGTGTAGGAGAGTGTTTTTCCTTGTCAGGTTCAATGTCACCAGAAGGTAGGTCTACTGCAGGTTGAACACTTACTGGTCCAACCATCAGTCCATGTGAAAGGGCCTGGTCAAAGGTTATGCTCGTTTTTAATTTTGTATCAAATATTGTCTGTTCTCCTTCATTCAGGAGACCAGATTCAGAGGCTTGTTCTTTAGACAACCAATGGCCAGTTGTGGTATCCTTTATATATACTTTGTCTGGTTTTTGTTTTTCATCTGGTGAAGGATCTGGAAGTTGTTCCTCTTTTGTTACAGGTACAAACTGTTCACCCTGTGCAGAAGCTGGTTTTTCTTTGTGAAGATCTGAATTCTCTTTGTCACCAAAAGGTATATCTGCAGTCTCTTGGACATTAAGTGGACCCATCATCAGTCCAGCTGCAAGGGCCTGGTCAAAGGCTATGGCCTTTTGTGATTTCATATCAAACACTGTCTGGTCCTCTTCATTCAACAATCCAGATTCAACAGCTTGCTCTTTAGACAACCACTGACCAGTTGTAGAGTCCTGGATTAATGCTGTGTCTAAACTTGGTTTCTGCTGTTCTTCTTGTGCAAGATCTACTGGTTGTTCATCTCTTATTTTGGGTGCTGTTGATTCATAAAGTGTAGTGGCTGGTTTTCCTTCTGGCTCTGACTTCAATCTCTCTTCAGATGGCAGACCTTCTGCTGTTTTCACTTTCACTGGTCCAACAATCAGTCCAGTGGACAGTGCATGATCAAAGCTTATGCTTTTTTGCGTTTTTGTATCAAATACAGTTTTTTCTTGTTCATTTAGCAGACCAGCTTCAGCAGCCTGATCTTTAGACAACCACTGACCAGTTGTGGCATCCTTTACATAAATGACGTCTTCATCAGGTAGTTTTCTATCTGGTGAAAGATCTGTGGGTTCTTCCTCTCTTGTTACAGGAATTGTAGATTCATCCAGTGTAGAAGTTAGTTTTTCTTTGCCTGTTTCTGATTTTTCTATGTCACCATAAGGTATGTCTGCTGCAGGTCGCACACCTGACGGTCCAATCATCAGTCCAGTTGATAGGGCCTGGTCACAGGTTATGGTCTTTTGTGATTTCGTATCAAACACTGTCTGATCCTCTTCATTCAACAATCCAGATTCAACAGCTTGTTCTTTAGACAACCACTGACCTGTTGTGGATTCCTGAATTAATGCTGTGTCTAAACTTGGTTTTTGCTGTTCTTTTTGTGCAAGATCTATTGGTTGTTCATCTCTTGTTTTAGGTGCTGTTGATTCATATTGTGTAGTGGCTGGTTTTCCTTCTGGCTCTGACTTCAATCTCTCATGAGATGGTAGACCTTCTGCTGTCTTCACTTTCACTGGTCTAACAATCAGTCCAGTGGACAATGCTTGGTCAAAGGTTACGCTCATTTGTCTTTGTACATCAAATACAGTTTCATCATGTACATTCAGTAGACCAGCTTCTGAAGCTTGATCCTTGGACAACCACTGACCAGTTGTGGAATCCTTAACATAAACGGTGTCTTCATCCAGTTTTTCTTTTTCCTCTGGCAAATGACCAGGCAACTGTTTCTCCCTTGTTACAGGAACTGTAGATTCATCCAGTGTAGAAGTTAGTTTTTCTTTGCCTGGTTCTGATTTTACTCTGTCACCAGACAGTATGTCTGCTGCAGGTGGCACACCTGACGGTCCAATCATCAGTCCAGTTGATATGGCCTGGTCAAATGTTACTGCCTTTTGTGATTTTGTATCAAACACTGTTTGGTCCTCTTCATTCAATAATCCAGATTCAACAGCCTGTTCTTTAGACAACCACTGACCAGTTGTAGTGTCCTGGATATATGCTTTGTCTAAACTGAGTTTTTGTTGTTCATCTTGTGCAAGATATACTGGTTTTTCACCGCTTGTTTTGGGTGCTGTGGATTTATCCTGTGAAGTGCCTGGTTTTCCTTCTGGCTCTGATTTCAATCTCTCATGAGATGGCAGATCATCAGCAGGCTTCACTTGCACTGGTCCAACAATCAGTCCAGTGGATAGTCCTTGGTCAAAGCTTGCGCTCTTTCGCATTTTCGTATCAAATACAGTTTTTTCCTGTTCACTCAGTAGACCAGCTTCTGAAGCTTGATCCTTAGACAACCACTGACCAGTTGTGGAATCCTTAACATAAACTGTGTCTTCTTCCAGTTTTTCTTTGTCCTCTGACAAATGACCAGGCAACTGTTTCTCCCTTGTTACAGGAACTGTAGATTCATGCAGTGTAGAAGTTAGTTTTTCTTTGCCTTGTTCTGATTTTTCTCTGTCACCAGACAGTATGTCTGCTGCAGGTCGCACACCTGACGGTCCAATCATCAGTCCAGTTGATAGGGCCTGGTCAAAGGTTATGGTCTTTTGTGATTTCGTATCAAACACTGTCTGGTCCTCTTCATTCCACAATCCAGATTCAACAGCTTGTTCTTTAGAAAACCACTGACCAGTTGTAGTGTCCTGGATTAATGCTGTGTCTAAACTTGGTTTCTGCTGTTCTTCTTGTGCAAGATCTACTGGTTGTTCATCTCTTATTTTGGGTGCTGTTGATTCATAAAGTGAAGTGGCTGGTTTTCCTTCTGGCTTTGGCTTCAATCTCTCTTCAGATGGCTGATCTTCTGCTGTCTTCACTTTCACTGGTCCAACAATCAGTCCAGTGGACAATGCTTGGTCAAAGGTTACGCTCATTTGTCTTTGTACATCAAATACAGTTGCATCATGTACATTCAGTAGACCAGCTTCAGCAGCTTGATCCTTAGACAACCACTGACCAGTTGTGGAATCCTTAACATAAACGGTGTCTTCATCCAGTTTTTCTTTTTCCTCTGGCAATTGACCAGGCAACTGTTCCTCCCTTGTTACAGGAACTGTAGATTCATCCAGTGTAGAAGTTAGTTTTTCTTTGCCTGGTTCTGATTTTACTCTGTCACAAGACAGTATGTCTGCTGCAGGTGGCACACCTGACGGTCCAATCATCAGTCTAGTTGATATGGCCTGGTCAAAGGTTACTGCCTTTTGTGATTTTTTATCAAACACTGTTTGGTCCTCTTCATTCAATAATCCAGATTCAAAAGCCTGTTCTTTAGACAACCACTGACCAGTTGTAGTGTCCTGGATATATGCTTTGTCTAAACTGAGTTTTTGTTGTTCGTCTTGTGCAAGATATACTGGTTTTTCACCGCTTGTTTTGGGTGCTGTGAATTTATCCTGTGAAATGCTTGGTTTTCCTTCTGGCTCTGATTTCACTCTATCATGAGAAGGCAGATCATCAGCAGGCTTCACTTGCAATGGTCCAACAATCAGTCCCGTGGATAGTGCTTGGTCAAAGCTTATGCTCTTTTGCGTTTTCGTATCAAATACAGTTTTTTCCTGTTCATTCAGTAGACCAGCTTCTGAAGCTTGATCCTTAGACAACCACTGACCAGTTATGGAATCCTTAACATAAATGACGTCTTCATCCAGTTTTTCTTTTTCCTCTGGCAAATGACCAGGCAACTGCTCCTCTCTTGATACAGGAACCGTAGATTCATCCGGTGTAAAATCTGGTGTTTCTTTGTCTGGTTCTGATTTTTCTCTGTCACCAGACAGTATGTCTGCTGCAGGCCGCACACCTGACGGTCCAATCATCAGTCCAGTTGATAGGGCCTGGTCAAAGGTTATGGCCTTTTGTGATTTCGTATCAAACACTGTCTGATCCTCTTCATTCCACAATCCAGATTCAACAGCTTGTTCTTTAGACAACCACTGACCAGTTGTAGTGTCCTGGATTAATGCTGTGTCTAAACTTGGTTTCTGCTGTTCTTCTTGTGCAAGATCTACTGGTTGTTCATCTCTTATTTTGGGTGCTGTTGATTCATAAAGTGTAGTGGCTGGTTTTCCTTCTGGCTCTGACTTCAATCTCTCTTCAGATGGCAGACCTGCTGTTTTCACTTTCACTGGTCCAACAATCAGTCCAGTGGACAATGCTTGGTCAAAGCTTACGCTCTTTTGCGTTTTCGTATCAAATACAGTTTCATCATGTTCATTCAGAAGACCAGCTTCAGCAGCTTGATCTTTAGACAACCACTGACCAGTTGTGGAATCCTTAACATAAACGGTGTCTTCATCCAGTTTTTCTTTGTCCTCTGGCAGATGACCAGGCAACTGTTCCTCCCTTTTTACAGGAACTGTAGATTCATCCAGTGAAGTGGCTGGTTTTTCTTCCAGCTCTGATTTCAATCTCTCATGAGATGGCAGATCCTTCACAGGCTTCACTTTCACTGGTCCAACAATCAGTCCAGTGGACAATGCTTGGTCAAAGCTAACGCTCTTTTGCGTTTTCGTATCAAATACAGTTTCATCATGTTCATTCAGTAGACCAGCTTCAGCAGCTTGATCCTTAGACAACCACTGACCAGTTGTGGAATCCTTAACATAAACGGCGTCTTCATCCAGTTTTTCTTTTTCCTCTGGCAAATGACCAGGCAACTGTTCCTCCTTTGTTACAGGTACTGTAGATTCATCGAGTGTAGAAGCTGGTGTTTCTTTGTCTGGTTCTGATTTTTCTCTGTCACCAGATGGTATGTCTTCTGCAGGTCGCACACCTGACGGTCTTATCATCAGTCCAGTTGATAGGGCCTGGTCAAAGGTTATGGCCTTTTGTGATTTCGTATCTAACACTGTCTGGTCCTCTTCATTCAATAATCCAGATTCAACAGCTTGTTCTTTAGACATCCACTGACCAGTTGTCGGGTCGTGGATTAATGCTGTGCTTAAACTGGGTTTCTGCTGTTCTTCTTGTGCAAGATCTACTGGTTGTTCATCTCTTATTTTGGGTGCTGTTGATTCATTAAGTGTAGTGGCTGGTTTTTCTTCTGGCTCTGACTTCAATCTCTCTTCAGATTGCAGATCT